>JAPTYQ010000007.1:18513321-18544771 GCA_029814465.1 Ostorhinchus cyanosoma
CTTTCCCTTTGTTTCCCTTATAAGGACTGGCCCGGCCATTTCCTCAGCTTTTCTGTGGGAGGTGGTATGCTTGTTTGTGAACATGGACAGGTCAGGAGAATAGCGGCATAGTTTTCTTTTCATAGATGAGCAGTCACTGGAATCTTACGCTAAAAGCCTCTGTATGCATGTTGTCCTGGTCACTGGGGAGTTCCCAACACAAGCCTGGTGGACTGTCCTCACAGAATCCCAAAAGCAAGTGTGTGTGATCCAACATTTTTGCCTAATTATGTCATTCTACAGGTTGGGGTTTGGTGACATCATGTCTCTGTGATTAAAAATCCACTTTCAGACACATACTTGATGAGAACACTTAGTGACAGCCACAAACCTGACGGATTGTTTCAAAATGCAGTTAAAAATGAATGAAAACTCTCTTAAAGATTGAGGGTTAAGAATGTTTAATCTGTCCAGTCACCAGAAAAAACTACTTGCTAATGTATATTTCACTAGTGACACATAGAGGTGCCTGTTTACTTATTATTATTCACTTGTTCTGTTTTTTTTCTTTGCTGAATGATCACATTTTGATGCTCAAACTGACAGTGTGTATGTGTGTGATGATGTCTGAAATGTTGATATCTGTTTTTGTTTTTTTTTTTGTATACTGTTCTATGATCCACTCAAACTGTATGGAAGACTGTTTATGGAATGGCCCACATCTATGTATCTATCCATCTATCTATCTGGGACAGGCTCTGGCACCCCCACAACCCTTTCAAGGACTAAGCGGTTCAGAAAAGGAATGAATGAATGAATGAATGAATGTACATTTCTGAAAATCACAGCTATATATAATCTCAGTGGCATTTGTTATTGAATTAACTGCTACTTTTTTGCCCTTCCTCAATAGGTAGCAGGTGGTTGAGATGAATAACATTGACAAAAAGATCCAGGATTTGGGCCCCACAGAGCAGTGCTTTGGTTAGGGTTAGGAAAAGATCATGGTTTTGCTTATATATGACTAAACACAATGCTAATCTTTGCTGACTTTATGAAACCGAGTCCTTATATCTCTCACTAATTCAAAGGGAAGTGCTGTCAGTGCTTAAAGCTGGTCGTATCGTTACGTAGTTTAATATGTCTAGTGTCTGAGACAGCATGACGGCTGAAAATACAATACTGACATCTATATTTAGACGCTATGAATTGAAGCATATTTTGCCATAGAAACATTGAAATTATTTATGCACATTCCAGTTTTGTACAAATATACAATGCAAACATTTTATTGTGGTGAAAGGCTGTTCTAATAAAGGGTCTTTGTTTTTATTTTCTCATATACTGTATCATAGCGGTATACGCTCAGATCAGTGACTGTGTAATTGTTAGTCAATAAATTCAATATTTCTTAAATGAATAAGCTGCAGTCAGATCAATACAATTTCTATGTAAAGCATAAGTATTCATACGACAGTAAACTTTCATGAATGTCTGGACATAAAACTGTGCTTAAAGATGATAGTCCTAACAGATTTTTAGTTCAGCTTTAAAAGTAGATGCATACGTTGACAAGTCAATAATTTCACCTAAATATGATACATTTGGTTTTGTTAAATGTAAGTTCAGACGCTCTATCCTTCAGTCCGCTCTCCTTACTAACCAGTCAAAAAGCTCCAGGGGAGCAGGTGTTGCTTCACTGATCAGGAGTCTGTGAAGTCTGATTTGTAGACTGATGTGTTAAAAGAAGAAGCACAGAGAAAATATTGAGAGTTTGTTATAAATCATATTTTTATAGCTGGCTGAAGGTTATTTTTTAAGGCTTTGAGTAGTTTGAACTGAGAGACTCAAACCTGTATGTTTATGGAATTTTGTCTTATCTCTTCATACACAACTTATGAACATGAACAAGTGTGAAATAACATTTTAAACTAAGGTAAACAAATAAAACAAAGCAACACAAGGTTCTTTATTAGCTCATCTGATAGGGTTTGTACCACTTACCACAATCCAGCCCAGATCAGATTCATCCCCTCTTTTATCTCACTGTCTGACATCACTGCAACTAAAATAACACTGGTGTCCACATTTAAATAAAACCCTTCCACAGTACAAGGAGTGAAACCTTACAAGAAAAATTAAATCAAATGCTGGTTGGTTGCAAGTTTTCAACATACAGTCTGGGTCAAAATGGGAAAGTCTGATAATTAATGAGAGAATGGGTTTTACTTAAAAGGCACGATTGTCTCAGAGCTCCCAGATCTACTTCAAAACACTGTCTGTATTTTACAATATATTCACTTTTCAGCTTTAATCTAGTGGAAGATATTATTAATATAATTTTTACTATGATTATTACAGTGTAAATTGTGTAATAACATTTTATCATATACATATAATATCAACTAATCAGCACTTTGGTCATTTGTTTTCCATTTCATCTTTTTACAGGATGTAAGATTTAGCAGATTTAATCCCTGACACATACAAATTGTAGTCCGGTGTAATTTGTCGGTTGATTTCAACTTCTTAAATAAAACTATTATATTGTTCTGCAGATGATAACCAGTAGCTGACCCGTGTCTCTCCTCTTTCCTGTGTAAAGTTTCCAGATTGCCCATGGAAGAGCGTGGATGAGGGCTGAGCTGTAGTGCGGGCAGTGGGCTCCGGAGCCTGCCTGGTAGACCAGTCCGTCAGGGTGAGGCCTTACTCTCACCGGTACGCAGAACGGACGGAGAACACGGAGGAAAGGTCTTCGCTCCCCCTCCTAGCTCACCCCTGCCCCCTTTCCACCCTCACCCCCAACCCGGGCACGTACGCTCTGGACCATGTCTAGCGGGCTGTCGGAGGGGGGCCGGACAGAGGACCTGGAGCGGAGTAGCTGCAGACAGGACTCTCCCATCGTAGAGCGCAGGAACCGCAGTGGCATCATCAGCGAGCCCCTCAGTAAGAGCCTTAAGAACTCCCGCACCCTCTCCCAGTACACAGCCGTCTCCTCTGCTACCACCAATGGACACAAGGACAATAGTGAGACTAAGGCCAAACCCCAGCCACCCCCTCAACCCCAGCCCACGGTCTCTGCACTGACAGCAGCCAAGTTGGACCGGACCCTAGAGCAGGTTCTGGAGGGACAGAACGGCCTGCTGCACTTTGCCCAGGCAGCAGCACTCTTAAAGCGGGCCGGTATGGAGCACATGCTCCTGCCTGGGGGCATGGGAGTGGGAGTTGGCGGTGGTGATGCAAGCTCGGGGGCTAGCGACTTGGAGGGTACGTCTGTCACGGACGCCGTAGGTGGTCCTGTTGACTTCCCATATGGAGTAGGGGGTGGCTTCCCCTTCAACCCGGGGCTTTTCATAATGACGCCGGCTGGAGTGTTTCTGGCGGACAGCGCACTACACATGGCTGGCCTGGCTGAGTACCCGGCACAGAGCGAGTTGGCCTCTGCTATCAACTCCGGTAAAAAGAAGCGAAAACGTTGCGGCATGTGCCCACCTTGCCGACGGCGGATTAACTGCGAGCAGTGCAGCAGCTGCCGGAATCGCAAAACAGGCCACCAGATCTGCAAGTTTCGCAAATGTGAGGAACTGAAGAAGAAGCCCTCTGCTGCTCTGGAGGTAAGAGGATAGTAGTTGTGATGTGGTGTTTTTTTTTTTTGTTTTTTTTTATTCCATGCCCTCAGTTTTACCACAAAAAACTCAAACCAGAGAAATCACATTTAAAGGAAAAGTTCAGCATTTTGAATTATGGGAAAATCAATAACTGTCATGTCAGAATATGAAGTTGGAGCCAGCGAGACTGAAAACACAGAAACAGTGAGTGTGTCCAGTTAATGACTGTGCTCATCAGCATCACTAAAGCTCACTTATTAACATGTATGGAGTGTTCATTAACTCTCCTAAGTGTGTGTTTGTTGATGATAGTGTCCTCTACATAGAGTGTACTGAGGCTGTTATGGATGCAGGAAACAGAGACAGTCCAGGGAGATGCTCATTTTTTTAAGGTACAATCTGTTCACACATTGTAAATAAATTAATTGATACATGCAAATGTCCTCACATATGTTAATGGATTAAATTTGACATTTTCAATCAGCTCTAGTCCTGAGAGCATAATAGAAATCTGTTTTGATGCAGAATTCTCTCATTGCCTGGTTCATTACCTGAATGTGAGTCTCCTTTAAGGGGAGTGGTACAGGGGGGTTTTGGTGGAGTAAAGCTCCACGAGCACAGAAATGACAGGTGGTGAGGAGTGTTGAGGTTATGTGCAGGGTAGGCATCCGCTATGGGGTTTCTTTAATCTGTCCTCCACCCTGCCCACATCGCTCAGTTACAGTTGTTGCTCATTTAATAGCGAAAAGATTTTTTTTCATGGCAGAGTAGCACAGTTCATCGGAGCAGTCTGTGTTTGTACATATGGACATGGCTTTACTTGAAGAATGTAGCGCACGAAGGCTCTGTTCCAGTGAATATGTGTACAGTACGTATTTGTACCTAAGTGTACATGCGTGTGTATGTTTGCGTGTGTGTGTACATGTAACGGCGTCCATCTGGCCACAGAGCTGTCATCTGGAGCACCAGGTGTCAGTGTGGCACATGCGCCCCCCTTTGCTGATGCCGTCCTTCTCTCCAGTGACACTCCTGCTGCCTAAATTGCCCTCTGAACTTCCTGACTGAACACTCAGCTGCCTAACTAACCCTGTCTGTGGTGACAGAATGACCAATCATGAAATCAATTTCAGCAGATGTTCCATCTCAAAGGAAATAAACTTTTGTGATCAATGGATAATAGTGTCATTTTGGCGTTACATAATAAATTGATATGTAACACAGTGTGAACACGAACCATCTGAGAGGCCTCTGGTCTAATTGACACTGTGTGTATAAACTGGATCTGTGCTTCAAACTGCTAATGGCTTCATTTCTTTCTCTTTCTGATGTTGATTGAGGATGACAGCTTGGCCTCTTGTTTGTAGGCTGAAAGGTTGGTTGTTCAAACCCCATGTGCTGACTTTGGCAGACCGCAGTGAAATGCGGCTCAAAGGGATAGGGGGACTTCAAGACTTATTTCCTTTTGACGCAGAGTGATAATAACTTAGGGAAGCCTTTTTATATCTCTGAAATCATGACTGAGGTTCTAATTTTGAAAGCAGACAGTATATTACAGGGTTAATGGATAATAGGATCTGAACAGAGATTTACATATACACTGTTGCCCGTGAAGTTGGAATAAAATGTTTTACCTCTTCTCATGAATTGATTTTGACAATGTGATTTATTTTTGATAGATAAAGTGTAACTGGGACTCAGTATGTAATTATTACTGATGTGTATGAGTAGGAATAAAAAGAGAAATGTGTCTGCAACCAAAATTATTCCAATTTAAGGGGCAACAGTGTATATAATCTTCTCCTACATGTATGAATCTTTACATGTTGCTAACGTTAATATTCACACATGCTCGCGTACACACTTGTAATATGCTAACATCTAAATAATATCTGGATGTCATATGATAAATATGCAATTTACTTTAGAATATTGTCATCTTGGGTTTTATCAGGCTGTTAATAACATATCGATACAGTAATTATGAGCTAACAAAACAAACACAATGTTTTAGCAATAACCTTCATACAATATAACACTAAATGGAGATGCGGTTTATCATTAACTAATAAAAAGAAAAACTGTAAACAATTTCTTAATCATTCATAAAGAGTAGCATTGTGCTTTAATAGTGTGATATTAAAGCATTCATGAAAAAGCCTGGATTTGTCACATGTTGAGAATAAGATTGATGTGTCTGAAAATCAATTTTTTAGTGTCGTATTGTTCCGCTGCAAATTTGATGAGAGGTTTCATTTGTCTTTGGTGATGATTCACCACAACGGTGAAATGTGTCATTCTGCTATGTAGGTGGTAAGTCTCAACGTCTGTAACAGAAATAATTCAATTTTAATTTATGATTTGCAATTGATGTTGTCATGGCAGTTAGCCCGATACCAGTTGTTCACACCAGTGATGCCAAACTCAAGTGGGGGGGCTTTGAATATTCATGATTGTTGATATTGATGTAGGTCATCATGCTGCTTTTAACGTCAAAGACCACAGATTTTGCCAGTGGCCACCTCTTAAGAGCAGAACAGCAGGCTACCATAGACCTGCCAAATCTCCCTTTTCTTGAATAACTTACAATAGCAGTCATATTATTGTTCTGAAGAACTGGAAATCCTGTAATTACCTTGCACAAATTCATAACATCTCAAAATAATTTCAGTTTCCCCTTTTCAAACCATAAACTAGAAGTAAATGTAACATACAGTGTATTATTAAATATTAAGAAAACATAATGATATTGTTTAAGTTTATACGTATAAAACAGGAACTTTATCTCCTAAAGATGTTTGTTTTCCTTGATTCTTTCATTGAAGAAAGTCTCATTTCTACATGGAGCAGCAGTTATAATGTTAATGTTAAAATGTCTCGTCTTGTTCCTGGTGTTTGACTCCTCCTCCCCTCAACCGTATTATTTTATCACATTTTATGTCAGTTCCTGTAAATGATCTTGCTTATGATGTGCACAGATACACCCCAAAACACTCCTTAAGCTCTGCAGATAAAAGGCTTCTAAATTTCTCTGTTAAAGGGCACCTACAGTGAATTTTCATTGCTACCAATTTCAAATGATTGTGTATAATTCTAATTGTGCTGTCAGGTCACTTTCGTCATAGCCCGTTGTCGAGTATGCGGCAGTGCTAAGTCTGTAGGACAATAGCGGAGTGCAAAGCTTACGCCTGCACAAACAACAAGCATGAACATGTGCTTTCCACTCAATCTTGCTCACTGACTGCTACTTGTTTACTCATACTCCATCACCAGAAAACAACAGTATGTAACATATGGCCAGCAATTTCTGCTCCCCATAGGTTCTGCTCCCACCCATAATTAATTTAATAAAAAGGTCCAGTGTGGTGCATTTATGCTTATTTTTTAAAAACTGAATTTGCTCTTCTCGCTTTAAGTAATACACAAAGCACTCTGAATGTCGTAAGTATGACCAGTACAAGTACACATTAAGTAATGGATGTGACTGCCCCTTGGTTCCTCTCAATAATTAATTGTTCTTTATCCACTGGCTGCAATTGAGGACTAGCCGTGTGCAACCACTCATTAAAAAAATCTGGCCTGGATCCATTAGAATGTAGCAAATATGAGCCAATTTGCAGAATTACCTTTTATTAAAGAAATATCACACTGGATTTGGACAGAAAAAAAAAACATTAAGCAAAATCTGAAAGTAATGACGCTGCACTTTTTATACAGCGAGGATTAAGCATGGTTTTTGATATGTTTGATTAGAAAATTTTGTCTGCGAGGCTACAGCAGGTGGCGTTTCATCTGAGGTGGCTCTGAACTTGAAGTAGTTTTGTTCTTATTTGACAAATCAGAATCTTTCACTGGGAAAAAAAATCTAAATCTTACCAAGTGTATTTTTCTCATTTCTAGTCAACATATCTAATCACACTTAGAGCAAGATATAATCACCTAAATAGTAACTTTTCAATGAGATATAAGAACCTATTTTTTTTGACAATCGATCTTAAAATTCTTATTTCAAGAAATCTTACCAAGATAATTTTCACTTGTTCCATTGGCAGATTTTTATTTATTTATTTTTTGCTTAATTCAAGATTTTTTTTCTTAATTCAAGGGAAAAAAATCTGCCAATGAAACAGGCGAAAATGGTAAGATTTCTTGAAATAAGATTTTCAAGATGTATGGTCTAAAAATTTGCTCTTTATATCTCACTGAAAAGTTACTTGTTAGGTGATTATGTCTTAATTTAAGTGTGATCAGATATTTTGACTAGTAATGAGAAAAATACAATTGGTAAGATTTAGATTTTTGCAGTGTGTGGTGTTCCTCAGGAGTCAATATTCAAACCACTTTTTATTTTTACTATATTTGCTCCTATTTAGACACATACGGTTTCACCCCACTGCTACACTGATGACACACAGATATCCCCCAGTAAAAGTTACAAATTATCTAAAATATTAATAATGGATGTCAGCAAATATTCTGAAATGAAACTGTATCCTTATATTCAGTCCCTTAGTGAATTTGGTAACCTTTGACACTAACCCCTTTCAGAAACATACTAATGTCTGAAGAATATTCCTAGAAAACAATCTAAATTAAGTTTTAATGACACTCATACTGTCATCGCTGCTTTTATTTCCTAATGGTCGGACAACTGTAATGGTCTTTTAAAGAGGATGAATTAGAATTTATAAAGAGGCTCAAAAATTGTGCAAAATGTGTCACTTTGACGTCAAGCATAAACCAAGAAGAAAGGATATATTACTCCAGTTATAATGACCTTACTCTGACCATTTATTTTAGAATTTTACCAATTATTTTTAAAAGATTTTTAAGGTCTTGTCCCAGAACATATGAGAACTGATGTCCTTTTTACCAATCGTTGTGCTGCCTGAGTTCCTCAGGCAGGAATCTGCTGACCTGACTTTTCCACCTCACACTGAACGAATAAAGGGGATTGAATGATCGCTGTTCAGGCTCCTCAGCTGTGGAACAACCTGCCTGAGGAACTTCAGCTCACCACATCAGTATCTTCTGGAGATTTAGTTTCACCGAAAGGCTTTCTTATAAGTTTTCATTGTTGTGTTTATTTCTCACTTTGTACTTTACTTGTACTGTACTTTACATTGTATTTTTAACTGTACACTTGAGTCTTTCACTGCTAGAGGTTAAAGTTAAAGTGTGTGTTTTATTTATGTTCTCTTTAGTAAACAGTTATTTTAACTCTTATTCTTCTTTCATTCCTTATGCTGGCTGGTTTACTCAGACTGAGACAGGGTCTTATGAAAACTTCACTTTATTCATGTTTTGAACTGGTGGAAAATGCAGATCACTCAGATTAAAGGTTGTTAATGCATCAAACAAAATGGATGTCAGCAGGGTGTGAGAGATTTAATTGTGCCACAGATCACACAAAATTATGTCATATTGTCAGAGATAAATTGACCTGTGGAGCTGATGATGGTACCTAATTCCTAACAGTGTTTTTTTGTTAGAATTTATTTTTTAAAATGATTAAACTCCGTAAATGCCATGTTCACAGCTGGAGCTCTAGTGTCTACTCACACAGACTTAAAACCTAACCATGACCTCAGTCACCCGACGACAGGAAAGAAACAAAAGTCAGTGTAATCCCTGTTATAATCCTCTGAATTTAATATTATTCTTGCTCATGCTCTTGATGGTATAATTCTGGATATTTTGTGGTACAATTAAAATCACCCAGGTCTGACACATGTTAGTAAAAGACTTTGAAAGCGGTTTAATGTGGGACAATTAGCAATAGCTGATACTTGACCTTTAACTCAGTTTTACACTTTTAATATTTCCTTCTAGCAGCTGCGTGTATTCACCGATTGACTGAATGAATCTATATTTTAAAGTGTCCTTCACTTTTTTGGTTACTGAGCCCATATGAGTATTAAAAGACGCTTCAACAGACCAAAAATGTCTTGTAATATTGAATAGAGGGTCGTGTCTCAACATTCCTGGCATTGTCGATACATTTTGGCAAAACAAAACTCTCCACATTACAACTTAACTTAACATATCAGCATCAAAGAGGCTTAAAGTTAATGAAAAATACAGGAGTAAGACAAAACTATGAGATTGTCTAATGGAAATAAGACATAAATTATATATTAAATTTTTAAAAAAATGTAAAAATAAATAAAAACTGCAATGAATAATTCAACTTTTGTCAAAATATTATTAAGCAAAGTGAAATAAGTTTTATTTCCTTTCTGCACCACATTAATAGCTCATAGTTAATAGAACAGTGGTTTTGTAATGCCATCCATTCATCAGCTTCTAGAAATCATGTCTTTCCTTTAATGAATGAAAAAAAAAAAGAACTAACATTAAAACTAAATAAAAGTACGCCCAAGCCACTCATTTCATGAAATAAATCAAAAACTACTAAATAAATACAGAACCAAATTCAAAACAGTAATTACACATCTCTACCTCTACTTTTGAGATTTGTTTTTTTTTTTTCTCATTAAACTAATCCTTACGTAAACAGTCCATACCGCAGTGTATTTATTCCCAGCGCAGAGCTCTGACAGCACTACAACATTTTCAATTTTGCCTGCTTTTTATTTGTCCTCATGCGCTCATACATTTCCCATTAGCAGTCCAATAGCTGTCTCAAATGGCTTTGTTATTAAGTCAACAGCTCTTGTTCAGCAGGTGATTAGATCAGAGAATAAAGCTGGGGCCTCGCTGTCAGTGAGCGTGATGTCATCAGTACAAGCTAAATGTCAGATGATGAGATTCATGGCGGAGGTGCTGTGTCAGGGACGAGGGTGGCGGATGGAGAGTCAGCAGTAAATCCCAGGATGTCAATAATGGGTAGATTATGTTCATACACATAGTAGAATGTTGTAATTCTCTAAACAGGAAGCTAGTGTTCGAGTTAATCCTGCTTATTTTGAAAAACGTTTGCAGCACCTGGTCCAGGAAAGAGTCCACAGTAAACCACAGTGAGCCTCAGCTGCAGCTCAAACATCCCCTGAGCGCCACATTCCCGTCTAATCAAAGATAGCGTGGCGTATCCCGCGTCAGTGTCACTAAAAGGACACGACGTCTTACTTAACCTACGTCTTGTGGTCAGTTTTTTTCCGGTACTTTTCCGCGGCTTGTTTTGACTGTTTCCTGAGTAAAATCCTGAAGTAAAATACACTGTCTTTGTTTTACGTTTGCATTGAGGGTTATGTTCACGCGGGTGTGTGTACGAGTCTGTGAGCATATGCGTTGGTACACAAGTGGAGTCCAGCAGCAGTGTGCTTATTTTAAGGGTGTTGACGTTTTCCATTGAAAGCTCATGGCAGCTCAAAGAGGAGCGTAAAATTGGCAAGTGAGGGGGAGTTAGCATGCTGAGGCCTTTGCCACCTCATAGCTCACTGGCTGAAGATGTCTGGATTTATTCTGGGAATGCTACATTTGAGAGAAATAAGTGGGAAGGCAGTTCTTCTCTGCTCTCTGTCTGAATACCCTCCAGTGGTGTCAGTCTCAACGTTGCTGTTCCACACCAAGAAAAAGAAACAGAGTCGGGGTTACAAAGCTGTAGTGTACCTTGTTTTCACTTGTATGCCAGTGTAGTTGTTACATTCAGGATGTAGGCCACGGTATCTGTCAGTGATATTTTAAAACACAAGATAAGTTAGAACCTATAAGTTTTTTCTTAAAGAATAATAAAATCATTAAAGGAATAAATTCATTTCGGGGTCAAATAGAGCCAACACCTGGACGTGCCAGCATCGGACACGCTGTCCAGTGGACTTTACTCGTATCAGACACATTGACATGGGAGTAGCATATTCCCTCATGGTCTCTCCTGCCTCCCAGACACCGTACACCAGACCGTCAGGACAGCAGAGGCACATGCAAACTGACAGGCATGCAGACTGACACCGAGACACATGGATCTGTGGGCAAGTTGCTGGGCAGACAAAGA
Source organism: Ostorhinchus cyanosoma (assembly GCA_029814465.1). Classification (NCBI taxonomy): domain Eukaryota; kingdom Metazoa; phylum Chordata; class Actinopteri; order Kurtiformes; family Apogonidae; genus Ostorhinchus; species Ostorhinchus cyanosoma. Next base: position 18,524,860 of record JAPTYQ010000007.1, read on the forward strand.
GACAAGTTGGAGTGGACAGGGAAGTCTGAGGGAGACGAAGAAAAAAAAAAAGAAAAAGAGACAAGTAAGCAGACAGGCAGCCAAGGTGTTGTACTGTAGACTGACATGAGGATTAAGCGAACTGTATTTTACTGTAAAGATGACATGGTGGTATCATTAGTTAGTTAGAAACATCGCTGAGCTGCTGGTGGGTCAGTCATTAAAAGACTGCAACCACACATCACTTAACAACTGCGTCTAAAACTTTAATGATGATTCAAAAAGTTGCCAAACATACCAAATTTGTTAATGTATTTCTAGGAATGTGAATAAAGTTTGGCACAAAGTATGCACATACAGTCGCTGAAAAAATTATTAGACCGCCGCTTGTTTTCTTCAATTTCTTGGTCATTTTAACGTCTGGTTCAACTCAAGCTACATTTGTTTGGATAATTATAATGATAACAACAAAAATAGCTAATTTCAGAGCTGATGTTTTTCTTGATAATATCCAAAATTAAGTTCTTACATCAATATCTATGGCATTGTACTGACAAAAACAGGGCTTTTATTCCTTCTATGTTTTCTTTTCTGTCTGTTTTAGTCACATGATACACACAGGAGTTAATACTTGATTGCATAACCATTGTTTTTGATGACTTTTGATGGTCTAATATTTTTTTTTCCGTAACTGTATAATTGTTTGAATCTTTAACTGGGGATAAAACAAAGCATGGATGAAAACGAGGCAGAACATTCAAGTTCTAAAGAAGGTTCATTCACCTCAGTATCAAGTGTATGCTTTGTTTCTTGCTCTTATCCAACCTTCATTCATAAACCACCTGGTTTCCAGCAGGTTTTGACTTTGCAGAGTAATTCTTGAGTGGGTTATTGGTTGAATTGTGTTCCTACAGCAGGTGAACTCCTCCACAATTTGTTTCCAACCAAACCTTTATCAGAGATAATCAAATGTTTCAAACAAACAGCTTAAAATAAGTATACAGCCTGCTGTGTTTTTTTTTTAGTTTTTTTTTCCTCAGGTCTAAATGCTTAAGTCATAACTGGGTTAATTTTATTTGAAGTAAAATTTATCAGACAAAATAGCCTCATCTGTATTTTAGAGACTATCTTTAACTCTCTGGCTTTGACCTGTTTACATACAGAAAACATCTGACCTGAAATGATAAACAAAAGACTCTTTTTTTTTTAAGAACTAAAAAAAAAAAAGAGAAAAAAAGAAGTTTATTGATTTTTTTTTTTTTTTTAGAACAAAAAACACACACGACAGAAACAACAAATAAACAAAGAACAACAGAAAACACTACTCAGCCTAAACTATCCATTCAGCCCTCGTGCTCAAACAGTCCCTGGTCAGAACGGTCGACAAAAGACTCATTTAAAGTCTATTATCATTGAACCGGCGAACACTGAAGATTTCACTCCATTTATCATCATCCAAACTTGCAAATTCTTCATATCATCACTGACATCCTTACATGAAACACTGGCATGAGAAAATAATACAAAGTTTAATCTAGTTAAATTTGATGTAAGTTTGATGTTGAAGCTTCAACCCTTCTGGCTGTGAGATATGTTTATTTGCCCAGTAAGAGAAAATGTAACATATTTACATATCAATCACAATTGACTTCTGGAAGGGAGAACAAGCTTGGGAAAATGCCTCCCCCTTCAGCTAGACAAACACAGTGAGTGTTTATGCCAGCTGGAGGTCACTGGTGTTTTGATTCACTTGTTTTAAAGGTTTACTTTTCTGCTCCTGTGAAGCGCAGACAGTTTTACATCCTACATACAGAGTGTGGAGATGCGTTTGCTTCATTGTGCCTTTTTTTTTTTTTTTTATATATATATATTTGTGGGTGTCCATAAGGGAATCCTCACAGTCGTTGATAAAAAAGCCATGAAACAATAACCAGAATGCTCTGTGATGCCCTGGAGCAAAACACAAGACGGCTTAAAAAGACTTACAGGAATTTGCATGAGGAACATCTAACACCGTACATTGTATTCTCAAAGGTATTCCACGTTGTACTGGACTTAGTTTAAGAAGCAGTTAGTCTGAAAAGATAGGTTGAGGCCCTTCTGTGCTCTTCTGGCATGTTACGCAGAAATTGTTTGGTAAGAAGAAAATGCTTACCTTCTTTCAAAAACAACATCCATTGATTTTAGTGATTGGCTACCTCACACCCACAGATCCCATCTGTTTGAACCTGTGCAATCAGTGCTTGTGAAGGGAGAATTTTCTATTCCTGAACTGCTGCCATTTTTCCATTGATTGCACACGTCTGATAATGAGAAGAAAAAAAAAAAAACCCACAGCATTTACAGTTAAATCGGGGGATGTGTTATTTGCTTCCCACACATTACGTCATGGTCAGTCCAGCCTTTCCAGGTTTTTGACATCTGTGGCAGCGCCAGATGTTGCTGTCCTCTGCCTGTCTTCTTAACAGCTGAGTGCTGCTGCAGAAAGGTCACCACAGAGATGGACGAGGGGCTAAATATATTTAACACGCAGACCATAAAATAATGTGGGCAATCTGTTGGTGGTTAACCTCCACTTCCATGTCCTACACAGATTCAGTTTTGCCAATGAGAGATTTCTAAATATGGATCTACTCTGTGAGCAAATGTTTAGTCAACATCAATATTAAAAACATTTTTCAAGCAGTGTGACAGTATTGTATCACTAAAAGGGGAGTTAAACTTCTTTATTAAAATCTGTTTAGCCATTAAATGTTTTCTGCGAATGTTTTCTTTCAAAGCTTTTCCTTCGGAGCAATAGTTACTTTGGAATTAGGGCTGCACCACATTTTAAAAACCTAACATTGCAATTTTTTTTTTTAACCCTGCGATATTTATTGCGATATGAAAAAATACTCCGGAGGATATAACAGCTGTGTGGAGCCGACATAAATGGGCAAACAAATTAGTTGTTACCTCTTGTTGTGGCAACAGGTGCAAAGCACTGTGGACACAGAACACATGTTTCACTATCATCCTTCTTGTAGCTCAAATAATTCCAGAGAACTGATGTTGCTTTTGTTTTTGCCACAAAGTCTTCGTTTTCAGTGATTTTCTCTTGTCCATTGCTCATTTTTCAATGTTGTGCCTCCATGTGCAGGGGCGTGGTCTGCTTCGGCTAAATGATTAAGAAGGACTGTGATTGGTGGGTGGCTGCGTGTGTGTGTCAGGTACCCTTGAAATTAGATGAGAACGCGTTGAGTTCATTTGCCTCCTACATTGCAGGATCTGCGATGTGCCTGTTGCTCACACGTACATCGCGATGACGATGCTCAAACGATATATTGTGCAGCTCTAATTGGAATATACATTATGGTTCTTGTTCTGAGGTTGATGAGAAAAAAAAATTACCTTATGAGTTTAAACTAGAAAGTGATTAGCTTAGCCGTAGCACAGTATTTACACTGAAAACACCATGTTAGCCTGGCTATACTAAAAACTCAAACCTGTAATATGTAACCACATTAAAATATCTAAAGATGAGACTTGTTTTACATATTTTGTTGATGTACAGAATGTGCTTATGTCGACTCAGAGAAATATGTAATTTACTCAATATGACAGGGCCTTTCTTTTGGTCTCCTGTCAGTGCTAGTATCTACATTAATACTTAATGTGATAAAACTTTAATGCTTTATAGTCTGTAAACATGATTTTTGCCTGAGTTATGTCAGATAGAGTTTCATCTGATGTGCTGTTGAAAGCAACAGCTCCAGCGTTATGACACTTCTTAACAACGTCATCTTCCACATCTTTGACTGCGAGATGCTTAAATTGCATATTGTACATTTAAAAGCTTCACAAATGTGTACACGGACTGAAATTAGTGTAAAGCTGCATTTTGGTGTGGAAATAAATATTAGATGTGTCTTTCATTATAAAATGAGGCAACATCTGGAATCGCTGATTGATTCAAATTTGCATCCACAAACAACTTTAGTGCATTTTTGACATTTTGGAAACGGACTTGAAATTGATGTAAACTGGCACATGCGTAAGTGGGCTACGAACGTTACCGTGGTATTTTAATGTTTCTGCTGTCAGATTATTCCTGATTGAGTCAATTTAACAAATAAAGCACAGTGTGGGCCATATTTGGTTGAAAGTACCAGAATAATTACCTTGTTTGAAGTCTTTTCACCCAAGCAATTTTTGTCAGCAGGAGTTAACTTTCAAAATGAAGGTAAATGGAACCTGCGGAGCACATACCCTGCTGTCATTCAGTTTCATGTCCAGATTGGAACAATAGCATTTAAAAGAACAATGTTCTAGTGATTCAAGGGTAGAGGGATGGTTTAAGTGGGTCTGAAAAGTAATTAGGCCTGGTAGTGTTTTTGGTTTCAAACAAACTTCTGCAAACTAATGGGCCATTTGCCTCTGAGCAAAACTCATAATTTCACTGCAGCTGTGTGAGAGAAGGCTGCCAAACAAGATGCAAGATTCAGACTCTCATTTTGTGCAAATTGCACATTATTTTTTCATTACAATTAAATTAGTGATTGAGTTTGATTTTTAAAGCATCTGATATCGAGCTGTAATTAATGCGAATATGTTAATGTAACCTAAACACTACCTTTCCTGTCCTTTTCTATTAGGTGTGACTGTAGGCTTGGATTTGTATCTATTTAGATTCATTATTAAGCCTTCTTCTGTTAAGTATGGAAAGCAAAGCTAAGCTGAATCTACCATGTATGAGAATTTTAGTTTAACAGACTGGTGTGATTTCGGGGGTGTATTGTGAGTGTTGGTTAACGTGCCACTGTGTGTGGAGGTGTGTGACTGTACTTGAATACATATTGGTTCGGTGTGAGAGTGTGTGTGGGTGCATAAATGTTTGCTGAGCTCCTCCTGCCTCGCTCCAAGCAGAGCTGGCTAACGGAAGAATCCGTGCTGCAGGATTGAGCTGCGCTTTGCAGGACGCCAGCCGTGCCGCAGCTCCAGGGACCCAAACAGCTCTCTATCTCCTGACTGGCAGGCCACTACTGAGCCCTGCAGACGCATGCATGCATGCCACTGCAATCAGACACACAGATAACCACGCTGAGAGAAGAGTGGGGGACGGGAAGCGGCATCACCATTGATGATGGTGTAGGAGAGCAATGCGTGTGGTGGTTAAATAATAAATGTGGCATATCGGGTTTTGTGTGAAGCCAGGGCTGAAGCCCGCTCATGTGGTGGTGCTGAAGTGAGATGGGGGCTGCTGATGGGCCAGACAGTATGAAAAGACTCACAAATAGTTCTCATCCAAAGATACACAGTGAAACCAAGGTAGCGCTGAACTGGGTAGTATTATTTCAGAGACTAAATATCAGCTCTGGAGTTGTTCTATATTTCAGGTATTGTCAGCAAATCCCACAAATAGACCTAAAGCAGCCACAAATTGATCCCAATGATGAATGAGCTTTATATTTATCATTTCTTTGCACCTTTCTTGTCCAGAAACCCGTCAATGACGTCACCATGTCAATGCGCTACAGACCGGGTGATATGACGTGGACTGTAGTTTATTTTGAGTCAGTCCCTCATAGACCGTCTCAGTGCTGTAAATACTCACCAGAGCACCAAATTCACAGCTGAAAATAGAGCAGCTGAGAAACACAATGCGTTCTGTTTGTCTAGCATATGATATCAACTGAAGCTCTTTTTCATATTTAGGGAAATTATTTATCAGAATGTACTTGTGACCCATTTATACATAAGTCCAGACCAGTGTGCTCGGGGCCAAGCCTGACAGTCCTGACAGATGGACTAACATTTTTATCCATGGAACTGTTTGAAAATAATGAAATACTAAAATATCCCCACTTTTACCATTGATTTCCTTTCAAATGTGAATAAACAATTAGCGAGTGCTGGCATTTTATGTTCGTAGAATCGCTCCTTGTGTCTATTCTTTGTAACTGAGAACCAAATGTCGTGGAGCTTTGGTGTGTTGGTTAAAGAAAACAAAAGTGTAGCTTGGGTTCCCCTGAACTGATGGTGGGCATTAGTATGTCTACTATAAATAAACTGATTCATAAATGGAAAACAAAATAAAGTATCAGTAGCTGCCAGAAATAGACACAGTTTAAAATGACAAAAAGGTTCCTAAAAGGTGTTTAGAAATGAAAAAGAGTGGGTATGGGAGGGATTAATATTTGCAAACACTTATAAAAATGTGTTGTTTTTCATTAACAACTCCAACCTTTTCTTGTCTCTCCCCTCCTCTCCTCTCCCCACCCCTCCCTTTTCCCTCCCTCCTTGTCTTCTGTTTCTCCAAGAAGGTGATGCTTCCTACAGGAGCAGCGTTTCGGTGGTTCCAGTAGGACTCCTCCTCCACTCCCTACCCAAAGCTCTGCCATCAAGTGCAATGCCAACTCTTGGATTGTCTCCGGAACAGACACTGGCTAAAAAACAAACAAGCAACAACTAAAATGCTCGGAAAAAAAAAACAACAAAAAATAAAAACAAAGCAGTAAAAAAAAAAAGAAAAAAAAGAAAAAAAAAATCAGTCGGGTAATGGATGCACCTACTTATTCCTTGAACCAAAAATGAAGCGTAAAGAAAAGCATCTATGGCAACTTTCATTCCCTTTTCTATGTTTCCATTTTGGTACCTTTTGTCCTTTTTCCAGCAGGTTTTTTTCTGTCGCTTAAACATGGAACTGTTCATTGCCGGAAACAGAAATGACGGACTGAGTGTGGACAATCAACTAATTTCTGTGTTTGGTGTTAATGTTGTTCATGTGTGGAAAGATACAGTACTTGTGTAGAGAATGTAAATTTACAGCTATATTTTAAAACTAGTGGCTAATGGCAAACATTATTGTAATTCTTCAACATTATGTTACTTAAACCCTTGTCTATTTTATGATTCATTTTGTCAAAGGACATGGTTTTCGGACAGATCAGTGGTCGTCTTTGAAAAACAAATTGTGGCACTGTAGATTTCACATTGAAGCAAACCTAAAAAGATAGTCCTGCTACTGGGCAGATTTCCAGAGACTCTTCACTGGGTTGAAGATGCTGTTCGCCAGAGCCGTCACTACTGTAATCTCCTCAATCAGCCCTTTTCTGCATTTCCAAACTTTTTCTTTAGTGAAACTGGCAGCCTTATGTTACTGTGGCCCTACTGAGCATGTGCCAATACTGCTCAGGGCAATAGCACTAAGAGACAGCACTTGCTCTGAGTCTACCCTACTGAACGCACTGAGACAAGATTACATTTTTTTATTTGTTTATTTGTTTTATTTTCATTATTTTTGTTATGTTGCTGGATAGCTACAGCTTTTAAGAATAACCAATCTTTGTATTCGTTTAGAAAATTGGACTGGTTTTGTGAATAAAAAGGAATGCATGTATTCGTGTCAAAATTTACAATCCTGATGTTTGTCTACTTGTCTATTTGCATGTTTTTTTTAAAAACACAGCCGGTTTGACCAAATGAAAACCTTACGAATACGTTTTCCACCAAATGATACAAAAAAAAGTGTTTTCTTTTCTTATGATTGGATGGTATGAGAAAACCCTGACAGATTCTAATGTCAGGGGACATTAAAAGTAAATCAGGTGTTGGTATGGATCACCATGATGTCCTTGGTTTTACTGAGATATTTCTCTCACAGCCTATGTATTATCTTTCCATAGTGGAATGACTGATGGAGCCTTGCTATGCTAAAATGTAACCAAAATAATTTAAAAGATGTTTGAATAAGACCAGTTTGGACTGCAGTGTTTCTTGAAAAATCATCTTAAATGTTTTTTTTTCCTTCTATGACTGTCACCCACTTAGATCTCCCTATTCACTCTTATGTTTATTGCCAAAAAAAAAAACAAAACCACAAAAACATCGATAGTCATGGATTACTGATGGGATGGTTTGTCTTTAGAGCTTTTCTAGGCTGTTGTGAAGAAACCTGAAGAGTGTTTCGGGTGTGCATGAGGAACAGAAGGGAGAGAATTTTGGATAAAGACATGGATAAGTGAAAGCAGTCCTCATTTAAAAACCTTTCCAAATGTGGTCAATATCACATGGGTCTTAGTGTAATTACTGATTCTAATGCCTCAGGTCTGTGACACCAGAATGAATTTCCATTTCCTGCTAAGTGATGATTTCTTTTTTTTTTTTTTTTTTTTTTACAGCTCCATAGTCACTCTCTCATATCCAGGTGGGGAAGTAGATGCAGATTTCTGCCGCAGCCGTAGTGCTGAGTGTTTTTAATTAGTGAATATCCGTGGTGGAAGGCCCAGTATGGTGGGCTTGTGTACGAGCTCGTGATCAGCTTGGCGAGCCGAGGGTTGGAGAGTGTAGCTATATTCCCAGCTTCCCCCCCGGTGACAGCGCTGGGCTAGTGCCATCGCCATGGCGAAGGGGGGAGTGTGTGTATGTGTGTGTCTGGGTGGGGGGTGGGAGGGGGGCGGCTGAGGCCTTTCATTATTAATGTGCACCTCGGCGTCCTTACCTCCTCTGAGCCCGCACAGCTCACTGCCTGACCTGCCATCCAAGGGAGAGGGAACGGGGAGGGGGACTGAGGAGGCAGAGATAAAGAAAGAGAAGTGAGCCAGAGAGAAAGAGAAAGAGACAGCACGACTGCACAGAGTTTTGTAGCATATGCGTGTAAAGTGGAAATCTACTTGTATTTTTACTCCTATAGGAAAAACTAAGGGAGCAAATTTAGAAAATGCCCACCAAATGAGGTATTTCAGTTTGAGTGATGAGTTTTGGGTGTGGTTTCAGGTGACAGTGACTCCTGCCCGCTGAGGTGTAGCAGCCCAGGGCTTTTGGGGGGTCAGGTGGTGGCGGTTTTCTCCATGCATAGGGGTATACGGCTTGGTGAGCAGGCCTGTCACACTGGGAAAATCCTGGAATCTTATCACCGCCTCACAGACACTGAGCCGCACTGATCTACTCACCCTCGTTGCCAGCAGACATGCCCTTCCCCCATCCAAATGCCCCTGCACAGGCTGGCCCCTTCTCAGCTCGCTCACCACCTTCTTCGAACGGGGGAGATAGCAGGAACTGATGCAGTCCAATTGTTAAGGAGGGAGGAATGCTGCTTGTAAAACGTGACTTAAAGGGAAGAATAGCACAGTCCTTGCAAGCGAGTCGACTGGCTGGAGTGAAGAATCGCCAGTGACCCCTGTACGGATGTCTGACCGGTAAATGTGGAACAGGTCATGTGGACACTTTTTGCAGCAGATCCAGATCTACTGCAGGAAGATTGAAAGAACATTACTGAAACACCTTTTGAAGCAATTTCCTGAGACCAGACTGGCCATTTCAGTCAAATCTTTTCCTTTCAGTTGTTATTAAGACAACAATCACAAAAACTGATGCCATTTTTTTTTTTAAGTATACGTTTGTGTTAACATTTGTCTTTTCTATGTTACATTTTATTCAACAGTATGCTTCATTTCTGTCAAAACTGGCTCAGTTGCACAAAAAAAAAGTTCAGCATTAGTCAATATATGCAGTCTGATTGGTTAAGGACATACTCCAGAGGGGGTAGAGGTGCTGGTTGCTATGCCAACAGCTAGTTGGTAACAACTACTATTAAAAACCATTAATATCCTCAAGATACAGTTTACTAATAATATGAATGGGCATCACATTGCAGCAATCAGAGCACTTTTATTTTTACAGGTTATTTTTTATTTATATAATTGTTATTATTTCATTTCCACACATCTTTTTCACCGCTGTGTTGCCGTATTTAAATCTGTTGACACATGTTGCATGGTGAAAACAGCGATAAAATCAAACAACTCTATTTCAAATAAGAACCATTTTCCATACAATTATAGTTCATTAGGTAAAATATCTACACCCTCAAACCATCCACTTTTATGCCTTTCTGCAATACAAATAAATAATTTGTTGACAGAAAGCGGAATTTTCCCAGAATGCTCGACTGTGTGAACATCTCACAAGCTCAAACATTGAACCACAGAAATCAATGTAGTCAATACCCACTTTTGTGATTGATCTTGGTGTATTCTGTAATCAATGGGCTTGATAGTGAGAATAAAAACGGCAAATTCACATGGTATAGACAAAAGAGTTAATGCAGAAATGTTTACGGACAAGGAAATATAACCACAAAAGCAACAAGATCATGATGATACATACTTTTTAGTCATGAATTGTGATCACAGAGTCGGTCCATCTTTATGTTGTAATCACTGTAACTATTACAGCTCGACTAATTACGGCTCCAGCTCAATGCATAAATAAGCTGGTTGCAGTGTTTAGTACACACCACATTTGCCAGACACAGAGCTCATGTAAATCTTACAGAATCTTAAAATGTGCATCCCTGACAAAGAAACACGAGTGACATGTATTTTCATAAGAATTAATGTGGATTTTCGTGTGACATCAACCTGCATATTGAAGTAAGCGGAAAAATCTCACTCTGTGTATGAATGAATAAATGTTTACTCTCCCAACCACCAGCACTCCCTCCCACACATCCCTCCACACATTTTGGTTGGGACAAAAATTATTCAGCTGTAGCTTATTGCTACAACTGTATTCCTCCTCTTCATTTATAGTAGATACACAACGTGCATAAACCAACTGGGTCCATCATTCAGTAACTCGTAGCAACTCAAGTAGTTAACACACACATGCAATAATGTGTTTTTAATGTGCTGCTAACATCCCATACACAGTTATGAGTAATAATTTTAATCACAATTGAGTCAATTCATTGGAGGCTCTCAAATTAAAGGACTTCTTTTTATTTGTTTCGAGTCAATTTGTGGTGGACGTTTTAGGTGGTAAGTGTTAAATGTTCAACTTTCATTTTTAATGCCACCAGTTCCACTGAGAATAATGATGATAAAGACATGAAGAGCAGATCACAAAGGCATAATACAGCCTCTTATTTCAGCAACATGCTACAAAAATAAAGAAAAACATATCCAAGAGACTTAAAGTTCAACACTCTCCCCACTATAATTTGTTTTTCCAAAGCTTTCGACGGCAACATGGATTTCTTCATGATGGCGGAGCTGCTTAAATCATGTTTTTGTCAAGCTGTTTACACGATCAATACAGGTTTAACTCAAAATCTACACCTGTACACTTATCACTAATAATGCAATATACTCAATAAATGCGCAGAACAATTAATATAAAACCAGCAACCTTGAGAACCTTGAAAGCTAATTTTATGATCAGAAATATGTGATCTTTCAAATGTAACCCTCCAGAAGAACACGAAAGACTTTTAAAACCATTATGAATGTTGCACCTTTGCCGTATATGAAGTAAAATAAAGTAGTGAAGTAGTTGGCTCATAGGTCATCTAATCATGTCTGAGAAAAATTGAATATATGAAGTGAAAAGTTGTATTTTACAGTTTTTAATATTTAATATAATACAGTGATAGTGCTTAAGGGAGGTTTTGGGCGTCCTCATCAGAAAAAGGATAATACAATTTACAGATCACCTTGCTCTAGGGGACCTTTTAGTCATTCTGAGCTTTTTACCTGTGTCTCATATCTATCTAAATGAGTGATGTGATTAAAATGTGTGTCAGCTTAATAAGTAAGTCACTAACAATGAAATATGCAAAAGAAACAACCAGTTCGTGTGCTTTACAATGGAAGATAAAAGTGATCAGGCGTCACAGTTCTATCTTCTTTCAAATGAGGAAACATCTGAACTGTTGTTGGACCCCTTTGACCCATCCATGTTCCCCACTTTATAGAGGGAATAAATAAATAAATATATATTAGACTTGTTGAACTAAAACAGACTAGAATTTATGAGATCTGAGTACCAAATATGATACTGCATATATAATACTCAAAGCTTGTTGTATTTTACATCGTTACTCATAAAATATTATATCTACAGATGTTGTTTAAGTTATGCACAGATTGTAAATGATATTCATGGGAATGAGCAAAAGCTACACAAGCAAATAACATGACAAATGCACATCTGTAAGAAGCTAGATTCACTCAGATCATATATAAACGTAGACACATACACTTCCTGTACAACACAAAGACATGCATATGCGCTCTCCCCCACACCCAAACACACACATATACGCTCACGAGGACACGTAGGAACAGATTAAGTCCAAATCAATGGCTGTGGCTGGACTGGGAGAGAGATTTCACCCTGGGTTCTCGTTAAGGTCTGACACATGCGGCAAAGGCTCGGGGGAGTGTTATTACCAGGGTGATGGTTGATAAGACGCTCGTTTCTCCACGGTACGTCCCGCGGGAAAATGCATCGTGCAGCCATGGAAACCATAAGGCTAGGTGTTATGCTATAATTGGGCCAGGGTTTTTAATGGTGCAGCTGCACTGCCAGGTATGCCACTGTCTTCAAATGAGAAATTATAGTGAAGCCAGAGCAAGAGGAGATGCTACCGATTTCCCAGAACTGTTCTCTGCCCGTGTGGCGTCTTAATGATTGGTTTGATCAAACTCATACAGAGTGGATTTGACAAAATGTGGATGTCCAGAAAATTTCTCTCACTAGGTTAGCGATTGAACAAATATTTGTTTGATCATAATGAAGTATTAAAGTTTAATGACATGAACCTGTGAGGGATTGTTTGTGTAACTGGATGATGAGCATTTCATGCACAACTGTGACAACATGTTTTCAAGTGTTTACTTCCCACAAGGCCAATTTTTGATTGCTTACTGAATTTTGCCTCATCCTGGATGAAAACTGCATCAGGAAACATGGTTTAAGATGGAGGAAGAAGATGAGGGAAAAGGAGGAGGAGGAGGAGGAGGGAGTAGGAGGAGAAGAGGGGAAGATGGTCGACGGCCAATCCCTGCTCAGTCTCTGTAACTTGGTTGATTACGATCAATTTCCCTGGTATCGATGGCCTCCCTGGCCCTGAGCTACACTCCCTCCTGCACTTTGCATGGTACGTGCTTTGTGTACCATGACACGCTCACACTCCACCACACCTTCCCCAACGCCTGGCTCCCCCACCTGCAGTCCCCTCGATCCTGGCCTTGAGAAATATCAACAGCTGGGTAGTTTTGGAGGAGGGAAATAAACCAGCATTCACAAACACGAACCTCCATGTTTTCAGTTTAATGTCTGGACTAGTGCAGAATTCGTTACCGATTGCCTACTGAGTGTGGTGTTAAAAGTTTGGGTGGTTACTGCAGCAGTGCGGGAGGAAGGGAGGTTTTTTTTTTCTGTCAGGGCTGTTGAAGGATTGAGCCCTCGCTGAAAAACTCCGAGAGACAAGGTGGAAATGATGAGATGAAGTTTGGTCACGACGTGCTGGACTGAAAGCCCAAATCTGTATTTGTTCTGGGGAATGCGAAACTGTCCTCCCTCCGGCATGTGCGAGGGCGCATCCCGCTTGCTCTATCTCTGCACACTTGGCACGCTCTATCCGAATTAATTGCATCTCTGCGAGGGAGAGAGGGAGATGGATAGAGAGAGGGAGAGAGGTTTAGTCCTTCTGTTGGGCTGGTCTTGCTACAAGGGGAGTCATTTAAAATTCTGCCTCCCATGTGGCTCCTGGTTTTCACTTTAATGACCCCCCTCCTCTCCCCCCGCTTTTTACCCCATGACTTTCCTGGGTTTGGAGCTGTAAGCTGCAAGTTTCCTGTGGTTCCACGGTGCTGATCCACATCTTATTTATGCATGTATAAAAATAAATAATGCTTGGTTATTGAATGGCATAAAGACTATTAATGACAGAGCATTGCGTGTATCTGTCTATCGTTTTTTGCGTCTTTTCCTCGCTTCCTCTTTGTCTCCAAACAAAAACCCCACCCTCTACTTTCACAATCTACCACTGCTGCCGTCAAGAATCTAACTCTCAACCACAAATCCATGTTTTTCTGTTAATTAGGGAATGAGCACTACATTATCCCTGGGAAAATGGCAGATTCACCTGTTGTCGAGCAGCATAACAATATTCTGTAAATAACAATAGAATTTACAGGAATAATGGTTTTATTATTCATAAAGCCATGTGCGTAGGAGAGGGACAAGGGGATCAAAAAGTATTGCTGGTATCAGTAGGCATTCAGTTTTTGTCCAATGAAGGTCTAGTACTGAAAGGTGGCTATAAATATTCAGTTGCAAGTTAGACAGTGTGCAGGAGAGTCTGCGTAAATTACTGGCAAAAAAAAACTACTTTCTTTTGTTTACTATGCAAAAATGCATGTTTATACGGGATAAATCTGACAAAGACAGGGCAGGCAAGAAATGCATTGGCCTATCTTGTGATATTAGTGGTCCAGCACATATGGCGGTGTCTGAGACCTTGTGGTTTGTGTGTGTGTGTGTGTGTGTGTGTGTGTGTGTGTGTGTGTGTGTGTGTGTGTGTGTGTGTAGCAGAGATTCCAGTCAGCAGAAGGCCCTGTGGATGGTTAACTGCTGCAGTGTTTACCGGAGCTACAGTGAAGCTTCGTGAGAGGCACGATAGGAAATGGCCTCAGCAAGATAAGGCTGAGCTTTCTGCATGGTTCTCTGCAGGGGTCTCTGTCTCACACACACACACACACATATACACACAGACACACACAAATGCACCTATAACTGTGTGTGTGTGTATGTGTGTATGCGTGTGCACAGTGGGGGTAGAGTGGTGTGGGCTCTAGGACAGCGACGGCCCACAAGGTCAGAGTGGGCAGTGTATATGGTTGTTTTTCTCTGTTTTTTCTCTCTCTCAGTGGTGGAGCTGTGTGCTGCCTCCCCGGGTCTCTCCTCTATCTGGTCAATACCACCACGCAGCTTCTGACGATCAATGGAGGGTCAATACCTCTCAGACGCCTGCCTCTTTGTGCTCTCACTGATTTAGCTACCACCTACCCAGGCCATCTTTTTTTCTACTTTTCTTTCTCACTCCCTGTTTTTTTATGACCCTAGCTCTCACTTAAATACGTGACCCTGCTGAAATTAGAGACACAGTAGTAAATCTGAGTGACAGTGCACACGTTTTCAGCCAAACAGTGTAAACTTTAGCTTCCTGAGAGCTATGCACATGGGTTGGCTGCGTATGATGAAATCTGGACTATTGATTCAATGCAGAAAGTCAAGATGAATCAAAAATGTGATTGTGATCAGCTACAAGTACTCAGGAAAAAAAAATGCTAAATGGCAGCTACTAATAAAAATGTTGGTGATTAAAAAGGGTTATATCTGGATATATTCTCTTTAGAATAAAAACATTCCTTCTGTCGCTTTGGATCTTTTCACTGGACGGGAATATCTGTATTTGGCTAATTTAGGATCAGTCAGAATCTTTATTGTCATTATACACAAGGTACAACAATCCCACACAGTGCAAAAAAAAGCATGTGCAAAAGAGTAATAAAGTAATATACAGACACTATAAAAATATATCTAAAAATGCACACACAATGGGGATCTAAAAATATTGATTCATTTGACAGCGTGTAACCAAAATGTGAGTGCTGCTTTTGCTTTTTGCTTTCGACTTATTTATTTTAAATGTATTATTTTTTTTTAAAATATCAAATGTACCACGCCCCCTTAACCTATAAAGACACAATGCAACTTCTGGGGCAGTCCCGAAATGATTTTTTTTTTCTACTTTTAACCTTACTTTCATGATTTGTCACCATTTTTTCTAGTATTTTAATCTGTATTTAGCATTTTTAAGTGAAAATGAGGTATTTTCCTATATTTACTGTTATGGTCAGGTAGATGTTCATAAAAGTTCCGATTAAATTTGAAGGTTATTATATCAAAAACAGAAAAAACTGAAGAAAAAGTGACTTTTTCAGTAAAAGATATCAATAATGGAAGAAAAAAACCAGTGTCTCCATCCACTCTCATTGATCTGACTCTATGGATTTTACTGGTGAATCAATGCTGTAGAAGATTCCTGTGTTTCCACGTTCACTATGGAGCCTCTGAACGTCCAAACGGGTCATATCTGATGACCGTGAAAAGATGACAAACTGCATTTTACACCAATTATTTACATGTATTGATAGAATTAGTGGATCAGCAAGTTAATTATCATTTTATATCAGTAAAAGATTTTGGTCTTCGGTGAATATTTGGGTTAATTTCATGAAGTGACTAAAATAATTGAGGGTTAAAAGGATAATCTCCACAACACTCAAAGTAAACACGTAAACAGTTATGAATGGCATTCCAGTTATAACATACTTCTAAATAATAGTTTGTTGTCATCACTCCACAATGAAGTGATTCTGTAGCTGTGGCTGCGTGAAACTCAGACCATAACATAATAGAGTTTTCACAAGTTCATACAGGACACTCAGTCATGCATGATATCAGGTGACCTATAAGCATGAAAGTTATAATGTAACTGACAATAAGTCGGTCTGTTTAAGTTGAAGTAGTTCACACTCGTTTCAAAAGAACATTCACACGGCTGCGGCCCTGCGTCACTTCACCGCAGGCACAGACTCTTTTAAGCCACTTAATATTTCTGAACATCTACTTATTAATAGATACAGTCTTCATTTTGTTTATTATGGTCTCCCTAAACAAAGAAATCCTCAGGTATACTATGTGTTTGAAACCCTAAAATCGCAACTCAATATATCATGAGTTCAAGAATAGTCTGGCTGTTTACTCAGTATTAAACAGAAATATATTGCTATTGAAGTATCTCTTGTGTCAATGTTAAATGTGAGAAATTGATTGCTATAGTACAAACTTTAATACAGTATGTATTTCCAGTGGAGGAGGAGAGCCGACTGCTTACTTGACTTGCCTGCTGATATCTAGTCTTAATACTTTGGTCACGTTATTTTAAACCAAATGCCGCAGATTTTTTTCTTTTTTTCCTTTTTTTTTTTTTTTTTTTTTAAAGAAGTCATCATCACTTATGCTGCAGCTGTTATTAGACATGAATTGTTACAGAGTAATGACAATGTGACATCTGTTGTTATTCCATTATTAGGGAACCAGTTTTTGTTAGTCACAGGCTTTGCACCAAAAGAAACAGAATGATCACAAATCAAGTCAAACATGAAGCCCTTTTTTTTAATTGAGATTTAACAGTAGTGTTGTTTACAAAAAAACATAAACTATCATGATAATAGCCAAATTTGTTTTAAAAACTATTTTTTTTCATTCCTCATTTTAAAATATTGAATGGATATGATAAGTTGGTAAAGTATGCTTGGGAAAAAAAAAAAAAAAAAAAAAAAAGGGAAAAGAAAAAAAAATTTTTAAGATTTAAATAAAAAGTGAAAAAAAACCAAAAAAATTGGGCCATTAAAAACACCCACAGAGCCTTTTGGCAATGTTTCACTGGAAACAAAATATTCTTTACTAAAAATCAAATGGGAATAAACAAACAAATAAGCGAATTGTAATAAAACTGTCTTTACCCTTTAAATTATCACAACTTATACTACAATACTATAGTTTGCACTTAAAGACAACACTGACAAAAATAGCCGTATATACTATAGATGCATATATGTTTAACTAGAAGAAAGAGAACAATAGCTGCCTGAAAAGAAAGAAACACAAATTGAAGAATCTCATTTTGCTAATAAATGAGGTATGAGGCAAATGAGCTGGCAGCATTTAAATACAGCTCATACACTTCCTCTGTGCTACATCCATCTAATAAACGTTGATAGAATAAAGAAAATCGCTCATTAACCCATCAGGCGGTCTCACTTACTATATGTCCTTTCTTGTTGTTGACCTCCCCTATGTTTAGCAAGAATAATCCAGGTGTCAAACAAGCGATTGATTAAAAGTGTTAGTTTTATGATCATCATCTTCCACTGACCACTATGCAACTTTTTCTTTTGCTTTCTTTTTAGTCTTTGGTGTGAATTTGCCAGAGAGCTGCTCATCAGTCTATATTAATGATGATAAAACTATTGGATTTGGTGATGGCAGACGACTAAGAAGCACTGTCTAGAGAGAGAGAGAGAGAGAGAGAGAGAGAGCAATGGAGGAGAGACTTGTGGGAAAAATGGATGATGACAAAATGCTTCACTGATGTACAGACACAAGATCACATTCAATCACATCCAAAGCAGCAGTGTTAGCGTTTGAAAACAGCATTTATAGGTCTGACTTTGTCAATATGCTCGGTTTCAGGTTTGACGGATTGCAAACTGTGTCGACTGAACAGACCTTTGAGAAAATAGAATCAAGGTGTTTTCCTTTGAAGAAATAAAAAAAAAAAAAAATGAAAAGGAGAAATTGGATTAGAAAAAATTCCAGTTAAATAGATTTTTATCTTCGGCCAGTCACAAAGATATTTGATTCAATTTGCTTTTTATGTAGTTTTTCAGTAGGTCTTTGAATTCGGTTTAGCTTCAGCAGTAAATTTATTTCAGTGTAATGACCCTGGGACCAGCCAAGAGAGGAGAAGAGATCCTTCTACATCCAGATCACACAGAGGGCACTTTATTTGAAGAATATTGCTGTTAATTCTACCGTAATGTCATGAAATGTATGGAAATGAGATATTAATCAGAGTCTAAAACCATTTTAATCTGAAGAAGTATATCAAACATAGTGTTGCACCCTTTGAATCTCTAACAGCAGTTGACTAACATCCCCTCTCCCAAAGTGACGGATGATTGGAAGGCCCCTGTGGAGCCCAGTGACATTATGGTAATTGTCATTACTGGGGTTGGAGTGCGTGCGTGACTGACGCCATTAGAGAAAGTGCAATTACAGTAGGCTTTGGTGACCTTGCTGACTAGCAGAGGTCAGGGCTTCTCATTAGAGTGTGGTGGAAGGCAGCCCAGTGTCTCCACTGTGCCAATCAATAAGACCGTAGCTTGGTCGGCGCTAATCATAGCTTTGACGTAGCCTCACGCCCTGCCACCCCCCATCACCGCACGTCTCCACCACCCATCCTCTGTTCCACCTTTTAGCTCCCTTATTACCAGAGCACTAACAGCTCCTCACTCCAGCACTGAAAGTCAAAATAGGTTTAAAAACACATTATAAAGTGGATGTGCCAGGCTGTATGTGCAGAAAAAAAAAGAAAAAGAAAAAGTAGAACTGAATAAAATAGACGCTGGTAATACTGTAAAGCGAACACAACACATTCAGGAACACACAGTAAATGTTCTTAACTCTTTTACAAGTTCAATGAATACTATCTAATTTCAAACAAAACAATAACAGCTGACTTTTACTATGAAGAAGAGTGGGATGATGGGAGTTATTTTTTGCCACAAATACAGATGAAAATCTATTCGATATGACTACAAATGAGTTACTAAATATATTAAAATGATCCACATTATGTCTTTTTGTTGTATTGAAACAGCTTCAAGTGACTTTAAATGTTTTTGAAATAACTTAGATGAAACAAACCTGTATTGTAGATACTGTATAATATATGTACATAAGTTATGAAATGTAAAGGTTAACAATATGTATTAGTCAAGCAAAAATGTTGAATGTTATATCTTTAACTAAATATATAAAATAAGTGAGCTGAGGCTTTCAAATGCGCTTTAATACTACTAGTACAAAGTAGTATGGGCTGATTTAAAATGGTTATGTATATTAATGTAATATTAACACTAATGAATCCAAGTATCCACTGACTGTATCTGTCACCGAACAACATATAAAGCTCACACATCAGCATTGGCAAGTAAAAAAAAAAAAATCAATGTTTTCTATTTTTCATCTTCAACTCATAGTGTGTCTTATTTATCATCCTCATATGATGCATCAGCTGATAGTTTCACAGTTTAGGGCAACAGTGTTTGTTTCATGTTTCTGCAACATTCCTACATGCCACCATTTTTGTGTATTTTGGTTTTTTCTAGGGGGTGCTAGAGAGCAATTTTGGCATTTAAGGGGTTGATTTTTATATTTTATCAAATTTTTCAACGGATGTGATATGCGTGCCAAATTTGGTGAGTTTTTGAGCATGTTTAGGGGGTCAAATTCCAGTTTAAAGTGGCGGACA
>JAPTYQ010000007.1:18544871-18557587 GCA_029814465.1 Ostorhinchus cyanosoma
TTACTCTGAGAGGCTAGAGCTTAAGCCTACTAAGGTTAGCTCACACTACCGTTAGCTAGCAAAAGCTGAGCTTACCTGAATATTGGGATGAGTGATTTGCAGATGCAGTTTTAGATTGGTGGTGTTTTTCCCGCAAGCATTTGTCACATGATTCAACCCAGCATTTAGTCTTGTCTCCTTTTTTGTCGTAATGAAAATGAATCCACACATCATCCCGGCGCTGACGACCGGTGGCTGCCATTGTTGAACATTTATGAAAGCACCAAGAGAATGTGCTCAGGGAGCTGGAGAAGAACGAGCTGCGTGCGCGTGCCGTGCGCGCACCTGTCTGCCTCTCGTTTTACTCTCGTCTTTCTTTATTGACATAAATTACAGTTGATTTCATTTTAGTTTTCGTCATTACCTGTTTCTTTTTAGTCATTTTTTATTTAGTCTTCAGTGCTGCAAAACTGGTCGTTGACTAGTGGTTTTTGTCATCTTCTTGTCAACGAAATTAACACTGCGGTACACTCATTTGTTGCAATGGAAAAATACAGAAATATAGGATAATTTGTGGCTCAGTTAAACCTCCATGTTTTTCAGTGTTATAAAACTGACAGTCTTCCTGCTTTAAGTTTAGACTCACTGCAATACTTGCAAGTGACTCTCAGTGCTACAGTACTTATAAATACATTTCATTCGAATCTTTGTTCTTGGACTTTATTAGGATTTTTCCACAACATTCATTGTACAGCGCCGTTTCGGTTCAGGGCCTTCGATACAATACAGAGGTGTACCGAACAAATACATGTAGCCTAAGTGAAACACATAAGCAAACACTTGGGAAGCAGGGTGGACACAAGCAGAACCCATGGGCAGGTTTCTTCTATATACGTTCTCTGCAAAAAAAAAAAGCAAAAAAATAAATAAATAAACATGACTACAGAGAATAATATAACAGAGGCACAGAAGCTGGGCCGGATGTTTGAAGTGTGTTAAGTTTCACTTTCAGTTTTCATTATGATGCAGCTTTGAGGCACAAAAGAGTCCATGGGTTACTTTAAAGCAAAAAAGGTTTTTATTTTTTCACTCAAGTTGGTAAAATCAAATGAACCTGCTCCTCTTCTCCTTGGATGGATGGACCATTGGTATGTGTAGACTCAGTTCATATCTCTACAATCCAATATCAATGACTTTGGCAGTAGCTCAGATCTGTTTATTCTAAACACTGTGATCATCATTCTATGTAGAAATACTACATATAGTCTCTTTAAATACGATCAGTTCAGGTGCATCATGTGTTTGGCTCAAGGTTTCATTTACTAGGCCATATTGTCTGTAGGTGATTTCAGAACTTTCTTCTTTTTTTTTTTTTTTTTAGATAAATGTGCAGTGAATGCATGGGTTTCAGGAAGGCAATACTGAAGAAAAAAAAAAAAAAACTCCAGTAAAGCATGCAATTTTGGAAAGTATCACCTAGATTTCACCTATTCGAAACTGAGGTGATGTAATCTACAGACATCCATTCTTACTCCATAGATGCTATTTGTTTTGTTTTGTTTTTCCATTTATTTAGACATACTTGGCTGCTGCTGCAAAATATTTTCCATAGTCTCCATATTGACTATTTGCTAAGCTCCGCCCACTTTAGTCACTGATGCTTCAGCTGCAGCAGCTCCTGGTTAAAGCTCTGTGTAACAGCTTAGTCACATATTTAGCAGGGAATACATATATTTTTCAGGACAGATCCATATCAGCTGGGATGTTTTAAATGTGTGGAGATTTTGACATGATGTTGGAAATTCCCCCGTCAAAAAAAGCAGCCAAGTCACTGTCTCTATAGTACATCTCTGTAAATCACGGATAGGACAGTATCAAGGTTTCTGACACAAAAATCCATTTCAAAATCAATGTGTCTCGACAGATTTACACTATATCGGTGTTAGTCTTTCTTATTTTTGTCAGTGGGTGGTTGAGGTGAGTGGTAGACACAAAATTAGAAGAATTCAGAGAGTGACAATATGCATCATGAGCCCGATAGGTTTGTACTGTGGTGAAATGAAACAGTTATGGCTTAGATCACATATTTTTACATATATTCAAAATGATTTTAGTTTTTTTTCCCCTCTCATTTGTCTTCAGTGTCAAAGTGAGCCCTGATATACAATGGCAAGAAAAAGTATGCGAACACTTTAAGAATTAATAGTTTTCTGCATGAACTGGTCATAAAATGTGTTCTGTTCTGCAGCTGAGTCACATATACACAAGTTCATTTTAATTCATGTAAAAAAAATAGGAAATTTCCAATGGTTTGCATACATTTCCTTGCCACTTTTTCTTGTCCCTGACTTCTTGTTATCTCTCTATGCTTAAGTGACATCAGGGCATAAATCTGGATGAAAATATTATTAAATAATTATCTATTTTATTTCTGAGAGACTCTGCAGAAAAGTAGATGTGAAAATGTATTATGGTTTAGAAAGGTTCAGTTTTAATGAATGATTGAATAGTAAGTCTGTTTTTGTGTTTACAAAGCGTCTCATTCTACACATTCTACACATACATAACACCAGCACTTTAATTGTTGCTCTTTAAAACATGCAATTTATACTATATTAATTGTGACTGAACCACACTTTTCTAATCTTAGACTGCCTTTGTGTTAAGATATGTATTGTTTTATTGTTTTCAACTTACCAAGGAGCTATATGCAATTTAGCAGTTATGCTAACTCTGGCATATTTACACTGGTATTATAAACTATATTCATTAAGGTAAAATGTCCCTTCTGAATAAGCAAGCAAGTAAGTAAATAAATGAATAAATTAGGGCTGTCAAAATTAACGCATTAAAACATGGATTAATGCATCATCATGATTAATCTGATTAAAAATTTAAACACAATTAACCCATCTGCAGCAGAATGAGCCTGGAAATCTCTGGCAACACATTTCAGGCAGTTTGTCCGAGTAGAGTTAGCGTCGCACATGCGCAAATGGGCAGTTGATCCGGTTCTGACAGGCAGCAGAACCAACCCATAAAGATGGAAGACACTAAACAGCACGTTGGCCTCTGGATGGAAATATGAGGACAAAAAACACCAAGACAGAACAGTTGGCCATAAAAGTATTAGACACACTCTGCAGGGAGGAGTTTTCTGTTCACTGAAGCACTTCCAGCTTCAAATACCACATGAATGCAAAGCATACATTAGTCGGGGATACGGCTAGCACTTCGGCTAACGCATCGCCCAGCTTGCGACAAACATGTTAAGCGCATGTATTACCTTCGTTTTTGAGTCTGTTTGCTCATGCATAATGAAAAATGATTGATATAGATTAAAAATGAATGATGTTTAATTGTGATTAATTGAAATTAATCCATAGCAACCCTGAAGTTAACCTGATTACCCCACCCCCCAAAGGGGAGGCCAGGCTATTGTTTTTGGTTTGGTTTTTTTTTGTTTGTTTGTTTGTTTGTCTGTTTGTCAGCAGCTTTATGTAAAAACTACTGGACCAATTTCCATGAGATTTTCAGGAAAGGTGCGAGGTGGTCCAGAACAGACCCCATTATAATTTCGGTGACTGTAGGCCAAAGGTCAAGGTCAAAATCACCAAAAATGTGTTTTCGCTATGATAAGAGACAGGGTAAATCAAGTAAAACATTTGCAAGGGGCAGGGTTTGTTGTGCCTGGCACAACTTGTTAGAAATGTTAATTGTTTGACGATATTAAAATACATACATAAGTTCTTAATCTGCCGGTTTAGAAATGTTCATGTTATATGAATCCGTCAGTTGCAGCAACATACAACAGTAACATTTTCATTCAGTATTTGGCTTAAAAAAGCTAGAGAGAGTTTTTCTAGCTTAAGTATAACAACTTTTTGTCATTTCTCAAATTGAGTTTGAAACTAAAACTGGCCAGAGAACTTTTATTCAGCAGTTTTCTGACCTGTGAACTGGCTGCATGATTGTCTTGGCTGAGGAACTGATGATGCCTTGAAGTTGTGTGCAGCAGTGTGGCGTCCGCGTTAGTGCGAGATATGCAGTGTGGCTTGGGGGCAGCCAGTCAGGCACACAGGCTGTGGGCCAGTTGTCTTCAGAAACAGAGGGGGAGGGGCGGTTGGCCGGGGGACTCCAGCTCCTTCCTCGCTGTTTGCAGTCCGGTGGTTAAGTCACCAGCCACGCCTATTAAACCAAGGGCCCCCTTTGTCAAAGACCGCCAATTATGCTCAGATGAGATGCCCCACAGCCCGTCGCTTTCATGTCCCCACCCGGGCTTTACCATCCTTTACTCTGTGTTATCTCACCTCCACTGTGTGTTCTCTTCTTCTCTGTTTGTTGTATTTTTCCAGGTTATGGTCAAATGGGAAAACACTGTCTTTGCAACTCTCAGTCTGTTGATGTGAAGGATATAGGGAAACCTTTAAAGGTGCTTTGTTTTGGGAATGGAAGCTCTAATTGTAGCTGAGGTGTAAAACGAGCATCCCATGGCTATTCTGGGTTTTTGAATCTTGTTGGCTAAGAACCAGTTTGTGGCATCTTGCTGACAAGAATCTGATCAAGAGGGACAGGATGATCATTATTTTCAGATCTGATCTGTTGCATCAAAGACAGAGGGAAAGATACACAGTCTTCCCACATCGTACTCAAATCCTGTGATGGTTAAACATACCAGCAAAGTTTCATAGAACGTCAACTGGCAAAAAAACAAAAACAGCATAAATAAACATTCTTTTGACTATAAATTACTTTTTCCTTGTTGTTAAATTTAAGATGCTGATACAATTACAGAGCTCTACAGAAGTTTACAGAAACACAAGCTTCATGCATTTTATTCATCTACCACTCACCTATTATTTGACTGCACCTGTTGCTCATAGTTGAGTAACTGAAATTAATTTTAATGTGATGTAAAATTTTATGTGAAGAAAATAGACATTATTATAAACCAGTATAAACATAAACCACTGGGAAAATGTCTGTATTGGTAGTTTTGATAGTTCTGTCCTAAAATTATTTTTATCAAACCATCAAATACAGAAATAAAACCAGAAGAGGAAGAAGACAGATCGATAAAAAGCGTATTAGTGTGTGCCACTGGAAAAAACACATTATACGAAAGTGAAAATATCCGACTGGTTGTTTTTTTTTTTTTAACAGGATGCTCCGTCGCGCAGGCTAAATCTTCAGTGTTAGCAGTTAGCAGCAGCAAATAGACACCTTCAATTATTTTACCCATTTATTCATAAGCAGCTGTTTGTATGTCCCTGAATGAAAGTAGAAATGACCATGGGATTTCAAGAAAATTTAAAATCCATTGAATATTACTTTCAAAACGTTTGGGATTACGAATAAATGAGCAGCTCTTTACAAAATCACGTACTTCTTGCTGTCTTATTTTCATCAGAACTTGGTTCCTAATAAATAAAACAGCAAGAAGTATGTGATTTTTCAAGAGGGTTCCATTCATTTGTAGTGGAGTAGGATTCATGCAGTTTAATAGTATTTCTAAGTATTCAACCCACAAAAGAGCCAACAAAGGCTGATGATTAGCCCAGGATTTATTCATATAATGAAGAGGCAAAATAGAAAAAAGTCAATGAGATATTGGACAGAAATTACAAAAAAAAAAAAAAAGAAAAGAAAATTCCAGTAGCTAAACCTTATTTCTAGCCATTATGTGTGTTGCTTTGCTTATAAATAATAATGATTTAACCAGCAAAGACAAAACCTCATTTTGGTTAAAAAACACAGACTGACAGACTTTGCCTCTTGCTGTGCTGTCAAGGTCTATGTATCGCTCCGTCCACTGGCTGCCTGTGGTTGTTGGTAATGGATTGTAACCCTGGCTGAGGCATACCTCGCTGCCGAGGGAGCCGCTCCCCCATACCTCCAGGCGATGCTCCAGCCCTGCATGCAGCTCGTACTCTCCGCTCCGCTTCCTTCTCCGGCTCAGCCTTTCTATCTCTGGTCAACACTCCACCAATCCCCAACCCATCTCCCTTCCTTCAAATATGGTGAAATAAACCGTTCTTGTACATGGTGAAGCTGAATCTCTATCTGTCTGTTAATGTTTGCAGCCAATGTATCATGTAACATTTCACCTTTACAATTGCTCCCTTCCACAGTGAATTTAAACTTACTGAGTCCTTTTTCAATGTAACCTTTGCTAGAGTTTTTCTTTTATGAATTCACCTCCTCTCAAACTATTATTTTAATCTGTTTCTCATTATGGCTTTTGTCTGTCCTGCTCTGTCAGTATAGGGTCACAGCAGAACACATGGAAGTGGCCTTATGTAGCCTTGGCTGATTATAAAATTCATACAGTATAATGCATAAAAAAGTATGTTGAATCTTCTTCATCTTTTCATTTTTCTCAAGGTAAAAGAATCAGCTTGATTCTTTAAAATGTTACTTTGCCACATTTTTAAGCCTATAAACTTATTCAGGTTTGTATTAAAGTCACCTTTTGATTGAGTAATGCAACATATTGGTCTATTACTCTATTGATCTATCCAAGGCTGCGTAATTTATAAATACAAACATTACTGAATGAAAAAGATGACTTTTCAATGAAGACAAATGTGAATTACAACCCTGCTGCATCGGCTTAGTAGGAAGCTCAGAAACGTCATGAATATCATGGAGCAGGCGCTCAGGCGAGGATATAGAGTGAACACTACCAAGCCAAAAGCCGGCTCAACAAGGCAATCAGACTGGAGAGTCGGGTTGCCAACAATGACTCATGCTACAGGAAAAGACTCCACAGTTCTTCTTCCCCACACTCGACAACACCCTCAACCTCCTTTATTGTCTTATGGAGTGATAAATCTCCTCCATCCATCCTCCCCCCTGCAGGAAGCAGCTCTCCACTAATATACCACAGAAGATCGACATCAGTGTTATCTGTGATGCACTTTATTTATGTTTGTCTCATAAATAAGGCAGACTTTTTATGATGTAGTGTACTTTCAGGGTATGTTTAAGTTAAAAAAAATATATTTCTCCTCCCCTGAAAGATATGAACCCTACATATATATAGTTGGTGCTAAAAATGTGTAAATCTCAACATTATCCTGATAATAGGGAAAGAATCCGACCTTGACTTTGCCTTCACACATGCCATTATTAACGTGTTCTTGTTATCCTAACTGAGGTCAGATCTCTGTTCTCCAGAGCAAAACCTGTATGTGAATCAATGTAAAGTGTTGATACGATGATAAAGTCTTAATAAAACAAAACCATTTTAACATTTTAACATCAGCAGTGCCAAGATTCAACTTGATTGGTTGAAGTTGAGACATGTGATTCTATGAATTTAATATGAATTTTGACATTTAGAAAACTGCTAAATGTTTATGGAAACTGCAGTATGTAAGAAAAAAAAGTCAGTGTTTCTGCTTGTTTGACATAGTTTTTACCAGTTTCAAAAGAAAAAAAAGAGTAAATATGAAGAAACAGAGGCACCTTTTTCCAGTAAATTTTGATGTAGCAAACATTTAAGTTGCATTTGTTTGCATTTGTTTGTTGCATTCTCCCAGATATCTGCAGCTAAACAGAACAGAACTGCTGAACTAATTTTCATTGTTCCTGGAACAGTGACAATACAGATTTATTCTATTCTATATTCTGTCAAAGACTGAAAACATGTTTGGTACAACAGGTGGTGCGGACCAATGTGGTAACCAAGTTACTTCTGTCTTATCCATGAAAAAACAGATCACAGCTGAAACAATAACAGAAAGCTCTACTTCTTCTACTCAGTTTTGTAGAGTCACATGTAGCCCATAGCACCACCTACTGACTAAACAGAACAGGGATTATTTGCTTATTTGATTTAATTTGAAAAGTCAGCTTCTGTCGGTGTCTGGCTTCGCTCTGTTTAATGTTAAAGTTGTGATGTTTGCAGTGGTGTGGAAGATACTTTACACGTGTAGCTTTTAAAACTACAAGTAGTTCATCATGACAGTAGTTTGAACAAACTACATTTCTACCCCTGGACAAATGCAGTTTGTAAAACTACAGCTAGAAAAAGTAGTTTTAGCAACTACTAATTTTCAGTGTTAAATTGAGAATGTACATGTGGTGTATAGGAAACAAAATATGGCCATGGTTGGGGCGGCACGTCGCTACCAAAGGCGGCGCTGGTGGGAGGGTTTGTGTAAAGTGGTGACGAGCACACAACGTTAGTAATGATCGCGCATCTGCGAAGCATTCGAGGGCTGTTAAGGCGAGCCAACCAGAGGCAGCGTTGGCTGTCATGTCATGATCATGCCTTCAAAGCAATTCAGGATGAAAGAAAAAGGGACTGTCTTGCATTCAATGGTGAAATATAATTTATATTACAAAAAATAAATATAAAGAAACAACATATTATGTTGTTTTCCAAAATTATAGTTTGCAAATTGAGTAGTTAAATTACAAATAATTAACCAAAAATACTTGAACTTCTTGACCTAGCACAAAATATGAATGTCATTTAACTACCAGCAAGTAACAGCAAAATGCAGTTTAACTACAGAGTTCAGCTCCAGGTAGAGTAAGTCTCCCCAACACTGGATGTTTGATGGTCTCATAATGTCATGCAGGAGTCATTCTTTTTTTTTTTTTTAAACTTCATTTTTAAGTGCAACAGTTTTATAATTTTAGCAGGAGTCATTCTTGACTGCTTGCTTTTATTTATTTATTTTTATATCTATAATAAATCATATGTAGATATTTCACTTCATAAATCTGCTTTTTTTGGTCAGACGTGTCCAGATCGGCTCGAACAGAGCTACTAACATCTTCCATTTCTGTCCTTTAACTTTCATCAGGTTTACTAATAAATGTGTGGTGTTACATGTGGCTGAAGGTCTGAGGTCAGAAAGAAATGATGACGTAGATAGAGCTGATGGATTTGCACTGATTTACACATTTACACTGATCTCAGATTTGTTCACAGTACAAGCCAGATTTCCTGTATACGGTCGGGCAGATCTATTTCTCATATTTTATATTTCATATGATAAAAACTCTTCAGATGTTTTTTTTTTCTTACTTACCATGCCAGATATAAAGTGGGTCATGGCATCTATAAAATGATCCTATAAAAACAACAAACACCTTAATGACCCTCCCACCTGTTTGCATCATAGGATGACAGTGATACACCTGTTAATGACAGTATAGCTGCAGCAGCTTTTATACTGTATTTCTCTACATTTACATTTTATTCTCTATTTGCTTGAAATCCATGAAGATGAACTTATACTGTAATGTGTGACGACACCTTTACAGTCAATTACAATGTGTTAAATATACGTGCATGTGACATTTTACACGCATGATTTGCACCTGCTTGAGTTTAATGACATACTTTTAAACTGACTGAGACTGTATGACCTAATATTAAACACATATGAGTCACTGCCAAAGCAAAATCTGTCCGGTTCACTCAGCAAGCCCACAAAAATCAGGACATCTATACAAACACATGAAGTATTTTATAGTATTGTGCAGATACGTTTTCGCCTTTTCCCAGAGCTTACATTAATAAATATTTTAAAACTTGATAAAACAGGAGTTAAAATGTGATTGTAATCAACCAATTAACAGGTGACACTTCCTTCACCTCATTTTGTTCTATTTCTGTATGGCAGAACTGGAGATACCAAATATTAAACTGAACTTTTTTTTTTTTTTTTTAAAGCAAACACAGGTGTTTAGTTAAGAGGTAGCCACTGGACGTCCACAGCAGATTGTGTCTTTGGTCAAATGTGGTCAGGAGGTGTTTACATGGGCAAATGCAAAGTAAAATATAATTGTAGATCTGTGCTGAAAGATAAAAACCTATTTGATCACTCGTAATCAAAAAGTGCATGTCTCAAACATCCTCATTAACAATAACAGCCCTCTCTGGAAGGTGATGACCTGGCATGCCTACTGCTATATTTGCTGCCGTGTCTATAATATGATATGAGTGTCTTTATTTTGACCATTTGCAGCTTGCTTATCCCAGTCTACTCTGTCAATGAGGGAGCACAGAAGAGAAATGGCCTGGTGTGAGTAGGTTCACTTTTCAGTGGGGGAGACAGATGCTTGTTTACTGGCCTCATTATGTCAGCAGCTGTCCTGAGCAGGTCATAGTGTGGTCCTGTGTCCACCTACTGAAACCCATAAGTCCAACACCTGACAATGGACTGCATGTAAAGCCTTTCAAATATGGGAAAGGCTTGAGAGGCACTTCTTTTAAATTGCTGTCACTTAGCCAGGTGTCAAAGCAAAATTTCAGCAGGGCAAAATAATGATCCTAAGGATGTGTAATCAATCATTTGAAGGGGTTTTCAAACATATAAGAAAATATAGGTATTTTTAATGGAAGGAGATGAAAGATAAAGGAATGGAATGAAGATGAAATTGAAAATAATTAAACCTAAATGAACATATGAGTCTTTTTTTTACCACCAGCTTGTGCATTAAATGGATAATAGAGACAAACCTTATACTGCAACATAATAATAATATTGTTTCGAGACAAATCTGGTTTGCATTTTGATCACACGTCACCTTCACACTTCAGATTCCCTTCAATGCTAGCACTGAAAATCTCTCCAGAACCTCCACAAAAAGGTGTGAAAATTGGTTTCTCTGAAAGAATATTAGCATTTTACACACTCACATTGTGAATCAAACAACAGGTGATTAGGGGAATTATCTTTCTGGTTGTGTAACAGTTTTTTTTTTTTTTCTTGATCTCAAACTGCTTATTTGTCTGCACTTTTACACCAGATTTTCCCTCCGTTACAACTGATCATAAAATTAAGAAACAGCAGGTGCTAAAAAATTATAGGTTTTGTCTCCAATTGTTCATGTAAACAGAAATATATAAAATCTCACAGCTCATTCCTCATTTATATGTGTATAGCCTAGCGTTTATTCCCAGTGACGTTTTTGCCCCAAATGTACACACGAATGTGTTGTTTTTCCTCTCTGCAGTCCCCACATCTATAATCCCTTTTATTGAAATCCGTGTCACCTGCTGCCTGCGCAGTCCAGCACCCTGAAGCATTAGACGGCTGGCATAGTGACGGGCACTGCAGCGAGAGGAGAGAGAGGGAGAAAGACCATAATGACTTGTGTTTCCAAGCTTTTCCCATTTGCACGAATGGTTTATTTCATGTCTAAATTCAACTGAAAACCACCAAGAAGCTCATCAGCGGGGTTTGCAACACTGATTTATCAAGGGGTGAAAGTACCTCCATTTTAACTGACTGTGGTACCAGATTTCTCTGCGTGGTTGACATCTTCCTGCTGTTATGGCATCACACTGTCGCCAGAGCTGCCCACACTTTTGGTTTAGGAAGATGGAGTCATGGTGGGTAATGTCGCTGGATGCTTGTTGCCTCTTTCACTATGAGTATATTAGCAATTCTTCTTCCCTTGAAGCTCCCAACAACACCAAACCGAGTGTTGTGTTTGGGGAAAGACTGAGATGGAGAGGGTGAGGTAGTCCATGCCACGAGGGAGGTGGAGGGAAGACAGAGCGAACAAGAGAAAGGAAAGCCAGAGGGAGAGAGGAAGAAGGGAGGATTGAGAAAAGAGAGCGCTGGGCAATTTTGCAAACCTGTGACACATTAATTATTAACAAACTCAGGCTAAATGCGTAAACTCTCCCTCCTCGTTCATTCTCTCTTCTCCTTCCTTCATACACCTCCTGTGTTGTGTATGAGTGGTCACATGCACCTCAGATGTGCGCACACAAAGCCAGCGAGGTGGCATATGATGCTCGTAACATGAAGTGGAGCATGTCAAAGGGTTGGAGAAGGTGTCAGGCCTGCAGAGCTGGCAGGAGACCGGAGGGAAGAAAGCACGAAGGATGATGTGAGGGAGGAGTAGGAGGTGTACGGCCATACTATAAAAGTGAGAGACAGGCAGAGGAGGAGAGCGACAAAGTGAGAGTAAGACAAAGGGAGACAATGAGGATAAAGAGAGTGTTTGGATATATAAGAGGGTGGAGATCGTCGTTTTAGGATAAATAAGTAGCAAACGAGGACATTTTCCTGCGTATCTGCTTATTACATTAATATATTATCCATCTTGAACACACATTTGCGGATAGATAAACACAGGTATTCTTGCTTTAGGTGAAGTTACACAAATCAGTCAAATATGTAAGTCCTCATAACTAGACAGTGTCAAATGTAACGGTGAAGGCATACAGCTGTTGAGTTAAATTCACTCTGTTTTGGGAGCAGTGTGACACAGCAACACTCGCTGCTAATCATTGATAGGTGGTCCGTCCATTTGGCATTCAGTATTCTCTAATCAATTGGCTAGAATGCCGCAATGGCATTACATGAACGTGCCTCAGTGTGTGTGTGTGTGTGTGTGTGTGTGTGTGTGTGTGTGTGTGTGTGTTGTGGCAGGCACTGCTTGAGCGGTCACTCGGCCCCTCAGGCGATGGTGTGTGTTTGGAAGGGAATAGATCCTCCCCTAGGACTGCAGGGCGGAGATGTATGCGAATGTCCCTACAATACTTTTTTGCTGCAGTCTGTCCTCCAACACATTGTAACTGGACGACCATGAAGACCAGCGAGAACCAATAGAACAGCATCCCCCATAAATAGGCCAAGATACGGCCAGACAGTAACAGATGGATAAAAACAGCAAAATTGTGTTGGTTTAAATACGACGGAAATAGAAAATTTCTCCGTGATGTAATGTAATATGATCCATTAATCTGTGTGTGGAGG
>JAPTYQ010000007.1:18561031-18589173 GCA_029814465.1 Ostorhinchus cyanosoma
ATCTGATCTGATCTGATCTAATCTAAACTAATCTAATCATCTAATCTAATCTAAACTAATCTAATCTAATCTAATTTGAATCTAATGATCTAATCTAATTTAAATCTAATCTAGTTATTTAATTTAATCTAATTTAATCTAATACAATCTATCCATCAAATCTAAATGAATCTAATCTAATTTAATCTAATTTAATTATCTAATCTAATCTAATCTAATCATCTAATCTAAATTAATCTAATCTAATCTAATTTAATCATCTAATCTGATCAAAACAAATCTAATCTAATTTAATTATCTAATCTAATCTAATCTAATCATCTAATCTAAATTAATCTAATCTAATCTAATCTAATTTAATCATCTAATCTGATCAAAACTAATCTAATCTAATCTAATCTAATCTAATCTAATCTAATCTAATCTAAACTAATCATCTAATCTAATCCAATCTAATCTAATCTGATCTCATCTCATCTAATCTAAACTAATCTAATAATCTAATCTAATAATCTAATCTAAACTAACCATCTAATCTAATCTAATCTAATCTAATCTAATCTAATCTAATCTAATCTAATATTTTAAAGATCATCATCAATCAATCAACTATTTTCACAAAATGCTTTTTTCTTGTGTGAAATGAGCCACTCCTTTGGCTGTGATGTAATTACATCTTTAGTCAGATACTCATGAACTCAATAATCCTTGGTTTAACAGGCTGTTACCATGGTAACAAAGGTGTCAGTGGCCTATGCTGACACTTCCACCAACTTTTGTGAAACAGGCGCAGTAGGTTTTGTCTAAACCTGCTGGCAGACAAATAAGAGGGAGTGTTGACCTCCTTAGTGGACATAATGAATCTCATTTTAGAGTATATTAGTAGGGATGACAGTGATAGTGTGTCTTTAATTATCAATATGACGTCATTAGGCCCAATATTACCCACGTGAAAAGAAATAAACTACAACTACATATAAGCAGAATTCTAAATTTACCAAACCAAAAAAAAAAAAAAAGATTCAAATATTTAACTGAATAAAACAAGAGAATGTGGAATAACACCGCGCTGTTATAGAAGCTTTAACTTCTTTGACCAGGTTTATTTCACAAACACAAGGGAGCGTCAATGAAACCCAAATGATGTGAGAATAACAACATAACAACAATAGTATTTAAGATTCAAACCATAAGAAGCAAACCACAGATGATCACATCAATAATCCCGCAATAGAAAACAGACCACACGTACACTGTATATAATATTGTGTGTATTCCCCTAAAGAGTTAAAACATGAAATATAAATGCGAACAGTACAGGTCTAAATAACACCACCTGTGAAACATCAGCCCATCAGACCTTTGGGGCCTCTGAAAACACATTAAAAACATTAGGCTGACAGGGTTTTTATGCACCTAATCTCCTCCAATAGAAACAATCTGCCTTTGCTTTGTCTGTTTGTGACAAATTAACACACACATATGTTTACAAATGGTCAGATACAGCAATCGGACTCTATGACAGAAAGTAAGAAAAAAACACAGCACAACACAATATTGTCAGAAACCATTTTTTTTATTTACCTCAAATCCTGGCATTAATTTTTTTCCTCCCCTGTTCTGTTAAATGATCAACTTAGATGAAGACAAGCCTCCCTCCATTACCTGTTCCCAGTCCAAATGTGTCGCACTGTGCTGTTTTGCCAGTGGTAGCAGTAATGCCATGTTGACTTTTACGCATGAGAAAACTTCAGATCTGGGTGCTAGCCAGGTGCTCAGGCACTTCACATCACCTCAGCGCTTCACATCTTTTCATGTGTCACAGTTTGAGCTAAATGGACACAGAGACACAGCTCCAGATTTAGAGCATCTTGAGTGGGCAGTGGTCACATAAGGGACAGTTTCTATCAAAAACACAAGTGTGGGGAATTGAAACGTTTAAGAGAAATAAACAGCTTTTGCTCTAGAGAAATTGCCAAAATTACATCACATGCTTTTCTTCTTAGAAGCAGTTATAGTGAGTTAACATGATTTGATGTGGACAGAAAGATGCGTATGTGTGTGTGTGTGTGTGTGTGTGTGTGTGTGTGTGTGTGTGTGTGTGTGTGTGTAGTATAAATAGATAAACAAGCTTCCTGCATTTTCCCTTCCTGTCTCTGACACGCTCCCTGCTGTCACTCAGGGCCACATGTCACCAAAAGAAGGTGCAACTGTCCCCTTTGCATGTTGGCCGTGAACTCTGGATTATATACCCTATCTAGAAAAAGCAAAGCATGTTTTCTTATACATGATGAAGAGCTCCACTTCCTGTTTTATTAGTATAAAATGCAGTGTTATTCTTAGTGCACCCTTATAATATTGTTACCAGTGGCCAATGGTGCTAAATAAGACTGGGAAGGGGCTCAAGCGGATACAGCCGTACTGAATTTCTGTGAAGAAATTTATTTATTTATTTTTTTTTCAATGATAAGCATTTTATAATGCTTGTTATGATGCCTTTAATTGTAATGTGTGATTGTAACACGTGTATTTTAATGTATTGTACAACGTGCACTAATGAAAAATCAACAATAATCACTAATCAACAATAAGTGCAATAATGAAAATGTAAAATGTGCAATTACTACTGTACTTCCCTCTCACTGTCTTCTGCACCTTAAATAGGTATGAATGTGTGACAGGAGAGGGGCGGTGTGTGTGCGTGTGTGTGTGTGTGTGCATGTGTGTGTGTGTGTGTGTGTGTGTGTGTGTGTGTGTTTCTTTTTTTTTCCTTTTTTTTTTTTACAGTTTTTACTATTTAATACAATTTTTTAAAAATTCATTATATATTTCTTTTCTTTTCTTTTCTTTTCTTTTCTTTTCTTTTCTTTTCTTTTCTTTTCTTTTCTTTTCTTTTCTTTTCTTTTTTTACTCAAGGAGTACCACATCAGATTGTGGTTGTGTATGCTCTGTGTATACAATAACAATAAAACGAATCTTGTATTTTTTATATTTTGCCATAAAAAGAAAACATATAACAACATATATGTATCTTTCTTTTTTTATCTTGCCCTATGGACCTAATTTTTGTGTCCTCAGTAAAGCTTGAATGAATGAATAGGAAATGTATTTATAAATATATAAATATATGCTCATATGACATGGTTCCTACGTTACTATGGAGCCAAGTTGTTCAACGGCATTTTGCATCATTATCTGTTAAACTAGTGTCCCAGAGGTCAAGGAGACTAAACAAAAGTGTAACAGGATGAACAGTATTTAATTATCTGCTTTACATCTGCTATATATCTGTAACTCACCTGAGGCCACTTAGCAACCCAGCAAAATCATCCAATCACGTAATGACACAGAAACAACAAGAATTCTGATTGGCTGAGGGCTGCAGGGGAAGCTACACAAGGAGAGTTTGTAGAGGCCAGCCTCCTGTCATCTTCTCACAGTAAAGGTTTTTGCAGCTGTACACACATACTTATCTGGTGTCCCAAGACTACAAAATGAAAACACATATTCACATATTCATCATAACTGAGTACAGTCAAAAACAACTTCAATAAATGTTGATAAAGGGCACAGGGTGTATGCTTTTTTTTCTCTTACTATCATGTAATTTTTTTTTTACTGAAATTAATATGCTTAAATATTTTTTTCCATGCAGTTTGAAGCCCAGCAGTGCCCCTGGGCCCTTATGGATGAGCCACCACTGCTGTGTATTGACAGTTTTATGTGCATATAACCTTTTTTAGACCTGGCAAAATTAACACGTCAATGCGGATTAATCCACCATCATGATTAATCTGATTAAAAATCTTAATGCTATCCTGAAATCCTCTAATTTGAAAAACCACAGCTCTATTCTTTTGGTCCAAAAATAATAATAATAATAATAATAATAATAATAATAATAATAATAATAAAAAAAATCTCAACACAGATGACAAAATGTTGTTTGATGCTGTACTGGGAAAATGAAGCCACTTTTTCCAGGTTCTGTATTCAGACACAAAGCAATAGAATTAGATCCAGGATACATCTGATCAGAAGTTTATCATTACAGCTGTCAATCACATATTTAACACTTCTGTCTTTCTTAAAACACCTGTGATTAGAGAAATGTGCATTGTGGGATAGATTTTTGCAGCCTGAAAACATAGTGAAAGCATAGATTTAAACCTCATATCCTCTCAGCTCACTTAAATTACTGTATGCTGAAAGATAATTATGGATTTTTTTGCCCAGTAACAGTAAAAATACAGCTTTAGCAGTTTTTTTTTAACCATCATTGGGTAATAATTCTTTAATTACCTTCTTCAATGGTAGCAGACTCTACCACAGACTATCCACTGGTGTTTTCAGACAGGTGTGGGTTAAATCTGTGACTGACGGTTGTAATTATCAGTCAATGGTCAGATTCAGTCAGATGTAACTCTCTTCTTTACTATGTGGAGAGATGAGAAGCAGCTTCTTTTTTCCACAGCATCAGGTCGTTTATTTTAATTTTTTACCCCATTTTTGCCAAGGGTTATTGTTTTTGGTTCAGGTTGTTTGGTTTGTTTATTTGTTAACACGCTAACAGGAAAACTATTGGTTGAATTCATACCAGATTTGGTTTATAGATTGCCGGTGACCCAGAATAGATGTCATTACAGTTTGGGAAAAGTACATCAAAATTACAATTTTTGGGAATTTTTTTTACATCCTTTTTTCCCCCCGCATGAACTTATGAGTGAACTTTCACATCTGCAGCAGCAAAACTATTGGTTGAATTCATACCAAATTGACTTCATAGATTTCCAGTGACCCTGAAAGGATCTAAAAATTAACAGTAGGTCAAAGTTCACAATTTTTTATGAATTTTTAAAATCTTCCTATTTACATATAATGAGTGAAATATGTGCAAGGGGCGGGGTTTGTTGTGCCTGGCACCACTTGATTTACTTAGTCTTCTGATACGGACCAAGAGGAGACAGCTGCAGAGGGAAGGTGCGTTTCAGCTCAAATTTGCGTTTTTCTTCCCGATTTTGGCTCCTGCAGCTTTAAATTTCGAAACTCTCCGGATTTAAGCTGACAACAATAATAGGACATGTGCATCCTTTAGTCTGCAGGATAACACTGTTGGAAAACCCAGGCTTTTAAGGCTCTAACCAGTAAAGTCTGCTTGTCATACACTGCAGTCTGGTTGGCCGTCCATCATACACTTCAGAATTTTTCCAAAAAACAAAGCAGACCATGGGTGGATAAAGAGGGATGAAATGACTCAGCATGCGTCAAGATCTGAAACTTGCCAGATGGTCAGTCGCACCTCAAATCGTGATAATGCCGTGTAATGTAAAGTCATAAGAGCTCTGCTGCTTTTTCGTACCATCTCTGAGTTTGAGACACTATAGAGCATCTGCGCACAGGTTTAATAAATCCTCATGCTGATAAACAGTGATGGCACCTGCCTAGAAACCCAGTCAGGGTGTTGAGGAAAAGCTGTGTGAAGGTGCTTAGGACAGGTATGTCATTACACTGTCACACACTGACTCTGCACCCACACTTAGGTCTTATATAAAGACTTCAACATCTCTAATAACACACCGATCTTATTGACGTGTCATTGAAGGACACACGTGGAATATGATGCGATCACAACCGAGCAAATGGTATATACCGATGAAGATGCAGTTGAACGCTCAAAGAAGCAGACGCATTATGGTGGAAATAATACATTATTTGCAGCTGTTTTACTGTTTTTGTCACGGTTTTAACACACCTATTAACCGCTCCCCGGCTTATCTCAAATTCATATCTGTCAAAGAAACCAGGAGTAGATATGACTACAATGTCTGAGGCACCAAACGTCAACACGGCCTGGAAGAGACAGACTGTTTTCTTTCATAAAATACACTTCATCCTCGACATGGCTGCTACGTTTCAGGTTTTTTCTCACAACACAAAACAATTTTTTTATGCAGTCAACTCAGTTTTCCCTCGCTTCCTGACATTTCTTTCCAAAAATGGCCTAAATCACATAAAAGCTCTAAAAGATGGCTTATCCCTAATGCTGTTTGCATCTCTAAGTGTTTTTAGTAAAGCATTTTGAAGTTAAAGCCTATGTTTAGTTTCATTTGATCCTCAAATTGTACAGTAAAATGTTGAGTACATTTTCAGAATAACTATCTTTACATCCATGTTGTTTTTACTCTTGTCTTTTGAATATGTGTCATATTATTTCTTTTCTGGATCTAATCCTCACCCACCATTTCTTTGTTTACATTAAAGATGTGAAAATATTCCTCTAAAATGTGACTGCACAGAAAAAAATACTGAGCAATTTTTTCCAGAGTCAAAAGTATTTTCCTCAAAAAGAGTCAGTTTGGCTCTATATTGAGTTTGGACAGCTCTACTCAAAGAGTAACTTTTACTCTTTTTAGAGATGGACCAAATGTCATCTGAGTAGAGTAAAACATTTTTTTTATCAATTTGAGTACATTTTACTCAGGCACATTTCCTGTGTGTTGTGAACTGATGAATCTCAAGGCAACCAGGCATGTTAATGACAAATGACACATACATTAAGTGTAACTGATATAATGAGGAAATGTCATGGTATTGTATATGGTGTAATTTCACTATACTGTTAATAGGAACATTGAAACATAAACCAATCTAGAAAAAAAAGAGATGGAAGTTATAAAGTACAATTCCCAAGTGTATAGACAAAAATACCCCACCGTATGATAATAAGGAGTTAAAGTAATGGATAATAGTTCTCCACTGCCTTCAGATTGTTCATCATCTTAGCTGATAGAAGAACTGGAAAATTCACATCTCACAAAACATCATCATCATCATCATCATCATCATCATCATCATCAACGTATCATTTCATAACAACTTTTTTGAGCACATAATAAATAACATGTTACGGACTTGACTTCTTCCCTGGAGTCTCTGTGTTTTATCACCTCCCAGGTTTTCCCTGGATCATCTCTGGACCTGCTGCTGGTCCGTCTTCTGTCCTGCCTTCATCACTCATTTATCCATATAGTTGTGATAGTGTTAAATATATAGTTACACAGATGGTAGAGGTTTCTGTTATTGGTACTAACAGTTGCAGTAATAGTATATCCACTGTTAATACTTGTATTTGTAGTAGAAGTATTAACAGTTATGGACATTTGTTCCAGCTATTATTTATTACACTAACACCAGCTGTTCTAGTTTTTAACAGTTCTAGTTCAGTTTACTGTGCATCCATGTGTCTCCTCCTATTTTCCCCTTCTCCCCCAATCTTTCTCTCTCTCTCTCTCTCTCTCTCCCTCTCTCTTTCTCTCCCTTTACCCTCTGTCTTTAACCCCAACTGGTCAAGGCAGATGACCATCCTCCAGGAGTCGGGGTCTGTTCCAGGTTTCTGCCTGTTAAAGGAAGTTTTTCCTTCCACTGTCACCAAGGCTGTGCACCTGGAGGATTCTGTTGAGTTTTGTAAACTGGCTTAAGAATCTGGTTTCGACCAGCTCTATGTGTAAAGTGTCATGAGATAACATTGCTATGATTTGGCGCTATATAAATAAAATTTGCCTGATTTTATTTGCTTGATAATAACACATGTTGGCCTTAGCCCTGCTGTCCTTCACATCCATGTGAGAAACAAACACCTCATGATTTCTGCCTTCCTTAGCTTGTCACACATGGATGACTAACAGACACATTGGACACTTGGACAGTGTCACGGTGCCTCTCAGTGGGCTTTGCCTCTGTGGTATTGCTCCCTGTGGACCTGATCTCCAAGGACTTCTTCCACTGTCAGCTGTTGTATCTGAGGAAGGGCGAAAGGGAAAGGCTTCTGCAACTACGCTTGAGGAATCCATTGAGTTTGTGCGCTGTTGCTACAGCTTCCACTGGGACGAAAGTGTCATGGATCTGTCACAAGACACAGATGAAAATGATTCAGTGATGAATTTGGTGTCAATTCTGTCTTGTAAATGCAACTCACAGATGTTTATGATACTGTATGTTACTTATTATTCTCTTTAGTCCCACGCTGATGTAATAACACTAACCTACAGTTTGTACAACACATAGCAAAGACAGCTGCAATGACCATGTGGATGTAGGGATGGTCTCTCCGGCCCTGACAGCCTGGCTCACCATGGCAACACCTCCCACTGTGCAGGCCCTGCAGCTGCATGAGTCTTCTGCTCAGTGCATGTAAACCAGACCTACAGCATCCCTGACTCTGCCTAAAGACTGTGCAGACACTGCCAAACACATTTATTCATATACTGTACATCACACCTTCTTGCTCCAGCAAAGAAAAAGAAAATCAATGTCTGCCACTGCCCAGTAGTTACAGTATTTTGAGCAGGAGGTGGGCGTTACCGTGGTAGGATGTTATAGAGTTAACAAAATGAGAAAACACCAGCAACCGTAGAGCAGGAGCAGCAGCAGCAGGTGTGCTGTGTACTTGGTTCAAAGTTTGGTTGGTGATCCAGATCAGGCAGATACCAACACGCTCAGGCCTGAGGGCCTCCTGCTGCTCCATGGGAAGAAAATGAGTCAATCTGTCAACATTTATGGACAATTTCTTTAACAAGATGATGAACAACAAAGTCACAGTTAATGGACCTACTTATTTAACCCTTTAGAGGTCACTCACAGAAATATTCTGAAATTCAAAATTTCAACCTTATTGTGTTATTGGAGGACATAACAAGACATTATTACTTTTGTGGAAAAAAAACAAACTAAATAAACTAAATAAATATATAATGTGGAAAATCAAAGTTACCATATTTGGTTCCTTACCCATAAATGGTCAAAGAAAAAAAAAAGAACTATATATAAAAAAAATACACAACAATAACAACAACAAAACATGTAAGGCAAAAGGAACATGTATTCTAGAATATTTTAACACATTCCAACATCATAAGTCTTGATCCAGATACATGTCCATATCCACATGATCCCTTTGAACATCATTCCTTACAATAGGACAAAAACTAACACTGGGTACATGGGTGGCAGAGTGTGTGTGTGTATGTGTATGTGTGTGTGTGCGCGTGTATGTGTGTGTGTGTGTGTGTGTTTGTTTGTTTGTGTACGTGTGCATGTATATGTGTGTGTGGTGGTGGTGGGGTGTAATGATTTTATATGTAAAGCGCTTTTTGCTACATTTCCCTTTAAGAAAAGTGCTATATAAATAAAGACTGATTGATTGATTGATTAGTACCATTACTTTCTGGTACCTAACAAAGCAGGTACCTTCACTGTCCATGCAGAGGTGGACCTTCTAGATCCTGGAGACCACCTTGGATCTGAGATAGTTGACTCACTGTTCTCACTGTAACAGTTGCTGTCACTGTCTTGTAATGCATGTGGAAATGACCAAAAATAGTTACTTGCCCGATAAAGGATAAAAATTAAATCTAATGAATGTATGGGTCATGATGAATCTATGTATATGACTATGTGCAGACATTTTTTACCTGCTCCTCCTCTAACTTGTTTCAGATGATGTA
Organism: Ostorhinchus cyanosoma; assembly: GCA_029814465.1. Classification (NCBI taxonomy): domain Eukaryota; kingdom Metazoa; phylum Chordata; class Actinopteri; order Kurtiformes; family Apogonidae; genus Ostorhinchus; species Ostorhinchus cyanosoma. Next base: position 18,570,535 of record JAPTYQ010000007.1, read on the forward strand.
ATTACAGTTCTGAGTAAAAACGGGATTCATTCACACTTTTTCACACTTCAGAAAGACTATTTATGTTGTCATTTCATGTATCACCCCAGTTCTAAGTGCTCCAAATTGCTGATATTACCATCTCTGTTTCTCAGCTATGCTCTATGATGGAATTAGATGCGTATGTTTACAATCTTGTTATTAGAATGAAAAAGTAAATACATTTTGTGGAGTTAAAAAGGTTTCCAACATACTTTTGTGTTATATTAAAAAGGCCACTTTTGGAGGGTCATAGTTGCACCTCACAGTTGACATTTTTACTTGGACTTTATTTGGATCAAGACCAGAATTGTAAACATTATTTTACAGCCTGTGCACTGTCTGATTTACTTGTTAACATTATAATTATGAAACAATCTTTTAAGCACTCAAGAGTCAGCTTTCACATAGGAAACACGAAACACAAACGCACACCTTTAACAGATTAATCACCTCACAGATGAGTATAATTTCAGTATTATATTAAGGAATTTGCCTATTCATATATAACACGGTAGCTTCATGTGTATAACACTTGAAAAATTTACTGTAATTTTCCCATCATGTTCTTAAATATATTGAACTAATACACTTGGCTTTTGACAACTGCCATGTCAACAAGAGATATTTTTCTAAATAGATATTTTCTTCCTCCATTTAAAAAAACAAATTTTGTCTATACACCTTGATTTTACACAATATTCCTGTCAACATGGCAACACTGAACCCAACACCATGAATAATAGTAGCTAAAGCAGCTCATACCCTGATTTATACACCTGGGTTTGATGTTTCAGGTGCAGCTTCATTACACAAAGCAATAACAAACATGAGCAAAATGGGATGTGATGTCATCATTTTATAATCTTCACTTTGGACCATGAAAAGCGTGTTTTTAATTGCTGTTTTTGTGATGTAAAATATTGTTTACACATGGACAAGAGGCTCAAAAGTAGCCAAATATCTTACATGCAGGTAATACAAGATTAATGCCACCTAAATAGTATTATATTTTGTGATGAGAATGATTCCTGAAAGATTTAAAACTTGAAAGATGTTTGCTTGCACAGTTGAACATTACAGCCCTTTTCCATTATTGAAATCCACACGCATCTGAACATTTATCCTTAATATATATATATATTTGGTATATATTTGCTTGATATAAGTGCTTAAACATAACAGCACAAAACTAGAATGACAGCAAAAACACAAACAAAAAAACACTGTAACGAATGAATGTTTTTGGTGTAATCATCCGTGGTGGGCCGTCAGGCCTGCAAGGCCTTCTCTGCTGGCCTAAAAAAAATATCTGAATCACAGACTGATGTTAATTACATTTTGTCCATGAATACTAAAAAATCATTTCCAAATTCCAAAATTCCAAATTCCAGTTAAATAATTCCAAATGGTCTGTCCGCTTCCTTTCATAGCTTTTCCCCTGATTGTGCTGCTTCCACATATGTACTTTCATATTAAAGCATTTAACCAATCACATTTCAACCATCACTTGTTGCCAGGCAGGGTCAAAGTCAAAGAAGTCTGCCTGGAGGCATTCACTATCAGTTCTGCGGCCCTTTAGCAAAAAATAAGTGTCGATGAAACTGTTGCTTCAACAGATTTTGAGTTGGCGACACTAAGGCCCTCTAGCAGACACACCGTGACATCAGCGTATTCACAGCCTGTGATTGGACAGTCAGAGTGCATGAGCTAAAGCTAGCAAACTGCATCTGTAGAACTGCGCCAACAGAAATATAGTTGTGTTGATTTAACAGCTGTTTTGTCAACACACAATGGCTGAAGGAGGAGAAGAAGTGGATTTGGTAGAAGATTTATTGTCAAAGCCATTTTCACGATGGACTTTTCAAGAAAAGCTGAACATCGTTCATAAGGTCAGGCAATTCCAAAGCTAGCAAGTCTGTGACAACCAGGAAATGGATTTGACCGACACTTTCAGTCCACGAACTACAGATGTATGTACGAAAAGAGGAACTGAACTGTTTTTGACGAAAGAAAGGAGGATGGATTATGTGTACAAATATCAGAATTTTTGGTGAGTAAAGTGTTGCTATTTTCTTAAATACTATTGGAAGTTTATGAGGTTTTTATTGATGCTTTCTGTGTGTCGCAGCTGTAGCTGCAGTAGAAGGAGACTTGTGGTTTGTTGAAGGCATTTATTGTGGCTACTGGAGTTATCTAGCTGCGATGCAACAGCTCTTTATACTGCATTTCTGCGTAAGATGGTTTTACATCCATAAAATAGTTATTGAGGGGAGGATTGATTCAGGCGGAGCACTACTGAAGGCCTAGGTATGAAATGCACGGCTCGCCACTGGATATAATTATTGATGGATAATATACTGTATACGTAGAGTTAATGTAAGTAAGAAATATATGTTTTGTTGGACGTCAGAGACTACAGATCAGGCCGTAGAGCTTTTTATTTCCCAATAAAAGTGTTCTTTTGTTACCATCTCAGTAAGAAAATGTAAATTCAGAGATTCCTGCCTCAAATCAAGTGTCACTGAGTTCATTCAGGCGATCAGTGGCAGGTAGTTTGAGCAGGTTTCTGATCATCGCTCATACATTTCATGTGACTATTTGCTCAAATGAAAATTATTTACATTTTGGTGAAGCTAAAATACACACATGTAAACAGCCCCCCCCTCCAAAAAAAAAAAAAGTGAGAATCCTGATGGTGAGACAGGAGACACTGCTCTAGTTCAAGTAGATGAAATATTTTCTCTTAACTGAAAACCTGAGGGTTATCGTAAATGAAAGGGAATCCAGCATGAATCCTTAAATAACCAGTGGTGGAAGAATCAGACCCTTTACCACACTGAAAATATGATACAGCGCTACGGTGAATCATGTTCTATAAGATAACCATGTGTTTGACTCAACTATTCACAAGCTCAGTAAAACAGCCCAGGTTTCAGCTTTATGCAAATGGATTTAACATTTAATCCAACAGGCTTTACGGAGAGATTTTTTTAGTTTAGAGAAGAAAGTCAACATGTAATCATTCTATTTATCACAAACATTCGAGATCAACACTGATATGTGGTTTTCAGTGAACAATAATGAAATGAAAAAGATGAAAAAGTAACCCTGAAAATAAAAAAAAATCTTAAAAAATAGTTGAATAGTTGAAAATAGATGTTATATAAAGATGCTTAAAAATATCAATTTACTATTGAGCAGAGGTGGATTCAAACCCGATCAGTCCACATCCATAAACCCAAGGTAAAACATTTACAGCTGTTCTATGACACATTTGTGCTCAACATGCTGAAATAAATGAGTCACTTAAAGGGGTTATACATATGTGGTATTGACATGTCAACCTCCCAACAACAGGGGGACAAAAACACACATTAGCACATCTTAAAATGATGAAAAACCATCCATCAATCAATGCTGTGTATCCACAGACTAAAACTGATCAACCGCATAAAGGTTGAAGTCCAGTGCTTACATACAGATACATTATTGCCTAATCAAGTTTCCTTCTTTTTTTTTATTCTTCAGCTCAGAGTCTGTGTTTTATCATCTTTACATGCTACTTCGGCTGATAGTTTACATTGTAGCCCTGTTAGCTTAGCTCTGTTTCTAGAGAGAAAACAGGCTCTACCCAGAAACTAAACATCTATTTGGAATCGTACAAAGTCAGAACTATAACAGTTTAGTCTGAACTGTGGATCAACAAACAGCCAACTTTGCAAAGATAATAACACCACATAATAACTAGACTGTCATAATCCTCATAATTGAAGTCACCCATATTGAGGAAACACTATGATTTCAGCATCAAAGTGCATTCTTTTCATTTGGTACTGTATTTGCATATTATTCTTAACACTGTAATGATATTTTTTAGATGGTTTTATTATTATCATTATTTATTATTATTATTATTTTTTAGTAGTAGTAGTAGTAGTAGTAGTAGTAGTAGTTTAAGTACTTCTTATAGCTCCTTTAATGAAAAAAAGGGCATAATTGCAACAAGGATTAGTTGAAATAAGTGTCAGACATTCAAATAATTGTTATAGTTAGATTTATATTCATATTTATGTTTATATATTAACACGATGAAGTTGTTAAAAGGGTCATATTTTGCTAAACCTACTTTTATTAGTCTTTGGTTCATTTATTTATGTACTTGAACCCTAATAGTTCAAAAACTTTGAATTTGAATCCTCCAGGTGCTGCAAAGCTATCTTTATATTCATCTTGGCAAAAATTGAGTTGATTTCTGCAACCTGTTTTAATTCCTGCTTAATTTGTTATATCTATAAATAATTCTGTCATGACATTTGCACATATAAGGTCAAGAATTCAGATGAACATTTCTACAAACTCGACATAATTGTTTATCAGCAGCAGTGGTTTTTGTAAAAACTGAAATATGTCCAAACTTCGAGCTGATTACCTAAAATGTTCAGCCAACAATCTAGAGGAGGCGGGGCCTGAAATGGCTCATTTGCATTAAAGGGCCAGCGCTCAAAATTACCTTTCTGGTGTCATTACTCAGAAATAGGGTTGAAGATGGACCTGTGGAGTTGAATTAATGAAGAATTAAGACCCAAGCAGAGCATTTACAGTTTATGTAGACCACAGGGAAATGTTTTAAAATGCGTAATTCCATTTTAAGTCATACCTTTTGTACAAAATACAAATATACATTCAGTGTAGTGACTTTAATGAGATGAACAAAACAAATAGTCTCATCTTGTATCATTTAGATGAATGAAAATTAGAATGATTGATGAAAATCATTTTCATCATCTTCAACACAGAAATAACTTATGTGGTAACTTTATGACTGTATTACCTTCAAATGAGTATAACTTATTGTCGCATAAAAAAAAAAAATCCCATTAGTAATATGTTATACCCTGTTCCTTGTCCTGTTCCCTGCACAAACGTGTCATTTTAGAACATGTCAGGGATTTTGTTTTCTGGAAGGTTATGTTTTTGGGTTGGGATTTTCAACGTTCTCAGCTGTTTTCTGACCATACACTATGCATCTTATTATAACTCTGAGTCATCATTGCAATATTTAAATATAGATTTTTTTTTTTTAAACCTTGTAAATTCAGGGTTTTTGGGAAAACATTTGGGCTTGAGTGCTCAATGCCTCCCTCTCGTTCTACTTATGATATTGCGATAAATCGATGCATATAAAAGAGTAATTTATATACGGATAGTGAACAGTCAGACTGACTTTTGCTCATTTCTGTTAAATCCATGAGCATTAGGGTCCGATCAAGCGAAAGTGAACATCGACTTGAAAAAGTAAATTTGCAAACATAATTTATCAAATGGTCTCATTTTAAGCTAAAGATCTCTATCTTATTGAAATGCTATCCTTTTTAAAATACTACTTATAGAAAAAAAGTTACTTCTGATTTTATCGATTGTACTTTTTACACCATGACCATCGCTCGAACTTGACGCAAAAAATTTGATCTAAAAAATTTGAAAATGTATTCAGTCTTTTGATTATATAAATAATTGTTACGTTTCAGGTATTAGGTTTTCATTATTTTGTGAATATTTTTTATATTTATAAGTTTGGACATTTGCGAGTTGTTTAAAAGACCATGTTCACGTGTACCAAAAAATACCAATCTTTAATCTTCAAGTTACTTATAATTCAGATATTTGAGTGAAACTTTTAGAAAGTAATGATCTTTTCATACATTTTGGCTGATGCATACACTGGTAAAGAGTCGTCCATGTGTTACTATGGCAACCTGTCCATGTGTTACCACATTCTCATGTCAATAAAACACAGACTTTTCAATATTTTACTCCAAAATTTATTTTCAGCATAGTTGAACACAATACCTAAAAGGTTTTGTCCTTCTTGGTATCAATTTCTGTTGAGAACTGCACATTTTGAATGTTTGTGTAAAGCTTAAAAATGTATGTCCTTTTCAAGTCCACGTGTTAGCAGTAATTTGACATTTTTTCACTTACAAATTTTATCTCCCCAACTTTTGTTATGCATAATGTTAAAGTGCTTATAAATACCTACTCAAATATGTATAATACATGCATGTAAGTTGCTCTACTCACATAACAGAGACTTTTGAACACGAAAAGTGTCCACATGTTACCGCTTGATTGGACCCATTATCAAAATGACAGTTTAGGAGTTATTAATTATGAATGTATGCTTCTGTCTTCTAGTGCTGATGAGCACTCTGTATAAACCTGTGACTAATGTGGCCTCGACATGGAGTTTGTGTCTCACCTGATCTATTAGACAGACATACTGTATACTGTACAGCATGAGCATATGCATTAGACAGAACGTATATGCATAAGACCAACTGCCATGGTCCTCCTAAAGTAGATCTCTTTCACACATACACACAGACACACACACACACACACACACACTGAGCCCCTGGTTTGTCCCCCTGCCCACTTCCTCTGCAGCCTATGGTGTTTCCGCTGGGGTGAGACAGTGCCAGCTCCCTCCCTCTGCTTCCCAGTGGGGTCCTGCCTCCCGGCATCTGTCAGGGCAGCTGTCTCTCCTCTCCACTCTGCACTGCACCATACTATGCCAAGCCTCCTCACAGGACTGTGTACTACACACACACTTTTATTAATGTGCAAGACAAAATCTTTGGGTTTAGTTTTATTAGGTGGTTTCAAAGGGTTTTCTGGAAACAGAAAGGTCATTTGAACATTCTTGATTTAGAGGACTGGATCACTGAATTGAAGCAAACGTCTTTCATAAGGCATAAGAAGTTTATAATGGGTTTTCTTCATTATTATTTATTTACAGTTTACCTTAAAATGTTGGTAATCAGCAAACAAAATCTGTTCTTGAAACTAAAAAAATCCACAATGTCAAATTTACACATCGCTTCTTTCACTTTCTATCCTTCTTATGTGTGTTTAAGCTCATTATATTTGATTTTTAAGGTGGAATAATTTACTGTTTTCGTGACTTAAAGGGGTTTAAGGTGGTAGTTAAATTAGACTACACTAGGAAGAAGCTGCTGTTCCCTCTGTGGAAACTTAGGCACTTACTGTCCTCATATTATTCAATTTCATTTGTTATTCATATGAATAAACCTGAGAAGAGGCTGGAGACATAACAGCCAAACAGGGGTGAAGAAAAAAATGAGGAGAGGGGATAAACGAGGGAGGGGTAACTCTGGTCCAGGTGTGCCAGAAGCTTCAGGAAGTAAACATAAAGGCACTGAGCTACGCAGGTGCTGAAAAATGATCCTTTTCCTAGAGAGGCCCAGCAAAGCAAGTGTGTTATGTCTGTGTGTGTCTGTGTGCGTGCGTGTATGTTAAGGGGGGCGGCGAGAAAAAATGTGGACAAGCAGGAGGACAGCGGACCACAGAAGGTTGACCATGACTGTAGTTTGACTGTGAGACTGGAATAAGCCCAGAATCAACAACCTCCTCCCCGTCTTTGCTGTCAAATATGCAAACACACAAAACCTCCTGCGTTCCCTCCTCGAACATGTACCACGCACACTCAAAGACACCGCGTACACTCACACAGGCCTGCACACATACACAAAACCTGTGTGCATGTAGAGACAAAAACACAAACGTCGCTGCTCCACCCCCTCCCCCTGGGGTAGAGGTCCATCCAACACAGATGTAGCCCTGATTAATTGGGCGCAACACAGGGAAGTGGGTCTGGAAACTACCTGGCAATTTCCTGCAGCCTATCCTCCCCCACTACCTTCTCTCCAACTAAACCCCCTCCTCCTCACATTTGGATCACGTAAGTCAGCAGGTGGGCTGCTGGGAGGAGTGTATGCCGTGTGGCGTTGATATTCTGCCTGCGTCCAGCTTGCTGGGCGCCCTACATTGCAGGCACTCCCTCTGGCAATGCTTGCCTTGGCTCTGGGCTGAGTGCTGGAAACACTGAGAGTCTGACAGACTCCATGGGCGCACATACAGGTACACACACACACACACATACACACACACACAAAACACACACATGCAGAGAATGGACTGCTCTCCACTGCCCAGCAGAGCACATCATAGAAAAAATGAGGGAGAGAGAGAAGAAGTGAAAGAGATGGCGAAATAGATACAGTGGAGGCAGAGAAATGGACAGACATACTGTATTTACCTCACTCTTATTCAGTAAAGCACGTGGATTACCCAGAGGAGCGCAGGGAGGCTGTTTAATGAAAGCACAGGAAGGGGGCAGCAGCTGGTGGCATGTGTTTGAGCCGGGAGGATAAGACCCCTTGTGCTGCACCCCTCCCTCTCTCTTTCCTCATCTCCAAACGTCCCCTTCATCCTTCCACCCTCCGTTCCACCCGCCCCCCCGCCCCCCCCATAGAGAATGAAGTCCTTTGTCCGTTCCACTACTGCCCGTCCTGGAGCCGGGCCTGAGCCGCAGGGGCCTGCTGGTCAGCCAGCACCAGAACCAGAGCAGAACCAAGTTGAGCCCCTCACAGCGCTGGCTACAGGCTGCCTCCACAAAACAGCACAAGTCCCCAGTCACCCTGTGCTGGGAAAGGAAAAGAAAAATGAGCAAAACAGAGAGAGACATCAACAGAATGGCTGGACAATACCAGAGAGAGAGAGATGGACAGAGAGAAAAACACAGAGCTGTGTGGCCAAAACTACAAGAATAAAAAAGGACATGTCACAGTCATACGGTCACAAAATGTCTTATTTTGAGAGGAAAAAGTAAGGGAGGGGGAGTGTTGAATGTGACAGTGCATCATGTTGATCCAGTGGTTTGAGTCCCACCAACCATTCTGAGTTTGAGCATTTACGTCATCCTTTCAATCGTGTTTCAACATTTCATCAACACCTCTATCAACATGAATATGTTTTAAGTCGTCTTCTGTTTTAACAGTGTGTATCTGAAACTACAAGCATATGGAAATAATCATATTACAACTCCAAATAAGAAAATAGTTGGACAATATGTAAAATCCAAACTAAAAATGAAGAACAAATACTAATACAAACTTATTCACTACTACGTTAACAGGATCCAGAATGTTGTGGACTTTTCTGGGGTGAAGGCACTTGGGATGAACCATTAGTCAGAGGAAACATGGACTGTGGTTTGACCGACGGTTCCCATTGGAACAAATGGTCAATGTGCTCTGGACCAAAGATGAAAAACCTTTTGGACGGGCATTTGTGTCTGTAACTCTGTACTGACAGAGGTTTGCGACAGTAATCCAGATCCATGTGGGTCTATCAGGTCTAGATGAATGATGGTTCTTGAAGTGGTGCAGTCCGACACATCAGATGAAGGTGTTCAGATTAGGCTTAGTCTTCCCGTACAAAACATTTTGATTCTTGAATCTTTTAAGTACATTCTTCACTGTAGAGGTGGAAATATCCAAGTCCCTTACATTGTGTCTGACAGGATTTGTTTTTGTGTTTTTGGATTTCAGTAGTTTTCTCACTGATTTTCAAACTGGTGTACCTCTCTTAAAGGACTACATTTTTTCAGGGTTTTTTTTGCTGGTCTTGTATTAAATCATGATTCCAATCATTACCTGCTTTAAAATGTAAACTGTAAATTATTATTTTGATGATGTTAGGAATGGATCAAAGTATATTTTAATATCCCCACTTTCTTCTTTAATTAGCATTTTCCATTCCCTTGCAACTTGTTCTTATTTCCAGTGAATATAGTTTCACAGTGATATCATTATTTACTTGAAAGAGTCCAAAATCTTTATGTATTTAATATTTACAATGAAAAACTTGTATCTTTTTCCAATTCTAACCAAAGGTATTTTATTGTAGAAACCTTAAAACCTGCAAGAGCCAGAACACAAATCGAGTCTCTGGTGGCAAAGTCAGGGATTCTACGCATCCATCATCCACCAACCACCTACTGCCTCTTAATGAAAGGCAAAAAAGTAGTCCTCAGTGACAAATTACTGTGAGATTATACACATCTGTAGTTTAGAGAAACAAACAATGGCAAAAAATAAACAAACTCGAGGCATTTCTCTGAAATATGTACTTATAATATACGTAATGTAATAGAATTAAAAACAATATAATTAAACTAAATTTTATTGAGTATATTAGATTTATGTAAAATACTATAGCTTATTATATTAACAGATTTTCTTCAGTATGTTGTATTCTCATGGAGTATGATCCCTGGTTACAAAATGCTAGTGTGAAATAACTAACTGAGGGGTCCATCAGGACCAGCAAGGCCATCTCTGCTGGCTTTAATAACCAGAATCCTACATTTACAGCCTATATTTTTGTATTTGTTCCATGAAGATATATTAGATTATTCCCCATAGTCTACTCTCTTTATTTCATAGTTTTTCTCTTGGTTTCACTGCTTCCAATAGTGTGTGTGTGTTAGAGCATTTGTCCAATCATATTTCAGCCATCATGTATTGCCGGGTAAAAGGAATCTGCCTCGAGGCCTTTACAATCAACAGTTCAGCCTAAGGAGCTTCAAATAAATGACAATGAACCTGTTGCTTTTACCAGTCAGGTTTTATTTTGGTCACATGGAGGCGATCTAGCAGGAGAACAATAACGTCTGTATTTGCACATTTGATTGGACGGTGAAAGAGTGATGTCCAGTCAGAGCAAAGTCAGCTACAAACCACATGTGCAGACATTTGCACAAGATGGTTTAATAGCTGTTTCCCAGGATGGCTGACAGAGAAATAGATTTTTATGCAGATATGCTAAAAGTAAGCCATAGTTTTGGTGAGTCTAATGCATTTTATTTTATTAAGTAAATATTGATGATTCTGGAGATGATGTGCATGATGCACCTGTGGCTGTAGTGAAAGGAGACCTGCTGAGCATTATTACCCCGCCCCCGAAGGGGAGGCAAGGGGTATGGTTTTGGTTGTTTGTTAACACTCTAGCAGCAAAACTATTGGCTGAATTCATACCAAATTCAGTTTATAGATTGCCAGTGACCTAGAATAGATGTCATTACATTTTGGGAAAAGTAGGTCAAAGTAACATTTTTTTAGTAATTTTTAAAATTCTTTTTTCTTCTCCCATTTGCTTATAATGGCCAAAATTTCAAATGTCTATAAAACATCAATTTTGTTTCAATTTACACACTTGGCACATAGATAGAGGCAGTTGATATGATGACATAACCACACACATGTTAATGGCATCAGCTGGATTGATGCCAAAATAAGCCACAATACGTTGGAGGGGCGGGGTTTGTCGTGCCTGGCACCACTTGATCATTGGGTTTCGTGTTTGAATAATGGCATTCATTCTTTCTCCATGAGATACATACGTCTGTGATGAAACGCCCTTGTTATATTGCACTTTTTGTGTAGCTTTGATAGTAAATGGTGCATTAAGTCGCGTAGATCACCTCTGAAGGCCTAGGAGTGAAATACATGGCTGTTTCTGATTACCCTCGGCCACGCTGGCCGCGGGGTATTGTACTCAGGTGGTCATCCATCTGTCTGTCTGTCCATAAACTTTGCCATGCAGTGATAAGTCTGTCCACTAGGGGCAGACCCCACAGAGCTGGCTAGAGTTGACCGCCCTCAATGTGGACCCAAATCAGACGTGACAATGCACAGCATGGTTAAGAAAAAAAGAAGGATGAATGAAAATGCCTCTCTAAACCATCATTTGCAATCATTTAGAAAAACAAACACTGGAGTCTCCACTTCCTGTCCAGGTTCACTGACGGTGGTCACGATAGAGCATGGGAATGAGTGAGAGAAATAGAACTAAACAACAAGAACTTTAGCTCAAGCCAGTGAAATATTAACGCAAATGTTAATAATACAATGTTTAAGTCTGGCCCGACTCTGGGTATTGGCCACACAGGCAGGTGTCTAGGGCACATCTGCTGGAGGGGGTAACAAATTAGACGAAAAAATAAAATTAAATTAAATAGAAAAATAGATGAATTAGAATATCTGTATAATAAACTCGAAATGTACCCTCTACACTTCCTTGACGTTTTTTCTCTAAAAATAAATCATAATCAAGTCTCATTATGACAAATCTTTATTTACACCCAACTCACATAAACTGAAACGTAAGGATCTAAGCAGTTTCAATTATTTCTCATTGTATATTTATTTCTCTTAGATGTATTTCTCTTATACTTACAGTTCATTTACATTAATTCTTTACCACTGTATTGACTGTTTTAGATACATCCTGGATTCCTTTATACATCTATTGCACAAACCAATTCCAGTGTTGATTCACAGTCTCAAATATTATACATATTACAAATCAACATATCAGTGACAGTCAATGTTTTGAAGTCAGGCTGAGGGTTTTCAAGTGGGAGCACGTTACGGTTTTCATTCTACATTACTAATTTGTGCCCCATTTTGATTGATCCATCATTAATATGTGATTTAATTTTTAAAAAGTTCTGAACTAAAAGAAAATCCAAAAATCAGGTAAGTGCATCTGATCTGAGAACCAAAAAACTGATATCCAGAAGAAAACGTTATCGTCCATTTTGTTTAGGACCTCCCTGTGACTGCTGCTAAAATTAAAAGAATATAATCAGGTGAAAGTACCAGTGTCAAGCTGTTTCCACTATGTTATGTGTGTGAGGGCAGATATGAGGGAGCTCCATTTATCACAGAGGCTTCATGCACAAAAGAACTTGTGTGTATTTCAGTAATTGGATCTGCATCACCTTGTTGCTCCCTGAACCCAAAACCAAGAATTCTGCCTCCTTTTCACACTTTCACTACTTACAATATGGTGTTTTTGTCTGATTTAAAGGTGAAACCAGCAAAAAATTTTGATTAAAACAAGATCAATTCTCATCATGATAAATATTTCAGAAGGGCATTGCTGTGCATTAATTATATGAAAGACTGAGTTTTTTTGTTTGTTTTTTACTTATACTGTGGTGTTCTTTTTTTACTTAGCCAATGTGACTATGAGTGCTAACCCTATTTGCTGAAGTCTTCTTGTATTTATTTCAAACAAACTGCTGCTGTTGCTTCTGGTATTGTATCCGGTCGTATGCAGCAGAGAGGATTATTCCCAGGAATAAACATCCATACCCAGTACCGGCTGTTCAGAACAACAAAAGCAACACTTGTTAAAGCTTCCTTGGGCTGATTGTTGATGCGTTAACATAATGGAACAGAAATCTATGTCAGCTTATTACTCACTGCAAGTTTGCTCTGCAGACGCGAACATGGTGATGTATCTGTCTTTAAATGCAACACTACACGTTCACTTTTCTGCAGTGCTTTCATCAATAGTATGAGTGAATAGGAGTGGAACATAGAAATCTTTCTCTTGGAGTAAGGTTGTACTACGGGAGCAGCAGCCTGGAGCAGGTTGTCTAAGGGTCAATGTAGGTGCTTGAACCCTGGTTGCTCCAGCTGAAGGAATTATTTTACTATCACTCTGAATCTACACTACCAGTCAAAAGTTTGGACTCACCTTCTCATTTAAATAACATGAGATGGACAGCAGATGGCCAACAAGTACTCAGCATCTCTGGGAACCCCTTCAAGACTTTTGGAAAACATTTCAGGTGACTACCTCATGAAGCTCATCCAGAGAATCCCAAGAATGTGCAAAGCAGTAATAAAAGCAAAATGTGTCTATTTTGAAGAATCTAAAATGTAAAAACATGCTTTGAGTTATGTCACGCTTTTTTTAAAACTAAATAAATTCCATATGTGTTCATTCATAGTTTTGATGCCTTCAGTGAGAATCTACAATGTAAATAGTCTTGAAAATAAAGAAAAACCAGGTGAGGCCAGACTTTTGACTGGTAGTGTATGTGCAGTAATATACAATATAATTCAGTTCTTAATAACCTGTGTGAGTGTAAATGTTATAACCTATAGTATATAATCATTTTGTTTCTTGGTCCGACATTGTATATTGTATCTGTGCATGGAGGTCATATAGTTCATTGTTTGAGATAGTACAATGTTCATGCAGTGTTAGTTTAAATAAACCTGCCTTGTGCTGCACAAATGAGATGGATACAACCTAATGCCTCATGGAAGCCTTTCTATATCAGTGCATTGAGAACATGTAATGATTCTGCCACAAGTGCATGATTTAACCAAACATACAAGGGAAAACAACAATTTCCTTTGGTCCCAGAAGTATTTAGATATTCATCATATACATCACTTCCACATTGGTTCACTTGTATCTATGATTTTACAAATATGTACCCAATTTCTGATAAAGTAAATATGTGTTAGTGAAGTAAAAAACTGTATGTTTTACATGCTTATAGTGTAACAAAAAGAATATGAAATCAAACAAAATACGGCCCAGTGACACTACACATACTGAAATAGACAGCAGACTGAAGATTCAGCCAAACACTCACTTTTATGTCATCTAAAGGAATATAATGACATATAAAATCTAATTTGAAGGGGTTAAAGGAGTGTAATTTCCTTGACATGTAGCTTTAACAACTCAAGTGCAGAGGTCATCGATCAACAATATAAAAGACAATCATTTCTATTTAATTTTATTTCGTCTTTAAACTGTGGACAAATTATAGAAACACAAAAGTAGTTCGGGGTCACATCAAGGCCTTCACTCACCCAAATGGTTATTGTACCAAAGGAGAAAACTCCTTATCTCTTTTTGTGTGTTATCTTTCACTTTGTGTGTACATTTATACATAGGTATGTGTGGGAACATTTTTGTGTAATCTGGTGTGATCATTGTTTCCTGATCTCTGAACTCGGTATTGTTGGAAAAATATTCTTGGTATTGAGCTGACATGGTTAGTCACAAAGGTTCAGTCACTCAACAATACTTTTGACACTGTATGAGCTTCAAAACCTCTATATTCCTGGTATGTTTTTCCCCACTTCAAATTGTATAACATCTTACTAATGAATGGCTCCTTCAACTTTCAGTGACCCAACCTCTAGCAAAGCTATTACCAATTTCTAAGTGACTTTTCTTCTTGATGCACAAAATATTCTCAACTCTAAAAGAAGATGAACTGATCACTTCTGAGGCTGCTACAATGGTCATGTGTCTGTGACATCTATTCCTGGCAAAAACAAATGTTGGATTGGTCACAGCTCCAAGGGGCTGTCCTGTCTCTGTTGGTCCTGTGACTCAGGTGCTGAGAGTGCCCCCTAGAGACAGGGGAAGTCATTACTTGATGATGAAGATGGACTATGTTTTGTTTTGGGGTTTTTTTGTTTTTTTTTAATGGCTCTTCACGTCGTTTCACACATGCTCCCTGAAACTGTATTGAATCCTTGTCCTTCTGCACATTGGAGCATGGCAGGCAACCGCATCCACGCATGGCAACACCAGCCCAACAACCATCTCCTAGCAACGCACGTCCTCTGCCCCAGGAGGAATCTGGAGGTCTCTGCTGTAGTCACACCATGCATTTCCTGGAGGGCAATCAGCTTTTCCCTCATCTCTTCTCTAACTCCCTCGCTCACCTCTGTGAGCTCTGTGTGCTTCTCTCTTCCTAACATTTCATTCCAACTGGCTTAGCTGTTTTGGAAGGAGTCTTGTGCCGTTTTTGGGGGCGATGGAAATAACAAGGCCACAAAATTTCTACAAAAGTAAATGACAACCAATTGTTAGGCAAAGTGGAAGAATTTGCAAGACGAGGTCAAATTTGAACCCTGACTAAAAAAAATATGTTTCAGTGCTCATATTTTTTCAGTGATAATTCTTGAATGTTTTTTGCAGATTTACTTAATTTCCGAAACACGTAACATATGTGTACTGCCAAAACAAAAAAGTTTTGCATGACCCTGCATGACCTTTTAAAAAATAGGAGAAGAAACAAACCAAAAACTGAACAAACTCCACTGATCCTTTGTGCGACAGAGGTAGCGAATCATAACAGCCCCTGCGTGCGACTGCTAATATCCGTGTTCGTTTCCCCTCTGTGCTAGTCCCCTTCCTTCCAGCACCACAAACCACTGTTCCCACAGTATTCCCATGACTCTCTGTTGCTCCCCCTCTCTTCCCTCGAAGGGCCCAGACTTCACCAAAAGGCAGGAGAGCTGCGTTGGCGAGCAGCTCGAGCTGCTTTAGCCCACCTTCCTCACATCTGAGAACCTCTGTGAAATCCTAATCCCCAGAGCAGGGTGAAGCACAGGCCCAGCTTGCCTGACCTCTCTGGTTGCCATGGATACAGCGCACTATAAATAAAACAGAGGGGGCTTTTTTTCAAGCAGTTTGGCAGGGCTGTGTGGCCTGCTCACTGGTGGGGCTTATTTTCTCTCTGCCTCCCTCGTTCTGTCTCTCTTCACTCTCATTCTACTCCCCCTTCACTTATTCTCTCAATCATTGAGTGTCCGTCCTCTTCCCTGTGTTGTACTTCCTCCCTCTCCCCGTCTTCATTCAACACTTTCATTCACTTCTTCAAACTAGGACACCTGTGTTACAGTAGTGCCATACCTACCTTTTAGGTACATTCACTTAATTATCCAAACTCCGGCAGTTTAACAGCCATTAAAGGAGTAAACATTCAGTGAGGCAACTTGTTCAGCTGGTAGCAATTTACATCCATCCAGTAAACACACAAATTTCAACAGAGGCCAACTTGGTAAAAATGAAGACCTATTTTCCTGGTGGTGGCAGAGAAGCATCAGGAGATGAGGGAGGCTATGTGTGCTCGCGCCCTGAATCAGGGCTGCGCTGCAGATTTTTGTCTGGCGAGGCAAATCTCAGGAGGCTGGAAAATAATTTGGTCATGGCTGTGGGAGGTTGTTGGGAGTAGGAGGAGGAGGGTGGGTGATGTAGGGGAGAAGGTTTGAGGGGTGACTAGTTGGTGGGAGGAGGAGGGGGTAGGGTTTTGACCGTCTCGCTGTGGTGAAAACATGCTTGACACTTCATTCCTTTCCAGTTAATGTGGAGAGGACTGCAGGATATTAACCCTCTGCCTGCCTTTTGATGCTTGGTTTCCACCGTTGCTCAATACCCATTGCTCACATCACTTCCTGCTGTACGGCAGTTCTGGGCTAAAGCATTCCAGGACAGTCTATGGAAGAGATCTGTCCTGCCTGACGTGGGAGGGATGGATACAGTATACATTATTTTCCGATATCTTGTCTGCATTTGATGAGTGTAATACTCTGAGACAATATGACAGGCCTGCTGTGCAATCCTGAGAAGCTGTCACGGTGATTTGAAAATTTGACCATCACATGCCAGATACTCTTTGTCTGGGAGAATTCTGAGGAGTAAGCCACATTTCCTGGACCATCTGCCTCATATGAATTACACAAAAAAGAAGAAGGCCGGCACCAACAAACATCCACAATGTTGCCTGGGAGACAGAGGTCACATGAGAGGATGAGTCACAGGAACCCAGAACTACCTAGGAACCAGCACTATTGAACGGTCCAACGTCATGGTGCTCTTTACAGTTTGGCGACATGCAGAAAGATTAGTGTCGTGTCACTGCATAGATGACAGTGAGACGTGCTGTTGGCAAAAGATGAGTGTGTAGTTTGACTAAATGGGACCCGAACAGGAATCTACTTCAGTGCCACTTACTGTTGGGGTTTTTTTTACCAGTGGTGGGAAAGTTACTTTTGAGATGTAATGGGTCACAGATAAACTACTGTAAGTATTTTTTTTTTTTTTTACTTGTTACATTGGAATACTTTTATTTGACACTTATTTGAATGCTTTTTCTTTTTTTTTTTTTTTTTAAACTTTTCTCCATTTGCTATTGTGGAGTTTGTGTTTTGGGACATTAGCACGCTCAGTTTCTAAGCTGACAGTAGTTAATGGTACACAGTGTTTTTGTTGTGGACGAGAAGGACGGAAACAGAACAAGTACAAAGATCTACTGGGAAAAAAACAACTGGGTCCCTACAAATCTGAACATTATTATGGGTATTAGGAAGAGAGAAAGCTTCCTATACTGAGCTAACTAATATCAACAACTGTTGCATAGTACAAAACAGACTATCAAACACACAAATCTTATAAATTGAATGTTTAAACTAGACAATAAAGCTGAAAATACACCTTTAAATGAACACTACAGTAATGTCAGAGCTCTATTGTCATTTTATAAATAAAATAGCAAGGAATTCCCTTATTGAAAGGCTTTCTTGTTGTACCTCTTGTTATATGCTACATGTAGGGCCACAGCCTTTTACTGAAAACAATCTACTTCTATGCAACCCCCTCGTAGTCAACATTTCGATTAGTATCTGGAACGAATCTATATAAACTGTTAATAATCAGAATTACACCTTTTTGTCGGAATTGCATCAGGTAGTGTTGTTACATCCCAACACTGTTCTTTATGAGCTACACAGCAACTAGTACGTAGTGTATTTGAACCTGCAGCTGACCGTGTGTCTGCTGCCGGTGTGTGTTTGTGTGTTTCTGCAGACCTGGAGAGTAGGGAGTTAATGCAGGCAGGACTGTGGCAGTCCTCCTGCCCCTCAGCCAGATTAATCATGCAGGAGAGACACAGCAGGCCCCCGTTCATTCTGCCTGGGGGTGAAGCTGTGCCCGCATGCTCTCCGTATCACATGGCCCTGGCCCCCCTCTCTTCTCCTCTCGCTCGCTCTTTCTCTCTCTACTGGGGGTGCTGTGGATGGGGCTGGTGGTGGAGGAGGCTGAGGAAAAGGAGGAGGGGGGGGGGGTATCGGTGGTGTGGTGGAA
>JAPTYQ010000007.1:18609879-18652747 GCA_029814465.1 Ostorhinchus cyanosoma
TTGAATATAATGTAGTGATCAGTCATCACACATTCTGTATGGCATCTATTATAATATCACATTGTACAAGGTTACAAGGCATGTTTTTTATCCCAATTAAAACAAACAGGATGGGGATGAACTCCCTGCATCCAACCCTGAAATCTACACCAATATTTAATTTTATATTAATCATTTATTCTGACTATACACATAAGACTGTGGTGGCCAATGGCCTTTTGTGCTGATAAAAAAATGAGATTTTCCCTCACTGTTCTGCTATGCTTTCACAAATTTACATCAAAAAGTTCTACTAAGTGATAAAGAGTGCATGAATCAGCTAAATAAAACTCAATACCAAGCCTGTGAAAAGCAATTTAGTTGCAAGGACTTCTGTCAGGCATTTAGTCTGTTCTGAAAGTAACTCAAAACAGTAATGACACTGATAGTAAAAATCCAAAAATGCAAAGAAACGTTCAACTTTACAAATCCTGTGAATGAATGTAGAATCTCAGTAAAACGGACCATGCGCTGGATTTTTAGGTAAAGAGCATCCTCTAGTGGATTCTAGAAGAGCAGAAAATGCTGCTATGCCTTACGTCACCACTAAGACCTCACTTGGCTGCCTCAGAGTATACAACGAAGCTGCACGAATAAAAAATGGGAGCAACATTACAGCAAATAAAACCATTCCTTAGCATATGCTGCCACCTCATGGCTCTGTAAAGCTTAGCAGCTCTACACCACGACACACTGTTTCAGACAAAAATGGAAAAACAGGCAGGGTATGGGACATGTCAGGGCTCTGAGATAATAAAATACTGATGAGGTGATTATGGCCGTAGTGTAGCAGCATGTAAGTCTAGTACTGACCTAGTAGTGCTCACATAAGCAGCTGTTTAACGCCATCTTTACAGCTGTCTGATGATCTTTGGGTCACTTAGTTCCATTACACGCCATCGTATTAAAAAATATTGAATTTGTTCAAAAACACATTATATGCAAACATAAAGTCAGTGTGTGTGTATGTGTATATGTGTGTGTGCACGTGTGTGTGTGTGTGTGTGAAAGAAAGAGTCAAGTCCATGTCTGGGTTTGCATCTGGACTGAAGTCGCCTACATTGAGCACGTTTATCTGCTTTTTTCCCACTCATCGTCCATCCAAGTAGGATGGCTAAGAAATCCTCACAACTTAAACAAAAGCCCAAACATTCCAATTCCCTCAGCTTTCTCCTTGAGCATGTACAGATCCTGACCTTTGACCTCCCCAAAGACTGAATGAGATGGAAGATATTGACGTCATCCTACTCTGGTCCCTGTCTTTTTCTTTTACTACAGATTGTTTGGATCAGTGGTCAAACAGAAGACACAAAGCTGTTCGGACAAAAGTCTTAAGGTTAAAGTAAGAAGTATTACAGTTTGATGGCCTTCATTTGTCAGCTGGCAAAAACAATAAAGCCGATTATCTTACCATTAACATTTCGTGGCCAGTGTTGAACGTATACGTCAATTAGCATTTTCTCATTCCATACCATTAAAATGAAACTACTTCAACTGGAAAATTAATAGTAAAAAGATTTACCGTTATAGTAAAAAAGTACATTTCATTTTCAAGGAAGCATTTCCAATTACCATCATTGCAAATGTAAAATCAGACAGAACAGACAACATGACATCAAAACTTAATATACTTTATCAGTCAATTATTGACATTTTGGGAAGTTTTCTTTTTCCAACAAGAAATCAAACATAAAAAACACATACATTATACTGTAGATTTTCCCTCATGGGTAAATTAAATTTATTTTTAAAATTTGTAAATGTACATAAATTATATTTAATGCATCAAAACCAAATGAGCAAATCAAATACCCTCTTTGAAAAAGAGGCAACAAAAGAGAGAATGACATTCTTTGTTGAGATCATTTTAAACAAGTATTGGTCAGGCATTTTTATTAACCTGGGAAAGCAAAGTGCTACACACAACAACCACTGAAGACAGTTCACCATACACCTTAATGAGGATTGGACTGAAGCACCTTTTCTTAGCTTAAAGCTAAAATGAAGATTTCATGGTTTGTCAGCGAGTTTCCATTTCATAAAAACTCCACTATGGTTCTTTTTTGTCTTCCTTCAACAACTCTTAAGCCGAGCTTTCCTTACAAAGACATACTTGCAGTGACATTGTTCTATTTCAAGTTAAAGTTATTAATGTGAACTGCTTGACCCAACAGGCTGCTAAGACCTTGGTTTACTATATACTTATTTTTCTCCAAAATGGAGTTTTAAGTGCAAATAAAGGCATACAACTCCTTCATGAGAAATAAACATGGAATTCAGCCACATGCTTTCAAATAGTAATCATATATTTAATTGATATACATATATTGCCACCATTGGCACATACGATATTGCACACAGTGATGAAATGTTGCACAGAAAAAATAGATATATTTTTTGTGGGCGAAAACATTCCAAAATTACAAATAATGTGGAATAACGCTGAAAAGGTAAAACTACGTAAAACATAAACAAAACAAGACATGCTTGCTACTCCCCATTAATTGAGCGACTTACAACTTACACATAACTACCCAAGCCAAAGAACGGGCATTTTAAGGGGGGCTCGCCAACAACCATTTATACCATTTCAAGCCACGACCGATGTTCCCAGTCAGCCCCTGCTCTCCCTGCTAATGCGCTTGGCTAGTGAAGAGCCAACTCTTCTGCATCATCTTGCATCTAGGTGACCACCCCCTTCCATGTTTACATGTAGGCCGATACCTGGATGGCTGTGGAATGGGGATGGCAATGAGGTTAGGGAAGGAAGGAAGGAAGGAAGGTAGGAAGGAAGGAAGCAGAAAAAAGTTAAGAATTCTGCTCTTGTTTTTTCTTAAGAGTTTGTAACAAACCCTTTTAGCACCACGAGTTGTGCGCTAGCACACAAGGGGGCTGAGACACAAAAATGGACAAAAGAAAGAAAAAGCAATAATGAAAAGAAGCCAAACTGCAATCCAAAGCACCAGGCCAGCGTGTAAGCATGCGGAGTGTGTAAGGCACCAGGTTGTTTATATGCTGAAGAGGATGCTCCCGAACAGGTGTCATTTAGGCTAATACCAGAGGCTCCAAAAATAGGTGGTCAAGGACAGTCTAGTTTGCTGGTTTCCAGTCAATCTAAACATGGGAGCAGTTATTTAATTCAATGCTGAGGTAAATCTGACATTATCTGATTGTTGCCAGTTTCTCTGGAGTTTACTGACAGAGTTTATAAAACTGCTATCACACATCTATGAGATGCGACTGAACTGGATTAGAACCAGTTGTTTTCCGTGTGGCAGCCCAAATATTTACAATTAGACCAAAACTGAATCTCATCACCCCCTGCTTGATATTTGGGCTTACAAATCTAAGATAGAGCTATGAGTATATATCCAAAGCAGACCCTCTAAACTTCACACCATTTGATCATCAACTAAAACCGATGGGCACATCCACAGACGCACATCTGGAGTTTTACCACCAAGCCATCTGAACCCTCTCCTCCTCCGGGTGTGCTCCTGGGCAGCTCGCCCCATAGTGCCATGGCGTTATTCTCCATATTTAGCAAAGTTGCTTCCTCTACAACCAGTGACTTCCAGTATAACTACACCAAGCCTTTGGATGGAGCTCACTCACTACTCAAACTTGAGATTCATACAATATCGGCAGATAAAGATACATATAGAAGGGTCCTTGAGCCAATATTTTGGGAGACCAACGAAATCTATCTTAGTGCAGATTAACATGCAGCAACAGCACTCCTTGGCACCATTTAGACTTTTATGACTCAACAAGTTTACAAAATGATTCTGTTTAAGAAGTACTAACCAACAATGCTCTGCCTCTTTTTCTAGACCATAAAGCCCATCAACACAGTATGTGTAGGGTGTTTGTCTTGTTAAGTTATCTGCAATTCAGGCCATTTGCTACATGTTGTCACTGCATTTCTCTATCAAATACACATTGAGTACCTTTAAAATGAACACATTGCATTAACAACGAGACACAAAGGTAGTCTATAATATATCCATCTGCATGGCAACAATTTCAACTGAAACAAAAATTACAATATTAATATTTCTTTGAATGCCTCTGGAAAATGTCATCACGTTAAGATCCATTCAACAGTCCAATATATTTGATTTTTATGCAGTGCATATTGCACAACAAATAGAGCACTTATTTCATTTTATGAAAATGCCTATATGTTCCTTTTTATACTGCATGACATCTAACCAGTTTCCAAAGCAGGCCTAGCCCTCATATGATTCATGTGTAAACACATCTCTACTCACAGGTAAAGGTAAATAGAATGGCAAGTACATGTGACAACCTTTTACAAAGTTTTGAGAATTTTGGTTTAAAAATTAAAATATCTGATTTGTGCTGAAGTCATTAGCTCACATGAAAAGGAAACTTTTTTTTCCTCAGAACTCGGCAATAATTCCATTTGAACATTGCAAACACTTTTTTTTACAATAGCTTTAACTGGTACAAAAGTTTTCTGTTAATAAGGGAAATAAACACTCAGTTCAATGTTGTTTGTCAAGTAGGAAACAATGTTCAAATATAATGTTATTACTTTGTTTAGCAGCCTGTTACTGTATTAATGGTGGATAAGTGGGGTAACATCCAGCGATGAGTGACAACATGTCATAACTGTCAGGTTGTGGAGGTTTCTTATATTGTGGGTGATGCTCCCTTGGAGTTAAACCGTTACAGTTAAATCTTTAGATTTCTTTCGTTATACAGTAGAGTTTTTAATTATATTTCTCTTGTTATTTTCATTACTCTTGCATGTTTATGCTGTCTATATCAATCCTCGTCCCCATCGTCCGCCTGCATCTCCTCTTGTTGCTGCAGCTCACATGCCCTTTTCTCCCGCTGTTTCTCCTGGATCTTCTTCATCTCCTCGGCGTATTTACTGAAAGTATTCCCAAATTTGGACCACACTTTGAAGGGCACCGTAATTGAGTTGCGGTACGTTGGCTTCACCTCGCTTACCCTCATGAACACTCCATACTTATTGGATCCGACGTCGAAGAAAAACCGTTTGTTGTCCACAGTCAATGATGACCCTTCGGGCAACTCTGCAGGTTCGTCCTCTACACCGTAATCGTCAATAAGTTTAGCCAAAGCGTCACGAAACTCAATAAGTCCCTGGGCAGGCAAGGCAATCGTCTGGCCTTGCGTGGATCCCAAACCGGGCCCCCGGTTAACGGTCTGTCGAATCCTCAGAAACCGTCCCCTCTGGTTCTCTTTCAGATCCATGTAGTATTTCCGATTTTCTCGGACCAGGAACTCGCTTTTGAGTGCTCGCCGGGGCTCGTCTTGTACCATCCCCGGATTGCTCGGACCCAGCTGGGCATAATGTTCGATGAAGTCCCCCAAGTAGTCTCGGAACTCGACCGCCACGGACATGGAGAGAGTAAGGCGGCTCTTGTTTCCACCGGCCCCGACTTCTGCTATCTTTAAGAAGCGGCCTTTCGCGTTCTGCTTAACGTCCAAATAGAAGCGTTTGTTTTGGATGTCAACCCGCTTCGACGCTAGTTCTTGAGTCTCATGCTGGAGCCCGGAAGCGGAGCCCGCCCCTCCTGTCGCTAGGTGCATGGAACCGAAGCCTGGGCCCGTGGCTGCTCCTCCCTGCTCACTTCCACTGTCTCTGTCCGCCATGATGCTGCCTGCCTGCCTTCTCCCTCTGTCTGCTGCAAAGCCACGGCCAGCCTCAGCCAACGCGGGAGCTCTCGCGAGAACTGCACAGAGGCATAAGAAGCAAAGGGGAGCGTTAATGCAGAGCGAGAATGGCGTGTTTTCCTCGATATGCCGCCGTCAAGAGTTATGCCCTGTCATTTAGAGGGAAACGAAACTAAGCCTTACAGGGATAGAAAACGAATCTTTATTTTTTACGTGATTACATTTTGATTTATCGCCCCAGGTTCTTAAAGTGAAGGTGCTTTTGCAGCCTGGGAAGACCCCTCCTTACCCTCTCCTGTGAAGTAAGAGAATCATGTACTTTCCAAAGATTTTCATTTGTCTGTGTGAACATAAACGTCCCTATATTAAACAGTGTATATATATATATTTTATTTATACACACTGTCATTAACTTTTTACATACTTCTAATTTTGACCCAAAGGTGATAATAGAAGTGGTGGGCCAAAGTCGTTTTGCAGCAGGACCAAGATAAATCATAGGCTACCATGGAATTATGCTCCAATCCTAAATCAGAATCCAGCAGTTAACCATTTTTCGTTAAAATAAATATTTTAACACCATTTTGCTGTTTTGAAAAAGTTATTAGAAACCAATAAAACAATTATAAACGAATTTGACCTGACTCATACATTTATTAAACAAGTCAACCCTGCAGGGTTGACCAATATAAACCCACAGAACATCCGAATTTTTATTTATCTTTTTAAGTAACTTGAGCCATCAAGTCACACACAAGACGTAGTTGACGCTTTTTATGATTGCTAATTTTTAAAAATGCTTTTACATATCTTTGTGCCAATTTACATTGCATTTTACAGCTGTATTTAAATTAAAGAATAAAACAGATATCCACGGTCACTTTACTGAAGTGGAAATATTCAAGTAGGCAACAACATTCTTAAAAATGTCGGAAAAGAGGCAGTTATTTCACCTGAGTGTTTAAGGAGCAATATCAATAGGATATGTGTTGGGTGAAGAGAGCATATCGAGGTTTTGTCACAGATACATTTGAACATCTACTGACTCCTGGACCATTTGGTGAAAACAGGGCTTCTTCACTTAGGTCTGAGTCAGATTGCAAAAATAAATTGTGATTAATGAGCCCGATGAAATTATCATACCAGATTTTCGGGGTCAGTCATTACGCTTAGTAAGATAAAAAACAAAAAAAAACCAAAACAAAACTACATAGTTGCGTTAACGGTGTAAACACGTAGGACGCAATTGAAAGACAATCAGGGAATAAAAGTATGTTCTTCATATTGGACATGGTGCACGTGTCAAGTCATTTGAAGTCAAACTGAGTCACTGATTTTATTTCTATCAAACAAAAAAAGACAATTACACAGAGGACAAACAGGATACACGTAGCCTATTCCCCACGTGGTCAGATACACGTGTTGAGACTGATTTGACGTTATGTGACATGTCTGCATCTCTGTGGATCTAGTGACTATTTTTACCGTGTTTTATTGGTCCTCAGCCGGGTGTCCAGTCTCAGTCCCAGTCTCACAGGCTTTTACCACATTATTATTTGTCAAGCGTGGACCAGGAGCGGGTTGAGGCCTGATGTTCCAGCCTAGTTTCACCTTTTTGACGGATAAGTTGTTCAGTGTCGTTTCCAAAGGCCTGGACTTGTCTGCTTCTCTTCCACCAACACAGTAAGTAATGGGCCCACTTTGTCAGTCTGATAAAGCCACTTCCACAGCTGACACTTTACCCATGATGCTCTTGTTTTATGCAGGTTATACAAGGCCTGTTTGCGGAAGTTCCATGCAGGGGTGTCTATGTTTCATCATATTAAATTATGATGGTTCACTGGTTCATTTGGTGTTAATTTTTGGTGTCTCAGCTGCCACTTATATGTAATTATTCTATATAATACAATTTTATACTTATATATTATTGGCTGCCTCCTCATGTGACATTAATTTAGCTTCTATGTAATATATATATATATATATATATGTGTGTGTGTGTGTGTGTGTATAGAAAGAAAAAAAATAAAAATACAATTGATTAATTTTCTAATGACACAAATATTTTAAACAGGTATGATATAAACATTTCAACTGATCTATTTGGATGTTAGAAAAAATTTCCTACATAAAAAAACAGATGTTATATAGTTCACTTTTTTTCACAAGGCCTTTATGCACAACATCAGGTATTTACTAAAATAATATACATATATGTAGGCCCCTATTACTTTTTTTTTTCAAACGGTGTAATAAATGTCACGTGTTTTGCCTATTTAGAAACACCTGCAACGGTTAAGGGCAAACCTCAGCTGAATTTAATTCTTAATCTTACATCTTTTCCCTTACAACATAAATCAATTTATATCGAAATGGAGAATATTTGTGAGTTAAATGTGCACTCAGTGACGCTTTATCATGGATTCTTCATTTTCAATAAAAAAAATAAAAACAAAAAAGTTTGGTTCAGCAGCTTTTACTTGTTTTAATGAAATGCACAACTATACATAGATCTGGAAAACAAACAAAAAAAAACCCTTTAAGATAATTCACCGTACTAAAAATTAACTTCAGGTTGTGCCTGTGTTTGTCTTTAACATTTAGGTAATTCTATTTGAATATTTAGAAAAAGAAAATGAAACAAATGAAAATGTAGGAGCATTTATTACACAAACTTGTCAAAAATAAGGAGCATTAGGTTAAAAATATTCTTGAGCCTAAACTTGTATCTTATAGCCTATATCAGTGTTGTGTTTGTAGATGGAGGCCTACAGTTAAGTCTAAAGGAGGTAAATGTGTAGGCCTACTGTTATGGCATGGGGATTAAGAATGGCGAGAAAGGGAAAAGCAAAAGTAGTGATTTACATTTAATTAAAGGTGAAATAAATAAATAAATAAAATAAATAAGTAAATGTTTATTATTTCACACTAATGTAGTAAAATTCTCGGTTCATTTTTGTGTCGTTGAGTTCACTGACTGAACGTTTGAACCCTTCATTAACCTACAACTTGCACTGTAGACTTTACTCAGAGTCGGAATTAATATTTAGAATTTCGGTATGTCAGTGGAAGTGAACATGACTGCTTCACAGCTTGGCGAATATTGTCGTTTTTTAATTTATTCAACATTGGTTCCTAATATAATCATTACATAAACGCACAGTACAATGTCAGGGGTGAACAGGCTCCTTTACAAAATGCATATTTTGTGAAAAGTATAAGTAGGTCAAAATTACGACTTGTGATAATAAGACAAATAAGGTTTTTTTTTGCCGTGAAAAAACTAAATAAAATCGAATGGTTAAGTTGGAAAAAAAATGAAAATGAGTTCTTCTATATGACTTGAGTTTATTAATTTTGTGGAAAGTATAATAAAAAGGTCTGCTGAACATAATTCAGCCAACATTTCTGAGGGTTTATTCTCACCTCATAATGCTGAATATTTTAGCAGTATTTTATATTAAACCATTTCAGTGCCAGTCTGGACTAATTTTGCTTGTATAGGTTATTCCAAAATCACGTCTATATACTTTCTGTAAAGATGAAGTTGACCCCACCTTTCCAGCCGTATTTCAACACCCCTCGTCCTGTGGTATATACCTGAAAATCTGCTCCAAACACGTTTCTACTTGAATGAAAATGCTAAATATATGCAACTTATTTTCAAGTAATTTACTATACTGAACTTAATTGAGGCCTTGCTATTTTTACTGTAATAATAAGATGACAGATGTCTGCAAGCTTCGGCTATATATTTGTCTCCGCTGATCATAACAAAAACGAAATATGTTATTAGAATTTACATCTGGTTTCTAATCACAAACCTCTGTGTGGGATGCAATACAATTCTGCCCAAATTACTTACCTAAAAAAAGAGGATGTAGCCCACCCCACCTCTGTAGGTCGTTAATCAGTTGATCCACTGATGAAATATAACAATTTTAGTTTGTCCATCAATCAGTGCTTTGTTTGTGTATTTTTTGAAAGTGAATGTGAAGGCGTGAAAGCCCGTGGATTCCAGTGCTGAGGCCACGTCCAACGCAGGAATCAGGTGGGTATGTCGCAGTTTGTAAAAAAAGCAGCAGCTCACCTTCCAAAGTTTTGCCCTACATCCCAACACAGGAATGCTGTGGCGCCTCTCCAAAACGCAGCTCCGGTATTATTTTAGATCCGACCGGTAGGGCTTATGTGTTCTGCTTCTGTGAACTCTGCGAAGCAATGTCTCGCTCGGCTGCTTATTAAGACATTTAAATGCTGCAGGACAGTAACAAGCAGACTGATATGTAAATAGAACGTCATTCCTCTCACCAGGCGACATCCCAGAACCTACCTTCTGCTCTGTCCGCAGGCGCAGCGCCTTACAGCCTCGACGGCGGACTGCAGAAGACGAGACACGGCAAAAGACACATGAGAATACGCTCCAGGGCCTTTGTGACAGCGCGGCGGATTGCCTCTGGTTGCTTCACAAGATGGACAAGGAGCAGCGAGTCGTGGCACGGAGAGAAACACACGCACAAGTTCAACGGCGCACGCTTCACCTCTGATGTCAACACGCACTGTGGAAACTCGGTGCACTTGCGCCTCCCTTTGGTGCAGATGGGAAATTGCAACTTGGGATTCTTGTAACAGGTAGGGCAACATTTTGGGCAACTGTAATGGAAGTCAGTGGTTAAAACAGTAAGTGTACGTAGCTCCAGGCCCGTGCGTCATGACAGACAAGAACGTGGAGCCTTGTCTCATTTTGATCGGTTGAAGTTGTGAAAGTGAGAACCTCTCATTCATGCACACACTTTTTAATCATTCAGGGTTGATGTAATGTGTTTGCAGAAAGAGCACGCAGATACTCATGTGAAAGAATGTAAGAGATTACCTCCTTGTTATTTTTATATTTCAGTGCATTTAACTTCAGCCCCTTAGGACTAATTATACCATTTCAGCACCACGGATAGCAGCCGGCCCGTTTGGATCCAGTCTGTACTGAGTTTAATCACCAGCATAAATAAGTCTGGGTTTATTTGGACAAAGAACATATCCTTCTGTATGGCCACTTGAAGACATTTGTAGAGATTAATGTCACATTTTTGGGCTTTTTCTTAACATTGCAACATATGCATTACTTAGGTGAGTTGTAGTGAAGCCATTTCAGTCTATTTTCTGCATATTTTACTAGTTAGAAATGTTTTAACACATTTTGACGTCATGGTTTTCTACATTAAAACCACTGCTGTTTGTTATACAGCACAATTCCAGCACCTGTGTTAACTTGCTCAGAATACATTGTGGTCAGCAGATGTCGCTCTTTGTAAATGCTCACAGCATAACCTGTATCCGCATTCTATTTGACATTACCACTGGCAATAAAATCATAACTCACTACCACTGATCATAATAATATTCCATGTCAGTATATTTGTACTGAATGATTTCCACATGTATGTACAGTCATACGCAACTCTCACATGAAGACAATACATATTAAAATACAAGGGTCAGTATAATAATACCAGATAATTCACTCTATCTCAACTTCAGTTAAATATATTAGAGTTTTCATGAATCCTAATATTGCAGCTGTTTGAGCTGTATGGATTTAATGCGGTGCCTCAACATCAGTTTTTTTAGAGGCAGAGGAGCGAATGTGACCTGAATGCAGGGCATGACTTAATGGGATGAGACGCAAAACTCATTCAAAACAGTCTCTTGAAGAATCTGAAACGCTTTCGCAGCCTTAGTCATCGCAGCCATATGATTTCTCCAGGCGCACTGGACTGTATGCGGCTGCATTTTTCAGTGTGAACATTTTTTCTTTTTTTTTTCTTTTTTTCTTTTTTTTTTCTTCTTTTGGAGTAATGCCTTGGCTACAGTAAGATGCGATTTTGAGGAGGGAGAGTCATGGATTTTTAGGGTTTCGTTTATTTCGTTTTAACGTGAGATCGCCGCTGATAAAACACCATGGAGTGAGTGACATACAGTAATTGGGTTTAGGAGTGAGGAGATCGACCCTTTGGTCTATCGGTTGCCTGTATCTCAGTGCTCCAATCCTGCGTTTTTGTTGACGGAGCCCCTTGGCAATCGGCATTATTTTCTCTCCGTCTGTGGCTAGTGGGGGAGGCGGAGAGAGAGCCGCGGTGGAAGGCGGCGTATTAGCGTTATAGCTGCCGACCAGATATATTGTTTTGTTTTTTGGAATGAAACGTGGCTTATGTTTTGCGACCGGACTACCAAACTTGTGGTTCACTGCAGCATTTTGCGTCTTTCCCTCCGCTGCAGATGATACAGAAAACCATCATAGCGGTACCCCACCACTGCAATTTTTGGGCAAAGATAAGAGTGGCGTCGTCTTGCAGTTAAGGCTACTATGGCAGCATAGGGGGCATCTTCTGGAGGGGAGAATCCGCCAATTCCTTGCTCAGCCTATCTACGATGCCTTATTATTAGCGGAACGCAGTGACTGGAATCGAAACCCAACGTTATCCCGCGGTTTCCCCGTTTCAAAGCTGCTGTTTACCCATTGAAAATTACTCGAAAAGCAGCGGATCCCGATGGCATGGACACTTATGCAAGGTCTGCCGCGCTGCCGTGCTACTGGAGCCTACTTGCTGTCTCTTCTTTTAACCCAGCTCCATCGCCATCGCCCCGCAGCCGAGAGAGCCCTGCCGCAACGCGACCAGCGACCACCGAGCCAAAGCAGGCGGCATGAGGCTTGATTCAGTGCATTTATCCATGCTGGTCATCGGGGTCTCATTCGCCTGCTACTCCCCGAGTTTGAATTCCCTGCAGGACCAGGCTTACAAATCCGCCGTGGTGATCGAGGGCAAGGTGCAGTCTACGCCTGTGAACGTCTCCGCGGAGCCGTACCGTGTGAATGTCAAAGTGCTGGATGTTTGGCCCCTCAACAGCGGGGGTCTGGAGCGAGAACAGCTCGTCACCGTGGGGGAATTTGGATCTGAGGCTCCGTGCACCAAAGTAAAGAAAAATCACAAGTACATTTTTTTCATGGACCCCACTGACGAACCCTTGGTTTTCAAGGCATCATACGCGCCCCTGGACACGAATGGAAAGAACTTAAAAAAGGATGTAGGGAAGATCTTGTGTGAGGACTGCGGTAAGTTAATGTTTTGTGGATTACCGGTGAAGTCCAACCCGGAAGAATGAACGGTGTGTTAATAGCCCCTGGCATACGGGCTTTGGGGTACATGCACTCGGGTGAATTGTGCTTCTTATGGCCACAGCATGGTTTGGAGTCAGTGGGTACCAGATAGGTGCCTAAGGGGCGTCTATGCAGCAATTTTCGACAACTCTCGCAGGCTCTCATAGCCCACATGATCAATCAAACTCTCTTTCTCTCTCCTCTTCCCTTTCCCGTGAACTGCATCAGACATGCGCCTCGCACTGTTGCTTAGGAGGAATTGCAGTTTGTGTGTATCGAACTATCTGCATCCTGCAAACCCGCATTAGAGTTTAAACGTCTCAGGCTTTGCGTCCACTACCTGCTAAGACCGTACATACACATTTGTGCTCTTCTAAAAAGCTGTGTTTTTTTTCCACGTAGGAACATCAAGCCCATGCGCTTGACGGACGCGGTACAGTTTCAGCACCAGGGACAGCGGCCTGTTTCACCGGTATCACGTGTGGAAAATCACGCTGCCCTAAGCAAATTGGTTCCTGGGCTATATTTAGGCTTATGGCCTGCTTAAATGCTTTAATACGTTTAATAAGTCTCGTATACGCACATGCATGTACAGTGCAGCCAAAAGGCTCGCAGCCAAGGCTAACAGTATGTGCTGTGCTCCTAACCTGGAACCTTATGCTGCTGAAAATGTCATACTGAAAAGTTCACCACCCGCTATGGGATTTTATCTTTTCTAATCTCTTTGACAGTAGATACTAAAATGACTTAATGCACATTTTATTAAGCATTATGCATTTCTTTACTTCCATGTTTATATCAGTGGTCCATGAAATTGCTCACTCACCCCTCTAGCACAAATCGCTTATTGTCAGCTTTAGCATTTTCTTTAGGCTACAGAACCTATACTCATCAAGTACAATGCAGCATATTGTTGCACTGATGTTGGTGCAGTGGCCTGCACATAAGTAGGCTAACTCCATTCATGTGCATGTGTGCATGGATGCACAGACACACATACATGTTTTTTACAGTACTGCACATTGAGGTCTTTAGGACAGGCTGCTTTTACAGTAGTGCACATCGGGGTCTCAAAGACATTTTAACAATTTAGTGACATACACTTCCCTGAAACTGTATGTCACTGAATTGTCAAAACTCATTGTCTAACAACTGACACGCCAGTGTGTTTGTTGCTCTTCACCAGGGTAACGTTATTCCTTTGTACTTTAATTATCAAGCGGTGTCACTGTCTGTAACTGGATCTGTACTTCACAGAGATAGTTCTTTTGTGTCTGTCCCGAGCTCGTCACTTACATGTGCACCTGCAAAAACATCTCTCCGACTGCTAGATTTGTAAAATATTGAGCCTATATTAGCATAGATAAATACAGCATATGATAAATACAGCAATAATAGTCAGTGTACTTCCCCTCAAATGACACACATGCTTTTATTTCTTCTAAAATATAGTGACCTAGAACAGGGCATGTGTCCTGGTCTGCCTCCTCCTTAAATCCTCTTAGTCTTTACTCCTGAGACACAAATGCTCTCTACTCTTCCTGATTTTGTCACAGTCACTCCGCCTCTTAAACTTATCATCCCATTGGGAGAGGTAACATAAGATGGACCGTATCACCTCTTAAATACCTCAAGCCACATTCTTTCTTTCATTTATCAAAGCTTGTCAGTGACTTGATCCAAGTTCTAACTGTATTACCTGAGAGTTGCCACGCCCGCTTTCTCTGTGTCTCTACATGTCTTTTATAGAGTTATATGAGCCCAGGAACATAACTGATGATCAGTGTCATTGATCTCTTCATTGTCTCTTTTCTAACTCCTCAATCAGGTCATTTGTGAAATAGCGTTTCATATAAACAGATAAACAGCCAGTCTCTTGACATCATGTTTTCCCTTTGAGCTTACTCAGACATTCATCTGGGACATTAGATCAGCAATATTCTAGATTTAAACTCACATCAAATTCCTTAAAGTTGTGTCAGTGCTCCGTATTGTGGGTCGGTTTGTTGGCCTTGCTTGACCTTTGCTCGACTGCACATATTACTAGGTTTGGCTAAAAACATATAATATGGTGTCCAGGCTCACTGAGCGCACATTTTAAATCTAGCCTTGAATCCCTCTTGTGCAGAGGTACCAAAGCTCCCTGGTGTGAAAACCATGGGACTGAACTCACACAGAGCTCTCAAAGCGATGCAGCGCTCCTCCTTGTCTTTATTTTGTGAGGGCTTCCTGAATTGCAGGCTACTTACACTGACTTTCCCATCCTCAGGACTGAGCCTGTTGGAAGAAACAAAAACAAGAAGGAATACAGTTCTTCTGACAATGATTAGAACAACCGTATGCAGATGTATCAGCTCACCATGCCAACTAAATGTATTCATCATACTGGCTGACAACACGATGTTTCATCCTGTCTGTGAGGTTGACTCAAAATAAGTGTTGCTTTATGATGAGTCATTAGTGACAACCAAACAGAAATAAATTGGCCATTATCTTCCCTTGTATCTTAATTTTTACTTAAAGACATAACATTAAACAAATATAGTCCTGTTTCTTTTATACATTTAAAGACATTCACAAAGGCACCTGAAGTCACAGAATGTAAATAACAGTATATTTTTCCATTTCTCATTGACTTTGTGGACACAGTGAGTAGACACTATCATTATGGAACAAGCCCTTTCAGTTTATTTGGACTCGGAATAGACATCTTTACATACAGCTTAAGTGTCCTTTGGTCACAAGTGAAATCTAATCCATTCAGAAAATGAGTTTTAATATTTCATGTGAGTAATGCATCATTTTACAGGAGCTAGCAGCAAGATGTTCTGGTGAGTTAGCATTTTAAGGCAGTCCTCAGGTTAATTTGCTGAAATGCTGTATTATCATCTCTGTGGTACCTTTTTTTTTTCTCAATTGAGGATATGAACAAGAGACAACTGAGATGACAGTTGAGATAATGACATCTACCTTAATAATAGAGGACATGTTTTAATTAGGAATAGAGCGTGACATTGCTATACTTCACACGGTAATTTAAGGGGTTTCACATCTGCCTTGAGCTCTTATTCTTTTGTCAGACAATAGGGTTTTTGTCCCACATGACACAGCAGCTATTATGGTTGTGCAGCTCATTTGGCTTTTTGACTGTAGACCCCATGGAGGAAACGTACATTTTGTGTGCGATGCATTATATCAGGAGGAGAAACGGCAGACAAAACCATATGAACAAAGAGGTCATCTGAGTTCAGAGGAAGCACATTACAATGGGGTCATACTTAACTCATTTAAAATACAAAATATGGACGAAAATATCAGGGTACATCGAGATATTATCCTGACAAAAATGTTCATGTCAATTGCCGCCAGTGATTGTCACGAGTCAAATAGATATTTCTTTTAAGTTTAATGGCTGATTTTACTTCTCGAGTGAAAGTTGAAGAGATGGCGCCATTGCTTGTGGTTTAAAAGGATCATTTATGGTTAGAACATGACAATTATTTCAGAAATTTAGAGATAGAACATTTATAGCAGTTATAAAAAATAAAACAGCATTGAGTAAAAAAAAAAAAAATCTCAAGCATTTTCTAAACCTTGGGGACATTGTGAGAAAAAATAACCATAAAGACAAAATAAAAACATTCCTTGCAGTGATATTTAGTTCAATATAAATTATATTGTGATAATTGTAGCCCAGGCCCCCATGTCACTGACACACCTAAAGTCAATATGTCCCAATATATTTGCCCATATAGATAGATAAATATAATAAAAACACACTGAGAGTAAAAAATAAATCAGTAATAACTAATAAAGGAATAAGAATAAATACAAGATGTACAAGAATATACAGTTGTAAGCTAAAAAGTACTTTATGTGCAAAAACTACAGAGATGTATAAAAATATGACAATCTTTTTATGGGTAATCTTGTCATTTATGCTACTCATTAGAAAAGTAACCTCATTTTTAGGACTTAATTTGGAACATTGTCTAAATATGTTCAGTTTAACAAGTAACAATCTAAAAAAAAAATGTCTTGAATGATATCCCAGTAGAAGAACATATTCTTTTCCTGCTTTTGAAGATGTAGAAGACTTGTACGCAATTTATCAAACCTCTCATGTTCTCACAGTTTCACAACTTGCTTAAATTCTGGCTGTGTGTGTATGTGTGTGTGGTTTAAGCAGCTGCACTTTTATTCTAACATTAATAAATAAAAGAAAAAAAATCTTTTGTAAGGAATTTTCCCCTTCTTTTCAATATGGCTGTTTTTACAGTGTAGGAGTATTTATTTACTGCCCACAAAGCCAATTTGTTTTGTATGAAGTAAAATAACATAACAATATTGTCAGTGCACACTCTGTCACTTACCTGTCACTGTGAGGTCCCATTGCATGCTGGTCGCAGCTGCTGCATTGAGGTGGTAGACAGGCAGAAGTTCGCTCCGGGCTATGTATCTCACTGTGAATTTAGAGAGCTCCTTAGAAGAGCTAGACATAGAACATGAATGACAGCTGCTGGTGGCGGCTGTGTTCTGCTCTTACCCCGCATGTTTGTCAAACAGCAGTAACAATTAGCAGGCATCTACAGGTTGGTAAACTGTAGGGCAGTTCAGCGGTTGTTGATTGTGACTTTTGTGCTTGTGATCATGTACAGAATGTTTTTTTTTTTTTTTTCTCGTTCAGATAAGAATGAGCGAAGTGTCTCAATAGTAACTGACCCACCAAGGGCGAGGATTGGTTTTTGACTGAGATTTTACTGATTGTTTTCCATGGTCACTGGGTCATTCGTTGAATTTCTCTGCCCTGCTGAATCTCCGCTCTGCTACTCTACTCTGACAACATGGCTTGATGTATATTTATAAGACATACGGCAAGGAAAAGAGGGCATGACCATTTTCAGTAATTGGCTGCTCATTTTCTTGTCCTATTAGGCACTTTCTCACAATCACTCAGACTTGAACTCCACATCTGAAAAGACAGAATCGCAGAAGCTTTTGTTATGATGGAAGAGGAATCTTTGGTCTGTGTCTTGTCTCGTTACAAAGCCAAAAATTGTCTCAGGGCATGTGTGGCAGTAGTGTTATGTAGTTTTCTTGCAGACTTTATGTCCATGTATTTTATTATCCCTCAAAATAACATCAGGGAGATCTGTAAAGGTGCTATTTGTTTGCTGCTAAACAGTTTGTACTAAATAATGGTTACATGTCTATTTAAGGAAAGACATTTTAATTTACTCTCAGCATTAATGCACAGATGAGATAAAAATAAAAACATTACTCTGTGCTTAGAGGTGTGATAAAGACTGATCAGAACATCAAAAATGCACTGTATCCCATGTGGTATTGGTCAGTGCTATTCTGATGATCCATCAATGCAAGGCAAGTTTATTTATATAGAGAATAAAATATGGAAATACTGAAAATAGAATTAAAGGATGTACAAAGTACATAAATGAAAAAAGAGAACTGGAACATTAAAGCCTTATTAAGATGATATAAAGTAAGCACAGTGGTTCTAATAAATACTAACCAGCAGGCACCATGCCAAGGAACATGTTGACATAAATTAAATGCAGTAATAAGGATATTACATTAAATGTAATGACAAACATCTAAAGTGCTTGATTCACCGTTTGCTCCTGCAGACCTGTGTCAGATCTGTCCAGAACCTGATATCCTCCTATATAAGGTCACAGGGGTCATCTGAGGTCAC
This sequence comes from Ostorhinchus cyanosoma, assembly GCA_029814465.1. Lineage (NCBI taxonomy): Eukaryota > Metazoa > Chordata > Actinopteri > Kurtiformes > Apogonidae > Ostorhinchus > Ostorhinchus cyanosoma. Next base: position 18,628,458 of record JAPTYQ010000007.1, read on the forward strand.
ACTGCTGCTCACAAATGCTCGAAGTATAGTTTATTTTTGCTAAGTATTGCATCAGAGTTCATATTAAGGTAAAGGAATTACAAGAACAGGAACCAACTGGATATAGTTTGTGAGGATTACACACACTCTAATTTATAAGACTCCCAAACCTTACAATGTAAAAAAAGAGTTTTGTTTTGAAAGCGTAATAAACATTGGATTATAATGTACATAGTTTTATCATAATGAATTGATCCCCTGCTGGTGGAAGATGACACTGCCTTTGACGAGCAGCAGCTCTGATGCAGACGAAGCTCTGGACATGACAAAAGCTGTTATCACTCCTTAATTCTGCTTTAATGTTTTCTATCACAGAACTTAAGTACCACCAGTTTAGTTCTACACGAGTTGTTTAACCACTCAACTGTGTTTGATATTTTCCACAGTTTTCAGTGCCTGTTTAACATGCCCTTTGATTTCACACGCACCAAAGCAATGCTTTGGATGATTATAAATTTCCATGCTATAATACAGAATTATGTCTGGGCTCATGGAGAATAATAGGCTTACTCTGGGTTCAGCTGGATAAGAACCACGAGAACAAGTCTGCCTTGCTGTACAGTTTAAGGTTTTGAAATTTATCTCAAATTAATCAAATGCTCCACATAACTGCAAACCTGCCAGTGAGTCACCTTTCAAAGATCAGGATGGGATTTATTTGGTGGTTAAAGGGGTGTGGTCAGGGAAATGACATCCAAGCCAGAAAAACTGCAGCTTGAGAACACAAGGGGTAAAAGTGAAGTTTTTTTTGTTTGTTTTATAGATTACAGTTAAAATTCTTGAGAGAAAATCTGCACACTGATGGCTAGATGGTCCTGAGTGCTTAGTGCTTAAGAGAGTGTCAGCCTGTCCCGGGTACCAGTGGGTACACAGAGCTGACGCATACAGACCAGCAACCATTCACTCTCACATTCACACCCACAGATGATTTAGACTAATTACACCCATCATGTCTTTGGATTGTGGGAGGAAGTCGGAGTACCTGGAGAGAACCCACAAACGCCACATGAAAGGCCTCAGCCGGTCGGATCAAACCTAGAACCTTCTTTCTTTTTGGTGACAGTGCTAACCACTTCACCACCACCACGCCCTCACATCAGTAGCAAAATATCTGTTATCCCCAAAGCACTGTACCGACTCATGCATGGGTATTTTACTAATAACAGTAGTGAAGCCTTTTAAAATGACTATAACATGCATTTCATATATATTTACTTCTAATAACTCTTCCTACATTTGTCACTAGTGCCTTATTTCCACAAATATGACTTTATTCTGTACAGAACCACTACAACATTGCGGCTGCAAACAGCTGGCAGAAATCAGCTTTCAGAGGAGTGGTACTAGGTCGGCTGCTGCTTGTGAGAATGCAGATTAGTTTTACACTTTCTACTAAATGTCACAAGCAGTAATCTCCATTAATCTATGCTCAGAATTCCTAAAATAAGATGACAGCTGCTTTTCCATCAGAAAACCTATTTAGAATATTACCATTTCCAGTGTGATGTGACGCACACATTTTTCTTTTACTCTGGTAAAATCATTTTAGACATAAAATGTACAAGTCAGGTGTGATTAGAATTCAGCAGAGTCTGAGTTAATGATGTATGTGATCTTACATCTGATGTCGAGGTAGAAAATAGCATAATATGAGGAATATGGTGTAGTCAGTGACATAAACTGGTGACCTTGAAATGTTTATAAAAGCCCCAGTGAGGACATGAACTTTTTATGCTGCTATCTTACTATTAATGTGTCTGACTGAACTGTTTATTATTTGATGCCATATGAACTCAACCCTTACCCTCACAGATGTCACAATTTTCACACTTTCCTAAAGAAATGAATAAAAAAGAGATGTATAGATAATTTTAGGCATAAACTGGATTTATAGTTTATTAAACTTGAGTCTCTCAAGTATTTTTATAGGAAAAACAATCACAACTTCACATTTCAAACAAAAGAGATGAAATAACTTTTGTAATATTTACTGGAAGACTTCTTATCATGTACATAGTCTGTTTCCTCTCATCACACCATTTGTTTACACAGTTACGACCATAGCAGACTTATAATGAAGTCCAGCTGAACATGACCGTGGTGTCACATAAACATTAGTGTTAGGGCGTTTTATCTGCAGTCACATTCTGTCCCTGCCTGCCTGTCTGTGCTTTTCTAAGAGTCAAGTCTCTGATTTTTTTCAGCCCACTGAAGAATGTTGCCTTCACCACAATGAGGCAGTATATGATCAGGATCAGGACCGAAAAGTTGAAAGGGATGAGTCCGTTGGGAATGTCACAGCAGTTGTTGGACTCCCTGCCCCTGAGGCTGGAGCTGTGTCAAAAACACTCAAAAGCCCACAGTCCCTGCACAGTCCTGGAGTTATGTACAGGATAACAACTGTGAAAGTCACTGCCATATTGGATTTTACTTTGTTTACAAAGGGAGACAGTCTTTCTGGTGGTAAACCTTATGCAGTCAGCTTTAAGCGGATGTGTTATTTTGACCAAACTAACCTTAATGATGTGCCTTTGGGGAGAAGCATTCATGTACAGTGTTGGACCAGGGTCAAAAAGATGCCCACTAGTGATTTTCAGCAGACAGCTGTGTGGAAGAAAACATTCAGTGCAGCCACAATGAGGGGATTTTCTCCTAAATACAATGGACAAGCCACATTAAATATAATAACTGTGGATAGCAACATGGATCTCACTCATATGATGTACTGAATGTACTGGACATTTGAGCTAAGTAAAGTAAATGCTAATAATAAAATTAACTTAGAATATTAAAGACAAATGTAACTATATCCTGGATTACTTCAACCTTGAGACATAAAACACATACTAATTTTTCCATGTTCATATTGTGCAGCTGTTTTCCTACTGCTTCGTGAGGACAGTTTAAGTTTACCCTACCTTTTGAATCATTCAGTAATTTGCAGCTATCTTGGGCTGCAATAGTCGTCCTTCACAGGCTGTAGCCAGTGCATGTAATTAAATATTTAAAGGATCTTTTTTTTTTTTTCTGCGCAAAGCATGAAAGGTTGTCAACAAAATTACAAGTAACCTACAAATAATACCATCTCTCTTAAAGTGAGACACAGGTCATCTGTGTGTGAATGAAGATCTGCAGGAAAAACATGTCTCCTCATTGGAAAATAGTAGTAAAATAGTAGATTAGTAGCAGTAGTAGAAAAATAGTAGATTCTAGAAAATTAAGCCACTCTGATTTTATATTAATTTACAAAATAGTATACACATATGTACAGCTCCAAGCTGTTTGTCATTAATGGGCTCTAGGTGTAGTGTATGTACAGTATGGGGCTAACCAAATTAGAAATGATTGGGTGGAAAAACTGGTCAATAATTAGTTTCAAGGCTATTGGCTCCATTTCATATGTAATTGACTTTTTTTTTTTTAAAACATGTATTGACAACTCCACTATTTACCCTGTTTAGTCCACTAAACCAGATTGAGATCACTACAAGTAAATGGCATAACTATTAATAACCCAGGTAAGCTCATTCTTCAGAGATCTGAAACATAATTAAGCTGCTTGGCTTCTGAAGTATTTAACTGTGGCATGTAAAAACTTTATTTCATCAATTTCTAGAGCTTGTTATCTCAAGATACTCTAGCGACACAGGGTTAGCGTCATATTTGATGGATACTTTTTATGAACAGTATAATTGCCTGTAACACAGGCTTGTTGTCAGTGAGTGTCAAGATCACACAAATTACTGTTGGGATCAACATTGTCTTGTCATGTTGTAGAAGCATCCTATGATTGCTCAGTCCAAGGAGGGAGGGTGAAGCTGGCGGGCACAAATTTCAACGTTGTTTTGCTTGTAGATCTGTCTAGCTTTGGGCATAATGCCACAAAAGACACATTCCATAATATTCCACAAACTGGTTTATAGATGACAACGAGGATTTTCAATTGCAGGGTACCAAAGGTTTGTATAAACAGCTTAAGGCCTTCAATGTCAACTCCAGCTTTAGCTTATTTATAGTGCAACCTCACCTATAGAATCAAAAAACATATGAACATTGTGAATCACATTGTTGTTGGCATCAGGATGCTCTTGTGGTAACATGAGCAAAAGGTTTACAGTTTTTCCTAGACGCAAATGTAAAGGTATCGTATGTGTTCATTAAGTTACTTCAGTCATCTGGATGACAGCATCTGTCAAAACAACAAAAACCATAGTCCAATTCAATAAATCACCTTTCTTGGAAACTTCACTTTGTTGTCAGAAGGCGCACACCAATTTAGTTGGAATACTTGTGTGGATTCCTGTAAATATTAGATGACAACAAATGGAGCCAAAACGCAGACTTAGTGCAGTTTGTTCCTGATACTATTGTTATCATAAGAAAGGTTGTGCTGAGAAGCTTTGTTCAATGCTCAGTTGATACTTTTGTAAAATACTCTACAAGTGAAATGGTATGTGTATATTTTTCTAATTCAGTTGGAGCTGCATAGAATACGCAGGTGAAGAATCAATTTATCACCGCAGGTTCTGTGTGAAACCTGCTCATTAGCTATTTACTTAAAGTTGTGGATGCTTTCTCATTGCAGCGTCTCCTCACTAAGGTGTCAGGTACATTCACGGGAAACAGCATGACACTGAAGGACAGTGCAGGAGATAACCTTTCACTGCAGACTCACTCGCTGGCATTCATTTACTTTAGGCTCCAGGCTGCTGCTTCACTCTCATTATGCTCCAGTTTTTAGTTGTGTTCTGCTTGTATTAGTCAGTAGAGATTTGATATTGTACCTTTACCAAAACATGATGATTCACATGATATTTGGTTTGGTTTGGTTTGGTTTGATTTGATTCAGTTTAGTTTTTGGAGTAAAGGAATAACCATATAAAGATACTGATCACTGATTTCGTAATTGAAGTCTTGCAATAACTTTTTTTTTTCTTTTTGGGAAGTGTAGCAGTAAATCTGACACGACCATTTACCACAATATTCGCAAACCTTTTGGCACTAGAACAACACTCTATTGTTTCCAACGATGGTATCGACAGACACAAGTCATAATTCTTAGTTCTGTCAGAGGTCTTTGTTCCTTAAATGTAAATATATGTTTCTATGAATTTGCCGAGATGACTGATGCCTCAGGTTTTCTTCAAATACTGGAGCTGAACATTAACAGAGGTGAACAGCTAGTGCGCTGCTTATATTTGGGCACAAAACCACTTTTATTCATATGATTCTTAAAGTAGGACCTTTATAGTTTTCTGAACATATTATCCAGCTCCACTCTCATCCATTTTGTTTGCTTGCATCTGGTTGTCTGTTTTTTTTAAATGCATTTTCTGTAAATTTCTTCCCAGGGCTGGGTGGATGCTTCAGTGCATGGGTGTGTTGTTCTTTGGGTAATTGTCAGAATTTTTGTGTGCTTTTACTATAATTCTGTGTTGGCAAGCATATGCATGTTAGCTGCGTCAGTTTGCAACTTTTCGATGCTTGTCTACATTTGTGCAATGACTGGAACATGATTAGTGCCATCCTAGCCTTAAAAATACAAACATAGAAGTGTAATATAACGGTAAGTTATAAATGTCCATAGAAAGCTGGCAGTGTCCATGACAGGAACTTCAACGAAATGATAGGGAACAAAAGGACCATGGGAAGGGCAACTGTGTTTGTGTGCAGCAGAAGTGTTGAAAAGAGGGGCTGCCGGCACTCCTGCTGGGCGCCTCCCGGTGTGTTTTACGGGACGTGTCCGGCCATGTTCACCCCACACACACAGTACATATCCTGAGAGAAGGTTTGTTTCCTCAGGTATGTTGTAGGTGTGGATTGATGTGTGTCTTAACATGAAAAGACTTTAAACAGAATGGAATGGCTTGTTGGTAGTGTTTGGAAGTGGACCAAGAGAAAATCATGTTTCCCTTAAGAGTGAAGGGGTCTCCTACTTTGAGTTAGAAAAAACAGGCATTCATAGCTGAGAAGAGATGAATTGCCCAATTCTGTGGTCCGTGATTGAGTATTACCGGCCTGAATGTAACACAGGAGGAGCTGATAAAAGATTATGACACTGCTGACTCACAGAAGAGTAAACAACTTGAAGAATACATTCCTGAATATTTGCAGTATGTACAGTGCATTAACCCCCTCTTATAAGATTACTGGATGCTTGGTTCTTTGGATACTGTACCCACCAGTGACCTGTTCGTGCTGTCTGTCGTTTACTAAACCGTGACGTCAATTCCTGAATCCATCGTGAATGATATTTGAAAGACAGGAAAAGGCCCTAAATACCTTTGAGTTCATTCATATCCTCAAACTCCACGTAAACCTCACAGCTAACAGGCCTGAATACTCATACTGTCTGTTATTTCTCCAAATGAAAATATAAGGCTCAACATACTAACTCACTTAGACAATCACTGAGTAATAAGTCCAGATAATTAAAGATAAAAGGAAGTGTGTCTGTCTGCGATTGCTCTGGTGTGTATGTGAGTGGGGGGGGGGGGGTGTTTTGGAAGTGGGCTGTTACACTATCCCTTACCCTTGCTTTCTTCTGTCTTTCCACCAGTGCTCCTGCTCATTATTGTGTTGCTCTAATCTGGAGGGGACAGGACTGGGTGCAGAAGTGTATTTATCTTCCTGCACAAATAGGACCTCTTTCCGTCTGGTCCCTGCTCAGCTTGTTGTTGAAAGATAGTGAGCAGCATAGAGCAAGCTTCAGTATGTGCGTGTGTGTGCGTGCACGGGTGAACTGAGATGTGTCCCAGCTGGCCCACAGACCAGCACACTAACCATCACCTCACTGCAGCAAATGCAGACAAAAGAGGAATATATCTCCCTTGTGATATTGATACCCCTTAACTCCGGGGGTGTTTTACCCTAAATGAGAAACCAACATTCCTCACAGAGGTCTGTTGTACTTGTAAAAGCCAGTAAGATCAGTGTTACAGAAAGTCCCTGTAGTGTGAGCCCTGTAGCCCAGTTTCCGCTTTTTCTCCATCACATCTGTTGGGATGTGTACTTTTGCAATGCATTGTCTAGGCATGTTTCTTTTCATTCCCTTGTTGTCTCCATGACATTAGGCTTGTAGCAGGCAGTTATCATACTGCAAATGGCCACAAGCCAGGAAACCACTGTAGGCAAGCCAGCATTACAAAACAACACAAAACGAACCATGAAAACTAATTCAGGGGATTGCTTCTCTTTCTGTTCTGTCAAAACCCTGTGACACCACCATGTCTTTTAGTTAAGACTTTGGTAAAAACCACTTACTCTGGTTTTGTTCCGTGGTCAGTGAGCTGGGATTGACCTGGGATTGCTCCCCCGTCTATCCCCATGAATATGGTTTAGTGTCGTACTATTACTACATGGTATTTGGGCAACAATTAATACTCTGTTGGCGACAACTCAACTATTAGATTTTAGGCTAAAGCTTTGGTACTGCGCCTCCGTGGCTAAGCTGCTCATACTGGTGGTAGGTTGCCTATTTAGACCCATTACAGGTTCAGCTAGCTTTGACCCCTTTCTTAGTCTGGCTTTTCTGTCACTGGTGCGCTTTCCGATGGATTTAAATGCTGGTCGTGGGTGGAGAGGGTTTTGTGGGGCTGTGCAGTCATCTTGTCAGTCAGAGATGACCCCACCACAGTCCTGGCTTCCTGTCACCCACGTCTGGTGTGCCAAAGCACAGTGTGAGTCCATCCTGGCACCGTCAAAAGGGGCCACACTCTTGCCCACTTATCAAGCTCACTCAATTTGAGACTGCCTTGATCTTGGTTTATACCGCCAAGGCATGATCTAAGCTTACACATGCGTAATGGTGTGTTTTTCAGGAAAAGCCTACATTTGTGAAAAACAAACAAAGAGATAAGAAAGACTTTTGATAAGCCTGAGCTCAGCCCTGAGAGGCCAAAGCAAGAAATGCAAATGATTTGACCAAGAAGCTGGTTTCACTCTGTGTGAAACTCCTCACACTGTCCTCATTGTGACATGTTTGTGCTGCTCTAAAAGCACATTCTGGAGATAAAGGACAAGTGCAGAGCACAGAAGGAATTTGATTTGATGTCAAGAATGCAAAGCAGAGAGCGGATGCATGTATGTTTTTGAAGGGGGGTGGTTGCTGATAAGACCACAGCTTTCCCATTTTTTCCCGCATGTAAACTTATATTTATCCAGTTTTATAACTTAAGATCTGTGAAAACAAAAAGTTAGATTCATACTGTAAAGTGTTTACTGTTGTTTTATTTCAATCCACCATTGAAAGGTTTCTTTAGATCTGTAGTCACAGGACTTACCTGTCTAGAGGAATAATCTTGTATCTTTGGTGAGATAGTGTTAAAATATGGCGTCATCGTGTCCAAGTGTGCAAGTACAGACAACAAAAATGCCAACGGTTTTAGCAATTTGTGATAATGCTTCTTTGTGAGGGTGGTAAGGGATTTTTTTTGCCCATTTGTCATCCATTTAAGTCATATTAAGGGTTAGTCCGTTGTTTTCGGATTGATAAATGTGCGTAATGGGAAAAACAGGCAACACTAATATTATGCTATGATTCAGATGTGATGTCTTAAAAGTCGGTTTTGTAAATGACGTGTGCCTTTATATGGGGGGGTTGGTTTGTATTAAGTGTGGAAAACAGGTCCATTTTGAGCGCATCAATGACCCATGTGCTTCATCTATTTACATGTGGATGCACCTGTGTGTTTGTATGCGTATGCGTATGTGCATGTTTGAGGGGTTATGTTTGTATTTGAGTGTGACAGTGTATACTTTGTCGGCCTGAGGACACTTAGATTGAGTGTGTGTTGTTCTCTCTGGTGAGAGCACACATATGTGTTTGCGTGAAGACCTGGTTCTATGTGGGTGTGTGTTTGATAAACTGTGAGAGCATGTGGGAGACTGTTTGTCTATTCATCTGGGTGAGAGCAGGAGAGAAAGAGCAGAATGAGGAGGTGGAAAAGATCTGCTTCCATCCTCTATCTTCAAGTCAATCTGCTCACAGTCACACAAACCTCTTTATCTCTCCCTTAGACAGAACAGAGGGAGACAGGCAGAGAGACAGACAGACAGAGAGCCAGAGACCCATGGAAAAATAAATACGTTTAAAAAGAGGAAGGAATACAGAGAGAGATTCAATCAGGCAGCCTTAAGAAGATAGAGCGGATTTTTGTGTTTAAGAGGATCATCAAAGTCATGCTCAGACAGCATCTGTCATTAAAAATATTTGTGCTATTTCAGTATCACAGCAATAAGCTATTATTGTCCAGCTGAGAGGCTCTTAGTTAAAAGTGAAGAGAGATTTAACAAAGTATGTATTATGTTAACTTTGACACAAGTTTTTATCACTGCGAGCACACATTTATTTTACAGTCTTTAGCCACAGTTGAAATTGAGTGCCAGCTGACATCCTCTACACTTGTTCGCACACATAAAGTTGTCTTTCTCACACACGTTACCAAATGTTTGACTGATGCCAAGGCGAGGTATCAGTGTTCAGTCATGAAACAGGAAATAGTGCACAATTGTATCATTGAGTGGGTGTGCCTGTCTGCCTGAGGAGCACGTATAAAGAGTAAAAAAGATAAATCAAGTTCACTTTAATTGTAGGTCTGACACAAATGTATAGCTGTCCTTTATAGCGTTGTTCTGGCAGACGTCCAGATAAGGAAGACACAGAGATCATTACATTGCTGTCTGTGAGTGAGACTGCTGTAGCGCTGGCCTGTTATTGCAGTATCATGCCCCATTGGCTGATGAGTTGCTATGCTCATCTCTTGTTCCTCTCAGCCCCAATCAAACCTGTCACAATGTGAGTCAGCACGGCCATAAGTGGGGAACATGCCTCTTACCATTAGATCAATCAGTTATGAGACACATCAGTCAGATTGTATCCAGAGTGGAGCTACGTCTGAGGCGGCGAGAGGCACTGCTGGTGTGATGTGCGCATGAAAGCCGCATAGTGACAGATGGAGGCTGGAATAGAGCTGGAGAACTGAACAAACTGAGAGGCTAAAGAGCTGAAATCTCATTTTCTCAGTGGCCTTGAGAGTGGAGCATGCTCAGTGCTGATGTTTGTCATCTCCCCTCTCTGAGATGCTACTGCAGTGCTTCCCAGCAGGCTTGGCACAGGCTTACTCATGGACATCTCTCTTATGGAGCGATACAGTAGCCAGGCTGCAGCTGCTGCGTGGATACCTCTCTCTCTCTCTCTCTCTCTCTCTCTGTGTGTGTCTTTGTTTCGCTGTCTGTTTCTCAGTTTTACTCTTCATTCCTCTCCTGTCCTACCTGTCGTCTTTTTTTTTTTTTACCGCCTCTCTCCTTCCTTCTCCCATTGTATTTCATACACATTATCTCCCGCTTTCTTGCTTGATGCCTTTCTTGTCTCTCTCTCCTTGTCTCTCATCCTCACTCCGCCCTTCCACATCTCTCTCTCACATACTCTAGTTGCTACCCTTAAGACTGTGGTTGCCATAGTGACAGCTATGTGCTGCGGAAACGTCAAAGAGCTGAATCCACCCAGGATCACTTCCTTGTTTAACACTTAAATTCTTCCTTGCCTGTCTTGTCTTTGACTTTTAGGAGCTGCGTATAAATACCAAGTAGCCATGTGTGATTTCCAGTCACCCATGTATTTGCTGTGTAGTAAATGAGGCAGTGAATGTAATTTCTGGTCTCTTTCAGTGATCCTGAGCCCAGCTGTTGCTGAGCAGAGTTATTAGTAACACTCTGATTTGGAGTCTCAGTTGACCTTGGCACAGCTGACCTTGAGAAAATAGCCCCTTCCTCAGGCCTCCAGATGTCACTGGCATTGATTTGTGTCGTGTCTCTGCTTAAGGGGGCTTCGCCAGCCTGCCCAGTGACATGAGAGATACTAACATTTCCTTTTGTCTTTCATACAGACAATACATGCACACACTGGATTCACCTTCTGCTTCTTCGCATTTAATGGCAGATTGGCAGCCACATTTCCTTTTGCTCAAACCTGTGTTTTATGTAATTTTGCTTTCCTGGACTTGCAGCACTACCCTACAGCAGGATGAACAGGTTTTTATTTTTGAAGTCAGACAGCCTCTCTGGTGTTTCAGCAGCACACCTCAGTGCATGGTCAGCTGAGGAAGCAGATGCATTGTTGGTGAATAAGGTGAATATCAGCAGGTGGGGCTGTTTTCTGTCATCTCATGAAGAGGACATTATTTTCTCTCCTAAATCTCTCTTTTTTGCACTTTTCACCTTTTGTCCTCACCTCTTCTCCCTCCTTTCTTCTCCTCTCTCCTATCCTTTCCACTTATCCTCTTTCGTTCCTGTTTCTCTTAGAGTTTTCCCCCTGTCTCTTCCCTCCTGCCCTTGCCTCACCTCCCAGAGTAAAAACAACAGACATGCGTTAAAAGCAGGCACTAGACTTTGAGACCCCCCCCCCCCCTTATGCACTTTTCTGGCAAAAAGGCAGATAGATCTAAACAACATAACCTAATGGCTGTTTAAAGCCATTATGTCTAAAAAGATAAACTCTCATGCCTGTAAAAGGGCAGGAGTGCTGTTGAGCAGTATCAATGTGATGATGTGCAGGTATGCTGTTGTGAGGAGGGAGCTGCTCAGCTCCATCATACAGGAAAGCTGTCTTCCCTATTCTGGGGGCAGCAAGGAGGGATTAGGAGGCTGGCGGAGATGGGGCCTGTGCAGCATTTATGAGGAGGGTATACAAAGGATCCATGTCAGAACTTTTAGGGCTTGGTTCCTTTTTTTTTGTACTTGCTGTTCAAGTCATGCTCCTCCTACACTGGCCCACCGTGCCCCTCCACCTCCATACTATGATCGAAGGACAGCCCACGGCTGTTGAAAAACAGCAGATGCTTTCGAGTAGACTGGAAAAAAACAGAAAGAGGTTTAGATGCATGTATCCGTGACCATATTTGTATCTCGGTGTGAAAAATGGAGCTCATCTCAACCTCCTGTTTTGGTTTTAAAACATCTTTTCACATACTTAATCCAGTTTAAAATTCATCACACAAAATTCATTTCCACCAAAGTAAAGTGAAATGACCATTTTCACACATACTATTAAACTTTCTAAATTGTTTATAGTTCAGCTGCAGTTCAGCAAGATCACAGAAACTTTGAGACTATGGCCACATCTTGCAGTCAACATCCTCCTCAAGGTTAATGTTCTCCCAATGCTCCGACTGTACACCTATGTCAAGTACACCCTCATAACTCATGTGAGCTAATGATACTTTTTGCTAACTTGCACCTTGCATCTATTTAAAGATGATACTAGATCACAAAAGAAGAGGCTGAGAAAAGTCGTGAGTCGGACAAAGACCATCAAGTCATCCTGAAACTCACATTTCTTTTGCTCTGACGTAACAACTAGTTACTTTTCTGACACATCCATAAACCACTTGCCCACCCACCAACACACACAGGCTGGGGAACAAGTCTCATCTTGTTGCATAGTGGAGGAGGAAGTGAGTGTTGAGATTGGGGGGAGATAGGGCCGCAGGGGCAGCTCTCTGACACACTGTAGCCCCTGCCAGTCCTCGGTTATCTCTGCTGACAGATTAGCTCATCGAGAACAACCACTGGGAAGAGAGGAGAGCAGAAGAGGGAGACGAGAGAGCAATTATAGTGTTTGAAGTAGAGATAGCAACACACTGGACCTGATTGGCGTTTCAAACCTTGGCCTTTGTTTGACCTCTTTAGTTTTCTTGCTTACAGAGGAGGCTTATTTTATTGAGCATGCTGACCTGTTAAGACATGACCCTTCTGCTGCCCCTTCCAATCCCTGCTGCTGCCGCCTCCTCCCAGGCAGCGTCAACTATTCTCTGAGGGCTGGATTCAGACAAACCCCGGGAGGGCCTCGCAGATGAGTCATCAAATTTTTTTTTTTTTTTTTCAACGAATGAGTTTCATTGAGAGTCACCCTACTGTTGTTACAACATATTTTTTCTTTCTTGCCACTTAGCAGGACAGTGTAGAGTCAGTGGGCATCAAATGAGAAAACCAAAGTGGCTTCAAATAAGGCTGCGTTCCTCATTTACTCACATTTAGTCAAATGATAAAGAAATTTGTTGGATTTTTGTTGTTTTATGGGGTTAAAGCTTCAGCAGACAACTGGGCAAAAAAAAACAAAAAACAACATAATTCCATGATTGTTTTGTAATTGAAATGGACTGAGAGGAAACTGGACTATGGCACCTACTCTGGGCTCAGTTTTCAGGCTTTAGAAAATATAGTCTGTGATGGCATGAGTACTTTCAAAGGAATATGACTATTATGCAGCAAAAAAAGAAACATTTTATTTATTTATTTATTTTGGTATCAACTATCATCATCATTGGCATGAAGTAACAGCAAAAATGGACCCAAATCTGCTCATTTCTGGCCACACTTTATGTAGAATTGGTGTCATATGAATAAAATAGTTTGCATTTTTTTATCTGGACACTGGACAGCTGTTAACTGTTACGGTTATCAACGCATGCGACTGTCAGTATCCTGCATCGCTGCTGGTTGGGAATAGTTTTGATGAGTCTTTTTCATGGGCGAGCATTTTTTACTTCTCCGTCGTTTATTAATTTCAGCCTCAATGTGTAAAAGTCTCAACAGCTGTAATGACCAATGACTGTCAGACATGTCACTACTGTGAAATGTATCTTTATGTTCAGACTAACATTAAGAGAGGGAGTTAGAAGATGTGCAGTATCAAATTTCAATACATTTTTTTATTACAATTTTCAATTTTCTTCTTCCTATAGGAGCTTTAAAGATTCACTGTAAAAGTAGGAGGGGCTAACAGCAGAAATATATATTTATTGTGGTTTAGTCACTTGAAAATAAGAATTGTTGTCATCTTGTTACCTTAAAATGGCTGTTCATATCTACAGATGGAGCGGGTCACCTCCTTAAAGTCCTTCATCTTGTGGTGCAATGTTTTTACAGCAGCTCAGAACAGACTTCTGATTTTTTTTTTGTCACTTTTTCAGTCCCCATTATGGTGCATTTATTATCATCTATTGTGTTTCATTGTGGACCAGAGTCAATATCCTTCTAACTATTAAGCCCAAAATGGATAAATCAGGTCTGATAAGGAGCTGTTGTGTTTTCTGTGACACCATACAGGGGGGTGATGACAGGGTTTTTGAGTCAGGTGCAAATGATGGCACTATATGTGACTCACTCAACCCTAAATGTTCACAGAGTTTAAGTATTTTTTCATGCAAATTAAGACAAAAAAAGTAATACTTTCCTTCACTATAGTCACCTATGTTTCTACTACTATTGCTTTTGCTATTGAATCAAACCAAAAGCTAAATTTCACCATCCTCAGTCATGACGTCATTAGAACTGATCTTGGTTCAGATTTATTCTGCCCTACCCTACTCTGTCCTGTCTATCTTTATCTTCTTCTAGTTTCCTCTTTCCTTTCAGTCTTTCCAAATGCACCAAAAATGATAAAAGTAAGTGCGCTCGCCTCTTCTTGAGAGTTCAAAAAAGAAAAAGAAAATAAACAGATTTGACTTAATAGCAGACGGCCCGGATCTAATGTCATGTGCACATGCAGAGTTTCCTACAGATAAAATCTAAATGCATACAGTATCGCTGCGCTGTCATTGGTGACACCTGGCGAACAGTGACAGGGAAAGAAGGAGATGCAACTACGAACATGTTGGGACATGCGTACTTTGCTCAGGAGGGTCTGACAGACAAGAAGGGTGAGGAAGGGGAGCAGCGAGAAAAGCCAGAGATGATTTGTATGTAATTTTTAGGGAGCTAACTGTCAAAGATACAGATCTGACGTTCAGCGCCTCACACACCGCTTTCTTACACATATCTGCAGAATCTGTGCTCAGCAAATCGGAACCAGATGTGAAGTGTTTTGAGACCCCGACATCAACCTGGCAAAGGGCAGGTCTCCGCCTGCATTATCTGGGTGGGGTCAGCAGTGCAGAGGGGACAGCTTAACTGGTCTCACTCCACTTTTGTATGGGTCATTACAAGGCAGAAGATGCTCCAGGGTAGTGGAAGCAGACTGGGCCAAATGTGTGGCGATGGAGCTTAAATTGGCCATTGTCAGATTTTTGTGGGGATTTTTTAGTAGCTGGTCTTTCTCAGTCCTCAGTCGTGGCTGCGGGGCCTGGAAGAGCCACTGCTTATCTGATAGATCCAGTAAGGGAACAGTTGATTGCCTTAAAGCAATGGGAAATGCCTCCCTCACTCCCTCCCTCCTTCTCTCCTCTCTGGCTCTGTATTCTCTCACTTTTCCCCTTTTAGTTTCCTGAACAGAGCCTCTCTACCTTTCTCTCCTTATTTTCCCTCCTTGCTCCCTCCCTCCCTCTCCCTCCCTCCCTCTCTCTCTCTCTCTCTCTCTCTCCCTCTCTCCCTCTCTCTCTCCCTCTCTCTCTCTCTGCCCTGCTGTGAGTAGGTGGTTCCTTGCTGTACTTGATTGGTGTGAGTGAGTCTATATAGGAGGAGAGACGCTCTAACAGGCTCAGAGTCTGGTTGGGCCCACTTGCCACACGTTCCCAATAGGACTACCTATTTTTTTTTAATTGCGTCTTTTCCAGAGAGGATTTACTTTGTTCTGACAGCATGGCGGAGAGCAAGAAGAAAGATAGGAAAGGGAGAAAGAAGGGGGGAAAGAAAGGACAGAAGGAGAAAGAGGGTGATCCCACTAAAGGTAAAAGTAAATTAAGGTGGTTTCTGTGCAGACATTTGTGTAAATACTGTCTATATATATATATATTTATATAAGTGTGTGTTAGAGGGAGACAAACAGATGAACAGAAACAACAGTCAGATAAAGTTTGTATTGGAGTGTTTTACGGAAGTGTGGAACTAAGTATCCCCTTGGCTTGTCAAAGCTTGCTGCCAGGTTGTCACATGGATTGGTCTCCTGATGTGGACAGCATGTAGAGGCACATCTGGTTTTGACAATACATCGGAGTTGTAAGGAAGTCAATTATTATGACTTGTGTACAACATTTGAGACTGTGGACCTAACTGAGCCTCAGTTCTGTTGTAGTAGGTGCTGTAGGAAAACTAATGACTGGCTGTTTTAAAGGTTATGTTTGTGCTTCTCATGACTGTGTTTTCATAAATGCTCTGCCACATATCATAGTTTAAAATACAACTGCTTTTTTAAGACTTTGCCCATAAAAATAGTTGACAGTGTGATGTTTGTACAGAGGGATACAATATTTTATTACTCACTTTTGTCAGGGTTAATAATTTAATAGTTGCTACAGTGCTTTTACTGCTTATCTTAATTCAGAGTCTGTGGTGAGTCATCCAACATGAAAAGTCTGTCTGTGTTTTTGCTGGAAGCTACTTCGACTTTGGGATAGCATGGCAGCTTGTCTTTCGGAGTCACAAACGGAGCAATGTGCTTGCTCAGTGTTGGTTCCTACAAGTTGCAGCATGTCACTGTAGTTTGACCTCAGGTCATGGGGAAGCCCAGCCCCCACTTCAGTGACACTTTAAGGACAATACCAGGATTATCACTGTGTGGGTACACAGTATGTCATTGTTGTCTGTCATCAGATACAGTATCGTAGCATCTTTTAATCTTGGTAGCCATTTTGTACCTGCTGCTGTCACTCCTGCCAGCGTCCAAACTCTTTTCAGATTACGTCTGCTACTGTAGTTGTTTGAGCATTTCTTGTTAATTTTTTGGAGGTTTTATGAGGAATGAAAACTTTAATACATAAATAATTACTAGTCCTCATTCCAATTTGATGGTAATCTATAAACATGTAATATAAACAGCTCCCCAAAGGACGCTGGACACAGAGTACTTGCTGAACATTTTTTGGCATTACTGTAAATCAGTGAGCACAGCTGTTGTACATACTGAGAGGAACTCTGTGTGTAATGTGCATGTTCTGGGTTATTTCCTCTACTTGTCAAAAGGTGACACAGATGAAAATAAACTGAAATAAATGTCTTTATTATCTTACCAAGATCTGTTTAACTTTGTAACTAACCGAGGCTTTGCTATTATAGTTCTGTGACACATGTGCCAATCAACATGTCCTGTGACTTTGAAATGCTTACAATAGATCATAATCTGACTCTGAATGATTGTTTTATTTGTGAAAATGAAATTTGTCATTGATATTTCTCAAAATGGGTAAATGGGTAACCTGTGTGCACCTCTGGCTTGCCCATACTAAAATGGAACTCTTAAAGTAGGTCAAAATGAAAACGTGCTCATGGGCAGTGCTTGTTGTGTCTACACTAATGGCACTTCACACACCTCTTCAGGTGTGCTGGGAGCAAAATGGGTCATTCAAGATAAAAAGACAGGAACCATCAAGGCTTTTAGTGACGGATCTCCTACTCACTGCTTAAGTCTGAGTCTGGTTTTGTCAGAAATGCTACCAACAGCTAAATATCCACTACACACATTTGTAGAGCCTGTGATGTATCAGTAATTCACATTCAGAAGTCTGTACACTTATAAGTGCAGCAACGCATTGCCTATATACAAATTAAACACACATTTACTTCAAAAACATACAGTCAGAATAGGATAGTTTCCGGCTTGGTTGTGTGTGCTTACTTTGCAATATAATCACTAGACCTTTCAGCTGCTTCACTTTCTGTCTTTCTAGATATGAAACACAGGTCACAGAACTACGTAACAACTGAAACAGTAGCTCTATTATAGTCTGTGTGATATTGTGTTCACTATTGTGGTAGGTAATGCTGAAATTTGAATAAACAGGTTTCCTTGCGTGTTAAATTTTGTCACTTGAATGTCAAAGTAAAATCAACCAGGGATTACCACGATGTGGACACGTGTCAAATGAGAAATTATTTGGGGGGGGTTGGATTGGGTTCCACACATCCACTCTGTCAGATAGTTTCCTTAAGAGGAAACACTGAAGAGGCAAAAAACAACAATGACCAAAATGTCCCAGCATCAATCTATGAAGTACTGAAGATTCCAGGTGGTCTGAGGCTGAAGCTTTCAGAGACATGACTCAGACGGTCCCTCACTGCTAATTTTTGATTGCAGCTGGTCAAGTTGTACCGGGACTCATTTGTCATACTTCCCTGTTTTAAAAGAGTTTTGGCCACTTTATGTGAATGACTGTCAAAGTAAATTGGCCAGTGCGTTTAATGGCTTGAATCGTTCTGTCTTATTCTGGAAAAACGCATTTTATCTAATGTCTGCATATTTGTATTGATGTTGCAGCACTTAATGAAGTCTTTGTGCGCGTATGGGTGCTTGGAGCCTATTTGTGGTCTTAGGCGTGTCAACATATAATTGTATATAATCTAGCCCATGAGCGTTTTGCCAGGGAAGACAGACAGTATATCAGTCAACCATCACTGTCATCACAGAAACAAGACACTATGTAGTATTGTGTTGTGCTCTCATCTCCCTGAGAACATTGCTTTGCCCATTTATTTAAGCAGATTACTTCACAGCAGGTATTTCTCAGCGATAATTGCCCTTTCACTGGCTATGACGTCTTTTGAATATGGACCAGAAAGGATTTCAAAATGTTGATTTAGGGCATAGTGTTGCTGCAGTGTTATATGATGATTTCCTTTCAGGTTTCTTTTTTCGAAAGCTTTGTGCATTGTGGCTGAAAGTTGACACTCTTTAAAGAATGTTGCATGACTTTTCTAATGAAACTGGCCCTGGGTTAGAGAGACAGCGAACTTTTGCAAACTCTAATAAAAGCATTTGTGCCAAAATGCTCCTTACTGGAAAGAAAAGGCACCCAGGGGACGGAAAACTGTATGACTTTTGCTCATTGTTCATAATAAAGAAAATAGAGGGAAAGCAAAATGCTAGAGGCACTTTATCAAATCTGTCATCAATGCAACACAACATGGATGCATGTCTTGCTTTTAACAAGTAGTTAGACTTCCCTGCACAGCCCGCCTGACCTAAATAAACATTCTCTCAATGGTGTTGACATTATAATTCATAAAATTCTACCATCCAACTTACTTGTGTCAAGGCAAAACACAACAAGTTCATTTCTGTATGAGTGGAGGTGCGTGCGTAGTGAGGGTGGTAATAATTAGTTACGGAAGTACATAGTTGGCTCCTTCATTTGGTGCCAGATGCTCTTCATCATGTTCTAACATCTACCACACTATTGTAATTGAAATATCTTTTCTCTAATTATTCGTCAACAAAATGTTTTATAGAGACCAGCAATCAAAAGAGGTGATGGTGCATGCATAGACAAATCCTCCTTATCCTCTATCATCCTCCATCAGTTATGGTTTTAAAATGGCACAAATCAAAACCAAAGAGAAAACATCTGAAGATACAAAGAAATGAATACGTATGTGTAGATAATGAACCATTGTGCGTTTAAGCGCAGGGTTAAGTGGATGGCATGCACATCCATTTGTTGTGCTGTTTTGAACTATTGTTACCATTTGCAGTGTAAGTGCCCTCCTTGCTTTTTTCATTCTACTTCACTTTTATAGCAGAAAATAAATGGACATTTTTTCCTATTTACAGACATAAAATACATTTTGTCACTAATCTGCCTGATTTTGCAAACCACTTCTGTTTTCCTTTTTATACTGTGTTTTCAGTATACAAGTGTATTACAGTATTAGTCAAACCTTAGAAATAGGTTCAACATCCATCGCTGTGCTCATCTGTATTACACACCTGTCTGTAGAAACACAAGAGGATTCACTATCCATTGGTTTGGGAAACATGTGGGTTCTCTTTGGCTTGATAAGTGCTCCAGTTTCTTCACCGGTGTTTTTTTTTTTAATATCATCCTGCCACCATTTTGGCCAGGTTTAAATGCAGAGTGTTTGTGTGTTAGAGAGCTGTGAGTGTTTTCTATCAGCCTTAAACAAGAAAGCTGGTGAGAGCCAAAGGGGCCAACCATGGTAAATGGCAAACCAAAAGAAAGAGGAGCTCCAGGCTGTATACACACACCGGGGTGTTGATTGTCAGGACAATCAGCGGTACCAGCAGCCTTTCCACATTAAAAGGAGTCCCTTTATTCTTGACTGAATATAAATGTTACCTGTTTTATCTAAACTGTCAACTGGAATTTCTGTAATGATGATTTTTATGTGTGCATCACACAGCTGATGAATGTCAAGGAAACATTGTCTTTTATTTGCATGCAGCTTTTTACGGTACAGTGTCAACAGTCACAGCAGTGTTCAGAAAAACTTCCTTGATTATTACTAAGCGGTAAAACACACAGTAACAAACCAGTCTTTTTTCCAAATGAATTTAGTGTAAAATTACTCCATTCTGGTTATGTAACAGCAGTGTGTAACTATTGCAGGAATAACATTTTGGCTAGACGCAATTGTGCGGTGGTCTTGTTTTGTGTGTATTTTACTTGTAGACAAAAAGTATTGATTTTTCTGAACATACTGAAGCGGACTTCATTAGAGAAGTTGTGAGAAAATGAGTCACTTCTCAGTCTGTGATTCAGTTTAGCTTTCCATTTTGTTGGACCACCTACATAGTGCGATCTAAGTATACAAGCAGGATGTGAGTGAACATGTTCACAAGTGTGTAAATGTTCACTTGTTTTATACAGTATCCTTTTTGCACACAGTGTAAATTCCAATTTGACTCTAATATACAATTTTCAACTTTTGTTAGTTTGAGCAGTTTTTTCCCAATGCAGGATATTTTTATGTTTTGTGCAATAAACTACTGTCTGCATCCAAGGACGCTGGACCAGCTGGACAATGTAGAAGCTTATGTAAAAAGACTAAAAAAACCCCAATTTCCATATGTATTTGAATGCATGCAACACAATCTTTCATTGGAATACTTGCTCATTGAGGAGAAAACCTAGAAAGTTTGGCCTCTCTTGGTTCATGTCTAGTGGCATTTTTGGCTCTTACTGTTATGACTACTTCACAAGTGTGGGGGGGGGGGTTCTTTAAGGAGAGAAATGCTTCACGTTCCACATTAATTTCAGTGTCCTTTAAAATTTTGACAACAAATGACAACAGTTGTTTTTTGGCAAGCATACATTTGAACTGTTGAAACAACGGCAGAGATCTGATATTCCTATACTTCAGTAAATAAATGTACACACCCCTCCAGGAGTTAGGTAACACGTGATTTTATCTTGACATGGTTTATTCAAATTTTATGGCGACTGCATTTTGGTATTAGTTGGAAATTGGGTCGAAAGTACATGGAAATGAATAAAAAACAGTAATTTTTACTTTAAATGTCTTCCATAATGAACCATTAGCGTGACTAATGGGTAATTTTCTTCTTTTGGATGTAATTAATTTGGCTGATTCTTCAATATATTGAGAACTTATATATTATTATTATATTATATTAGTAGCATGTTTGACATATTTAATGTGAGAGAAATAAGGTGTTTTGAGTCATATATAAACAAGGTACCAAATGATAATTATTTAGTGAAAGTATGTTGGTTGTGGGAGGCTGTTGAAATGATCTCTTTGAACAGATGTTGTGGTACAGTGACTGGTGTGCAGTGTCTGAAGACCATTCCCACATGCAAAACCCATTTCTCTCGCTGTCTCACCATGTAATTTGTCTTCTGACAACGTGCAGTGAAGTGACATAACACCAGAGTAATCAGGGATACTTTGTCTAGGAGGGAAACACAAAGGCATGCCTCAGATTCCTTTTCTAAGCTGCTGGAAGTAAAACAGAAAGGTTAACTCAATAATATGAGCAATGCATTGTTAATTCATCAAACGGCTTTGTTTTTGAACTCCTTTCTGGGTTGAGTTTTCCAACTGTTACCGAAAGCTTGAGCTGTTGACACGCCGGATAGGCTTCTATTCTCAAATTTGGTTTTTATAGTCCATATCTGCAGCTGCCCCTTCGCTTCAAAAAGAGTGAATCAGGCTGTTGTTGAGGCAGGGGTTTATCACTGCTGTCTGACACGTTTTCCGCTGCTGTAATGGAAAATAAGACAACCATTTGTCTCCAAGAAATGATTTTATCTGCAACGATAGTAGCCTCTTTAGTTTTTACTTTCAGCCTAAAAATATTCATCATAATTAGTAAATTTGACATGTTTGTATTGTATTGTAAATTGTCCTTATCGTATGTTGATAATGTACCGACCATACTGTCACGCTTTGTTTTCAACTCCTACATTTAGGCATTTTTTGGGACGTCTTCTATTTATTTTGTGTCACAGATAAGAATTAAAGAAGATAGACAGTATATAACTGAATATATAGAGCCTAATCTCTGTATGATATTGTTGCACATCTGGATCTCCAAGCGTGTGATGCACTCCTGTGTCTTCATTATAACTGTATCCTGAAGGTAGAGCAGAGCCTCTTACACATCTGGCTTAGTGGGCTAATGAGAAGTGCAGTCCTGTGTTTCTGTAACTTTTCCAGGCAAGGACAAAGAATATTTAATTTGCTTGGCAAGGACAGACCTGTGTCCAGGCAAAGTACTAAACATTTTTCTTTATGGTGCAACTTCATTCCTGCTGTTCTCTGAGTATGACCGACAAGGTTTTCCTCAGGCAGTGTGCTGGGGTGAGTCTGGCAGAGCTGAGTGTGTATGGAAATCAAATGCAGTAGTTCAATTATACAGATTTTGGACCAGGGACATTGAGTATATGAGTGGTGTATGAACTCAAGTTCACTTTCTCTGTCTAAACTCTGATTAAATTGTGGCACCCAGATATTAATTCAGTTCTCATGCAAGTTTTAAAAAGTTCTGCGCTGTCCCGTAAGTTTTGGAAGTCATTACAGACAGCAAGAGACAAAACCAATTTTCTAATTAGAACATTTTAATTCAATATTATTTGGATCAGTACATTTTTTCGTATGTCGCCATATAAATGTCAGCTGCCCGTCAAACATCTGCATTTTTTTTAATGTTTGTGAAAGTACTTTGTTATAAAAACATTTGTCATGTGCAGCAAATTAGCTCCATGTGCATTACTTTCCCCCATGTCTGGTAGATTTCCAGTAGCAAGCATAATGTGAAAATCAGGCAGATCAGTAAACCTTAGGGCATTGTCAGTCTGTTTTGACATCATTCCATTATCCCATACATTAGAGTCCCATACCCTTATTAAATTACAGCAAATGTTTTAGAAAAAGCATCACATCTCGTGTTCTTGATATATGTTCCACCTGCAGGCGATCGATGAACCTGCACCACTTACAGGGTTGATTTAAAATGGAGATATATGGTATATATTCAGCTTGTATAATGTTATGGCTTTCAGCAAAACCACATTTATCTCTTTCTTACTTACTTACTGCATAAATGTGGTACAAAACCCTTTTGGGATAGTAAAATCTTGAAGTAACTGCTCGAGCAATAGCAGCACGAGGATCCATCTTGAGAATAAGCTCATTAAGGTTACTAAGTACTGAGGTACAAAGGCACATCTGCGTTCCTTCAGATTCTTTGTCTTTATTTTCCAAATGCCATAAATGTCATCGCTCACATTTTCCAACAGGAAGCCGTTCACAGATAAAAGTCTTCTGTCTAACCAGCGAGAGAGTAACTTTAGTAACAAATAGCTTCTATTGAACTAAAAATACTTGCATTTCCATTGATCTGTGTTGTTTGTGAACTATTTTAAATTTGACATTTCACTATCTGTGCTTCCACTGGAAAACAGAACAAAGTGTATTTCAGACAGCTTCCTTAAATATATCTGGTTTGAAGTATCATGGAAAAATCCCGCCTGTGTATAATGGAAATAGTCCTTGTTCTCCAAAGCCAAAGTTCAGTGGAACTAAATTGGGAAAAATCCTGTCATATGAGATCTAGTTTAATGCAAAAAAAAAAAGAAAAAGTTATTTGTTACTTAAATAGCCAGAAATACTGAAATGATATCATTCAGTCATATAAATCACTAATATCACAGTGGAAATTAAGTCAGTTATATATTAAAATAACATACATGAGGTTTTTTTCTACCGCTATAAATAATAATTTATCTGCAACATGATGCATTAAAACTATTGAGTGGTATATAAAGTGAGTAAACAAAGAATATTTTTCTTATACCACTGGTTAAAAAAAAAAAAAAAAAAAAAAATTCAACCTTGGCACCAAAGAGATCCATGGCTGGGACTGAGAGATGTGACCTCTGGCTCCTTTCAAGAGAATTAGTGCCAAGTGTCCAGGGTTGGCAGAACAGAGTTTTGGTGTCAAGGTGCAGAGGATAGACTGTCAGAGACACCGGACAGAGCAGACTAACCTTCTCTGTCACACAGTACTGGGTTGTGGTCAACAGAGACGTCTCTTTTGTGTCCTGAACTTCAAAGCT
>JAPTYQ010000007.1:18652847-18678048 GCA_029814465.1 Ostorhinchus cyanosoma
CAAAGCTTCACACAAAGCTGCAGTTTACCTGTGAATACTTGTATATGAAGCTGAGTCAGTGAAGTGAGGCAGCATCAGTAATAATCATCCAACTGAGATGCCACACAGCTCTTATTACAGCATTTGTTGCTTAATTTACAGATTTCATTTTAAATAGTCATACTATTTTAGATGCAAACCTAACAGTAGCCCAAATCTGTCATGGCTGTGCAACAAAATTCACAAAGAATCAATAAGAAAAATGCAGCATCACTTAGGTTTTTTTTTTTTTTTTTTTTGCCTGTGCAGACATGTCGTCTTTACCAGGTCACTGAAGTAGGACAGTCTCTCAAAAAAGAGGACGACGGGGGATAAATCTGGTGCACCTCTATTTCACTGTTTAATTGAAGTCATTTCTTATGTATACTTCATTTTGCTTGTCATGGTTTGTTTGTCTTCACTCGGCGGCTATCGCTTTGACGCACAGCAAACAACTTTAATTTGTGGGACTACTTACACATGAAAATCGTAAATGTTACACAAGAGCGAGAGTGTGTTTGTGTGTAACCGAGCGAGAGAGGGGGCATCTTGGCTAGCCCCCTGTTTGACCCTTGTTCACCCCATCTCTCTCACTCCTCCCTGGATGAGTCTTCTCCTAAACATGTGTGCAGCTGTCAGCTGGCAAGCATTTATGTGAGTGTGTGTTGCGTGTGCATGGATGTGTGTGTTTATACACATATCATTCTCTATAAACTCAGAGGTTTTTTTTTTTTTATTGAATAGAAAAGTCTGTAGAATCCATGCTGCTATTCTTTTTATAACATATAAGCCATAATGACACATTTAGAAAACACTCGATTATCTCTGTGGTCCAAACTGTACAAGTGCTGTGTGACTGATATTTGATGTTCACATGGCAGCAGATATGTCCTCATACTGTCATTATGTTATGGCTTTTTCTCATTATTCACCTTCCATTGAGCTCATGTGTTACATATATGCAAACACACATTTGTGCTGCAGTAGATTTTCCAGATCAGCTGGTGGATGTTTGCTAAATACTGCTTCAGGTGTTTTTGTAGCATTGAAGCCAGAGTCATATCCAGCCTGTTTATTAGTCTGATGCAAAGCTGATAATGTCTCTGGTGACAACATCTGGTGGTCACATGAGAGAGTTGTTGGCTCAGTCCATAGAGATGATGATTGGCTTTCTGTCTTTGTCTCTGTTTCTCCCAAAACACATGTGATTTTGCATGAACTGTGCAAAGAAAACTATAATCAAGTTTGTGTCTCTACTTGTTAATAACGTCAGGTGTTTCTGTTTCTGTCTTTTAGCTGCTGCTCCCAAATTAAAACGGATGAAGAATCCATTAATAGTGGGCGAGGGGAGCAAGCTCACAGTCAAGTGTGAGGCCACGGGGAACCCTCTCCCTACCTACAAATGGTTCAAAGATGGCAACGAGCTCAAGAAAAGCCAAAATATCAGAATAAGGAACAGCCAGTAAGTACAAATCAGCCGTGGTGTGTGAACCTGGGCACGTACAGAGGCTTTGCTGCTCAGAATCACAGTAATGTTGACTAAGTTTCCTGTTGTTATGATTGCTGGGCAAACAGCAGTGGCTAACGTTAACAAATGTCGCACTGTGACGCCTCCTGGTTCTTCCTTCTTTCCTCTACGTGGCCTGTATCCACTAGCTCCGCCTCCAAAACCTATAGAGTAAATCAGCTTCCATGACATGATAGTATCTCTGAAAAATATATTCTCTCCATCCATGGAAATGCAGATATGAGTTGCCTTGTTTGAGTTCATTTACTGATTAAATTACATTGTATATATTTATTACTGTATCCATTCTATATACTGTGGGTTGGTGCTAACAGACTGACCCTTTAGGTTGATTATTTCCTGAAAATGATTAAAGTATTCCTCTATCCTTCCTAAAATTATATACAAATTTTCTTAAATTCTTCTCTACTGGTTGCTTTTCCATCTTACAGATGACAGTGTTTCACCAGTAACAGATGGCATAAGTAATTGAATCACAAAATGTAAATTCGTACATCCATGTTACACTCCTGTCGTTCAGAGCAACAAGTTAGCTCATGTTGTTTCACATGTGAAGGTGTTAGTGCCGACTTTCATCTTGACATTGATCCATTAAATGCCTGCCAATGCCACCTCAGATCGTAGTCTTGTGACGTCTCCCAGAAAACAAAAACAGTCACACACTGTCCTCATTGAAAACTCCTGGAGGCGGGTTTTTTTACTTTGTTGTGTCTAATTGGCTCACCACAAATAGCCACAGTTGTGAATGAAACACTGCGGTCTGTTTTTAACACGCTTACCATTACTTAATCCTTTATCGTTAACTTGGCGCAGTTGTAGATTGCAGAAGGTAACTTCTTTAGCCGTGTTAGTCCTTATGCAATAAGTCCATCCAAGCACCAAGAGGCTACACACCTTTGTGTATTTATTGCTTGACTGTGCGATGGGACCCATCACCAACATGTTACTGCTCACCTGTAAACAAGTCTTAGAAAAAAGAAAACTGTCAAACACCCAACAATACGTACACACCCATAGTCCACCTACACAGACGTTTATGCTGTCTGATTAGCCGTGCCCTGCATGACTGCCTTTAAATGAGCTTTAACTGACATATGCCTTACTGTCCTGCTTATGCTGTTGTTCCATTCTATGTTTTTAGGGCTGGACATCTCACTGTGTAGCGAGTCCACTGAGTTTTATATTACATAATCCAAAGTGTTGTTCCATCAAACTTCAGAACGAGTCTGATCGACCAGAAATTAAAAACACTTGAGTGGGTGTGAAGAGATCTTAAAAACAAAACAAAACTGGAAACGTGTTGGGTAATTTAACGATTTATGGTGTAGTAACTTCTTTCCGCCACAGTTGTCGCTGTTGAGTTGAGTTTGCTTTACATTTGCATTATTAGGACATAATACCAAACAGTAACAGTGCACTCAGAGGATAATAAAGCTGTAAAATGCACATGAAATTATACTTGTCCTGTTAGTTTTTCAGGGTTATATTAGGCCTGCTTGAGCAATTCTGTCTCCCATTGAAAGCAGTTGTTGCCATGCTGCCGTCTGCCCTGTTGTCTGCCTCTTTGTCCCCCATGTTCCCACTTGTTGCGTTTCCATGCTATTTCCTCCCTGCCCTGATTCCCCTGACTCAGCTGTGCAAGTGTTGTCTCCCACAGGAAAAACTCCAGAGTCCAGATCAGCAGAGCAAAACTGGAGGATTCTGGGAATTACACATGTGTGGTGGAGAACCCGCTGGGAAAGGACAACTCCACTGGCACTGTTAACGTCCAAAGCAGTGAGTACTCTGAGTTCTAAGAAACAAGTGAGGTGGCACAGATGCACTGGCATTGTTGTTGTTGTTATGACTGTTCTTTTGCCAATTGAGAGATCCAAAGGAGCCATCGCAAACAGGCATGTAACAGTGGTAACACGCATGGAGAACAACTGTCCACACATATGCTTTGGTCATTTATCAGTGGAACAGTACAATGCACTTGGAGGTGAATGGAATTTAAATGCAATGTATGGTGTGATCTCTCACTTTTTTTTTTCTTTCACTACATCTTGCTGGCAATGTGAAATCCCCCAAAAGTGCACAATGCCTCAGACCATCACCAGTGCAGAACAAAAGCAACAGACTTTAGAGCATTGAACACACACAGAACAGAAGTGGAAAGTTGAGGGGAAAAAAAAAGTCTAAATGTTCAGAGAATGTGATAGAATTTAACAGGCTTGTTCAGTAGTAGTGTATGTGCATCGCTGAGTTTTGCAAAGTACTGTAGCAGATGAAAGAGTTTTGATAACAGCTGCTTCCATTTGGTGGGGTGGTGAGTTTGTGTTTGTTCCAAGCGGTGCGGGTAGGGATTGTGCGGCTGCTGTGGGTAGCTTGTTGTTTTGTGAGTGGAAAGAGCCTGCATAAAAAAAATAAATAAATAAAAAATAAGGACCTAACTGAACTGATACAATTCATGCCTTTTTTTTCCAAGGTGAACTTGATGTTATCTGGTGTTGGACTGTCAAAGAACTATACAGCAGGTTGTCTGGCACGCATGAGTCAGAAACTGCTTGATGTTCTTGAGGAACTGCAACTTCCTGCTGGCACATTGAGTTCACCTGCCTGCTCTGTCTGAAGCCTTCTGTATAATGTCTCAGCTGACTTTGATACTGTGCAGATACTGTGATGTTGAAGGGAAAGAGGCAGTACGGGGTGCTGTTTTTTTTTTTTTTAATTGAACATCACACATGCAACATGACATGATTTTACTTTGTGCTATTGCAAATGAGAACACTGACCTTATTTAGAACCATTCCTGACAAACTGATTTTCTCATTACTATACTATATGCACTTTTGGAGAGTCACTGATTTAAGGAGTCTTTGAAGGTTCCTTACACAGCATGATGAGATACTTTTCTTCCCGTGGCTGACCTTGACTATGGGGTGATATTTTTTTTTTGGACATCCCATACTGTTATGCAAGGTGTAGCTGATGAAGGAGAGGGAAGAACTGGAGTTTAGCCATCACTCAATGTCCTTGCATTCACATTCAAGCACTAATTTCACTCCCCCTTCTCTCTTTACATTTGTTAAGACTACCTTTTAGTACTGTTGTTTACAGTTTGCAGACTTAAGCTGAGCAGCATTATTACAGAAAGGGCCCTTTGTGTTTGGAAAACAGAGATCCTCAGTGGTTCCAACATGCGGGTTTGATATCCTGCAAACAATTGTGCAAAAAGAAGTCATCCATCTTGCATTTAAATGGGGCAGCATATTGCCTCCTTTTATTTTATGACAGTTGAAAAGCTCCATTTGAGTTTTATAGCCATATCTTGTGACTTAAAACCATGTGCTTGTGTTGACACTTGGCCTTACTCCAGCATGGTGATATATTTCTTTTCACCCCTGAGCATGCAATATTTAAAGGATCAGTGACCCCAGGATTCCAAGCTCTGCACATACAGCGCTTGCATTTATGAAAAATTAATTTGATAAATAGTTATCATTGAGAAACAATCCTGTTAATAGCAATTATATGAAGTAGGTCAGTGTGTGCTTTGTATTCTGCAAAGGTCGGGGAATCCCTGGTGGTTGCACCTGTTTGTCTGATGTTTAATGAAGGCTTATGAACGTGTGACTGGTGGAACATGAAACTCTATATGATGATCTTAGCAGGCTAAAATACTGGTTTAATACAGCAATATCAAAGAAAATCTAATATTACAAAGCAGCGAACAAGTTGGCTCAAAGTACAGTAGCTGAAATGGATAAAACATGGCTGAACAATGATATGATACACTAGAGTGTTTGGACTTAAAATATGATATGACTACATCTGGTATAATGCGCTATACGGCGATACAGCTAGCATTTAAGCAGATTTGTGCCTGATGGTTGCCCCTTGCTTTGACTCACACACATCTGTCCATTTAGGTGTGTATATATGCTGTATATCTATATGTTCTTTGTTCGTCTTGGTGTCTGTCAGCGCTAGCATTTCCTGAAATCACTCCTGGATATTCGCACAATAGCATCTCTGTAAGTCCTATCAAGTAGCATGATCACTAGATGTCTGTCTCTGTGTGTTTTTGTTTGTGTATGTGCGAATGTGTTCACTGTTCAATAAAAAAAAAAAAAAAACAACTCCCATTGTGTTATAACAGCACGCCTAGTTCCGTCATGCTTCAGGGGAATAGGCAAGACGGGGCGAATCAAGGGTGGTATGTCCATAGGCTGGGGGAGGGCTTTACTCAAACTACAAACGTCAATAAAAGGAAATGGCACTGAGCTGTGTGTGTTGCTGTGATAATCATAGACTGATGAAATGCTAAAATGTTGGGTCATCAAGACGTATCACATTTGCAGGGAGCTTTTGTGGCAGTAATGGACTTTTTCTTGCTTTGTCTGTCAGCGGAGGTTGCATTTAAAAACAAGTGTTTAAAACAAATATGAAATCTACTTCATTTTTATGCAGAGAACATATCATTCATTTAGAGCATAGCGAGAGCAAGAAGAAGAGAGCATGGATAAATGGAGAGAAAATACTAAATGAGGGAAAGCATGACAGAAAGCAGACAAAGACATTAGGGTAGAGAGCGAGAAGGGGAAATATCTAGAGGAAAAAGAGACGAGCAGTGAGGGAGAGAGTGAGAAAAGTATGAAGTGGAGGAAGACGAGAGCCTGCTGTGTTGCAGAGGAGACTTTCACACCCATTTTAGATGCAGCTAGTGCTTACGAGCTTTGTCTACGGCACCGTACTACTGTATCTGATGCCTATCGACAGTCAGGGGCTGGACGGTCTTTTTCTGTCTTATGCCAGTGTCAGTTTATCAGGCATGTGTACATGATAGCACAACGGAGACATGAGGAAGCAGAGGTCTATAATGAAATCCACTGCCCTCATGGTGTGTGATAAACAGAAAGCTAATGATTGGAAATAGAGTCAAACAGCAGCTCTGCACAGGAGCATCTTTCCAGCCTGTACAGTGTAGCACATGGCTGTGCCTGCTTGCTGTCTATTCTGGTGGAATCAGGCTTCGGGAAACCATCACTCAGCTCCACCACATGGCGAATACAGGCCACCACAGCCAAGCTCAGCAGCTCCTTTTCTGCACCAGTCATTGATTTCACTGATTATTGTGCTTGTGTCAGATCTGGGCAAGCTGGCTATAGATTTATTTTACTATAATAAAATGCATTTTATGTGGGTGGTGGTGGGAGCAGAGGAGGCTGTGGTTTTTCTGCATTGCTTTTCATCGTAAATAATGCAAACGCTGCATTAGTTTCAAATTTGCATTTGCACTGTTGTGCCATGTTGCGAGGATACGGTGAACCTCTTTTTCCGCAAATGAAATTTCAGGCAGAACAAAATCAACAAAGCATTTTATCAACGAGTTTGAACATAGGTTCAGATGATATGCATAGTATCAATTAGACATGGCATGCCAGAGAAACCTGACACATGGCCTTGAGGTGTGATTAGATATTGTAGGAGATGTCTAAACACTCCTTAAATGAAAAGAACACACTGTTTTTGTGCAGAATTTGCCTCATAAGGGAGTATGCAGAAAGGAAGTAAATTGCAACCAAAACTAAAATGGCTAAAAGTTTATTGATACTATATGTACCAGCTGCTAATTATGCAGTCTAATTGGACTAATACTTGTGTAACAAGGCAAGTGACATGTTTGCAGCCCACAATGTGCAGCACAGTGTGCAAATGTCCTTTAGTAGAAAAAACAAACAGAAAACAGCCTGCGTGTTCAGGGCAAAATCTAAACTCAAAGTGAACCTCTCATGCATTTTAAAGGACACAGTACACGGTGGCATCATGCCAGCCATGCAGGTTGCCAATAACATTGAATGATTGGATTTGTGTGGGGATTTTACTCATGTCACTTTGTTTGACCAGTAGAAAAGAAATGCACACTGTCAGCTGATTAAGTGCCAGTTACTGTATAATTATTCCGCACAGATGGTTGGATATTCTGCTGAGTTGAATGTTTAAGTTGCTTGTTATCACTGTTTCTTGCCTCAAGACTTATTTAATACTCTCTCCTGCTCGGATTTGGGCTGCTTTGGGGATTGGAGTTTTGAAACATGGGATCAATTTTACATTCTTTTCTTAATTCTCTAGGCCGTCTTCCATGTTTTATTGTTTGCTTTTTGCCAATCCTGGCATCATGACAGAATGCACAACAGTACACAACATGTGTGTGAGGGAGTGTGTCCTGGTGGTCTGGAATATCATATGTCCTTGTAACAGTTTCTGTAACAATTGCCGCCTTTTCCAGAGCGGTGTTTTCAGCCTCATGCCCAACCCCCAGTGTGGAGGACCAGGGACCATTTGTTGTCCATGCAGTCTGACCTCTACCCTGTAATCAGTCTGGCATGGTAAGACCTGCTGGCCTTCTGCAGAACGGTGTAGTATATCATCGACTGTTTTCTATAAGACCAGTGTGATGGAGCAACACTAGTCAAAGTTTGCTTGGCTCCACGTGGCTTCAGATTAAGGCCTCCCATTATCCTACAGGCTGCTGTGTTGTGATAAGCGCTTGTGAGGCAGCCATGTGTCTACAGGCTGCAGGTCACATCCTTGGGGGGTGCTGTGCACAGCTCCACTGAGAGAGTGTGTGAGCGTCCAGGAATGTGTTGATGGAAATCACAGCTGAACATATGATTGCTCCAACCTCAGCAGTCATGCTGGGGCCCACCAGCAACAATTTCGCGCATGCACGCACGCAGGCCCACACATACACACACGCACATACCTTTACATGTTTTCACTCACCATCCCGAAGCCAAACACAGTCACCCTTGTCAGAGAACTAATGCTTAACCAACTAAAAATGACCTAATAACTCTTAAAAGCCAGTGTAAAAAAAACAACATCTTAGCACCCTAGGCTAACCTTAGCATGCTCAGTTTGTTGAGATAAAGGCTTTACAAGGTGTCCCTTAGGCATACTAGTCATTGTTGAAGCCCTGTTCCATCATAACCCATATGTGCTCAACCAGACTTCAGGCCACTGCAGAGGCTGAACTCGATATCAAATGGACATATTTTCTCTCCAGTATTGCACAATATTTAGCTAACATTAAACTACAAAAAACTATCTTTAAAGCATAAAAAAAATGCAACTGTTTAGCACTGATTTTTATTTTTATTTTTTACATGATCCTTTGTGAACAGAACCATAAGAGCCATAAGAAGATAAACCACTGATTAAGGGAATGAAGTGATCAAATAAAACACATTTTTACTTTATCTAGACATGAATGATGAATATGTCTGAATTGGGTTATCCTTTTCCTTTTGGGTAAATGTAATACTTCTTTATATCTTTTAAATTCTAATATTCTGTGGTTTCCTCTTTTCATATATAAGAATAGTTGGCTTTTGTTTAATTTATTCATAAATCAGATGAAACGA
Organism: Ostorhinchus cyanosoma; assembly: GCA_029814465.1. Taxonomy (NCBI): domain Eukaryota; kingdom Metazoa; phylum Chordata; class Actinopteri; order Kurtiformes; family Apogonidae; genus Ostorhinchus; species Ostorhinchus cyanosoma. Next base: position 18,661,803 of record JAPTYQ010000007.1, read on the forward strand.
GTAACATTTGGTTGTTATTGTTCTCTTTCTGGGAAGAGAAATGATTCACTGAAAAAAGCCTGAATGGATTAATGAGTAATAAAAACTAATGAATACTTTAAATATAAGAAGTGACATTAAACTCTTGCACACATTGTGCCATGGGCTCCAAATGACACATTATTTCAAGTTAAGCTCAATTATTAAGGCAGATGTGTCATAGTTCACCGATTCACAGCTCATATCCTGTCCTGATTTTAGTAGATATTTGTGAGTCTTCTATCCCTATAATTGACATATTTGTAATTAGTGTTATTTCTTGTCCTATCCTCCGGTGTATTCTTCAAACATATGGGCACCTAGTGTAAATACATGTCAAAAGTTAGACTCATTCTTTGTTCTTTTTCTTACTTTTTCAGTCCAATATTTTAAAAGAAACAACCATATTTGTGACGGTAGATACTTTTTTTTTTGCTTTCAATCATTTAACACTGTTAACTCTTATAAAATATTCCTAAGTGAAACACAAACAAATATATGACGCAAAGAACTCCCACTCTATTCTTCCAGTAAGTCATATCTGTCTTACGTCAGTGGATCAGTTAGTACGCCTCTGAAGTAGATAAACAACAACTTCCTCCACTCCATCTATTTCTATCTTCAGCCTGAGTAGTAAAAACAAAACGTAGTCACTGCCACTACGCAAGCGACAAGATAAACTCATCCCGAATGACGCCAAAGGATGTTAGCCGTGGCCGTGGCTGGATGTGAGGTATCTGTTAAGCCAGTCAATTTCATTGATTGGTGTGGGTAAGCTGCAGCAGCCATGTCTGAGAGCAACAGGCCCTCACATCTGCCGAGAGTTCTGTATTTACGGGCCACAGGAGAACAGCTTGTCAGGTTTCGTGGATCAAACTGCTGTGCTATTAGTCATGCCCACTTTTTCAAAATTATCCTCAGTCCTGGGGTCTGGACAGACATTCCTCTGAGATGGCCGTCTGATTGCACCAGACTTTCAGGTCTTGTCAGTTTGTGGGTTTTCACCACAAAATCAGGATCCAGTTATGCTCTTCGGATGTTGTAATGTAAGAGACTCACAAAGCACATAACAATTTGCTGATAGCAAGGACACAAGGGTTTTGCTGCTGAGTGTGTGCCATGTTAGATTAAGTGTGATGCAAGAAATTGATCCTGATCTTGGCCTCTTGGAAATAAAGCCGGAAAGTATCTTGACGTGTTGCAGTCACCTTCATGACCACAAATTCCTAAGGTATACAAGGTATTCGTAACAGGCTCCAGGCAGATTTCAGAAACATGTTATCCTGAAGATATAAGTACAATGACATAGATCCAGATTATTTTTATGACTGCTTTACATGGCAGAAAACAGCTCATCTGTGTTTATGTATGGAAAAAGTCATCAATCTGTACGAATACAGCATGTTTAATGTCATCAGTCCTTTTTTTCACTTGACTTAAATGCATTTTTAATGAGGCTGTTTTTAATTCTGCCTGACATTATAGTTGAGCACATGACAGGTGGAGGGTGTAACAGTTTAGATCTTGTTTTGAAGTTCACCCACAGTTTTATTTAGTTGTCGAAGTAGTCACAAAGCCGTCACTTCACCCACACTGCATTTGTTTTTGTTTCGCATAAGGGTCTTTCTGCATTAGTGGGCAGCATCCGACACAGTGGGAAGATCCAGAGTAAATGGAAGAGTTTATGTCATGAGCGGATGAACGCCCACTATGTTGTAAGCCTAAATCGTGCACTCACGTAGCATCGCTGAGCCACCACGACCTGACGTGATGTTTCAAGGTATACATACAAAACAGGACTGAGAATAGGATGAGTCCTGCACTTTGACTATCATCCAACAGAATAATACATCAAAGGGAAGTAATGATTTAAGAAGAATATCAATTGAAGCTCATATTTTTACCATATGACACCAGTAGTTGGTTGGTGCGTGCTTGTTACACCCTGCATATTTTTAGAGTTTTAAGTCTGGGCATGTGCAATTTAATTGAGCTTGTAATAATTCGATTTTACCTCCCTGTATATGTTTATATGAGTGAAAAACCTCCACAACCACTGCAAAGTGCCTTCACATTTTTCTGATGTATTTTGAGGTTACTGAGCAGCCTCTCAACTCCAAAAGCCTCAACTCAACCTGCCAGAAGACGAGTAATTTAAGTGGTTGACACATAAAACATAAATCACGTTCCTAATATGTCAGTAATTCATTGCTTTTGACAAGAGCTATGCATGGTAGGAGTTATTGCCTGTGCCAGATTTGTGCTAATGTATTAGAGAAGAGGCAGCTGCCGAGTAGCACCATCCTAATACTTCATTAAAAAAAATGAGACAAAAACTGAATAAAAATTGCACATTTAGGATGATACAATCTAGGAATGTTTCTTAAGGCATCGTTATGATTTGTTTGCCGTCATAATTCACCTAAATCTTGCCAATCCAATGTGATAAGTGGACACTCGTAAAAATCTTTGCAAAAACAACTAAGTTATTGAAAATCAAAACACATCTTACATCTTAGGATATCCAATAATCTCACTGTGTTATGGGGGACGGTTAAGCCCTCGCTGTGAATGAGTGAGGATATTGCTATGTGTGAGGAAGGAAGCAGCTGTTACACTTGAAAAGCTGAGTGATGTGAGCAGGAGGTGACACGAGGTTTTGCTGTGTGCAGGGCTTTGTTAACTCTTCCAAGGCCTGGGACAAAACTTATTTGAGACTTCATTTAATAGCATAATAAAAGATTCCCTTTCAGCCCCCTCCCCCAGCTGTCTTGGTGGTCTTTCCCTGATGGTGACCCCAACTTTGGGTGACTGTGCGGGTCTTCACTTGCCAGATAACTCTGCCATTGTTGATAATTCACCAAAAATCATGTCATAAAAGCTTGTGTGTAATGAGTCAGTAATCACGGCTCCTTTGAGGTCGAACACACCGAATATTAGTCTGTGAGTAAACTGTTGTTCACTTACATCAAACAAAACCTCAGCTCCTCCTCTTACTTTGCATTTTTGGGAATAAGACAAACACAGACCTTACACTTTTCTAAGATGCCTTTGAGGACAAGAGGAACGTATACTTACCATTCCACCCCTTAAAGCACAAGCCACAGCTGTCTCTTATCCTAAACCTCCCATTACTCCATCACGGTGCTTCCTTTTGTTGTTGATTTTGCAGCTGTATTCATCACATCACGTCTGTTGGGGTGACTAAGTTGTTTCCTGAGAATCTCTTCAGAGTAACGGGTATGGGGTTACCATCAGCAGCGTAAGAGCCATTTCCATCTTCGTGTGTAGGTGTGAAGTGTATATGAAATAGGCCTTCCTTTAAACACTCATACACTCACGGTGAACTCATTTCTTAGTTTACAGAGGCCTCCATTGCCTGTTTTCAGGACCTACAGCGAGTGTGGGTGGTGTGAGTGTGTATGTATTTGTCAGAAGGAGGCCTGCATCACACACATACAAGCAGACTGTGTGCTTTCTGGCTTTCAGAGGGAAAACTTTTAGTCCTTGCAGCTGGCCACTGGCTGTGTGCAAGACCCAAATATGGAGTTGTGGTATATGTCTTCTGTATCTGGTACAAGGTTACAAAGTCTGCCCTTCCTCAGAAATGAAGGCCAGCTGTGAAAGATGAAGGACGATGAAGACACGTGGATAACTCACATTTTGTCCTTTTATAGTGATGAGATTATCTATCTTAGTATTGTTGTTGTAACATTACATTTGGATATTTGCATAAAATAGTGCTGAAGTATTTTTGCCACATCTGTAGCACTATTGCATTGACTAAACTACCAATGGAAAGCTGCTGGTCTCTTTATTGTCCTTCACATACTACTGTTGCCTCCTTCGGTTATCTTATGTTTGTGTTGGAATGTCCTTCAGCATTGCGTGTTTGATTTTAAGAGAAAAACAAGTTATGCTTTCACACTATATGTAGTATTTCTATTTTCAAATATTGAAAGATTAACTAAAAAATATAATTGGTGTTTAGAATATAGACCTCTGAAGTTCTGCCAAATATGTCAGTATTTTGGATTGTAGAGAAATGAATTGAATCCATTTACATCAGAGGTACAGCAGATTAATGTGACCACTAGAGGGAGTAGTGAGCCACTCTGCCGGGCTCCAGTGGTGAGTTCAACACCACGGAGCCTTTGTCCAAAGCATCAGAAAGTGATGAGAACCAATAAGAAACTAATTTTAGAGTCAAAGAAAGTGACAAAGTGATAAAAGCTGGAAACACTGTTCCTGGATACAGCTCTAAATGAAAAAAATGAAAAGAAATCACAGTTTTTTTTCCACATGGGTGAGTTTGATTACGAGGTTTATGAAGGTATAAAGTTATTATATCCCCGACCAGAGTTTTGGGGATATTATGTTTTTGATCCGACCACCGCCGCTGGCTCTGCCGCCGCCGGATATCCTTCATGTTGAAAGATATTTGGTTTAGAAAGTCCATGTTTTCTATATCATTGAATATCATGGAGGGGAAGAACGGATTCAATTTTCGACAATTTACCATTTCTAGATTTAGCATTTCTAGATAGACCACAAGGGGCCGCTCAAAAGTTTAAAATCACTAAACACTCTTTTGTTCATATCTCTGGAACTATTTGTCTGATTGACTTCAAATCAAGTGTGAATGAAAGGTCATGACCTGGGGACGTCTCATGTCATGACATCATAGCTGTCTGGTTAAGGATTGGGGGCGTACCCCCAGCTGTCAGTAGTGACGCCTAGTTTTCTAGTTATGTGATGTTATTATATTTGCCAGTTTCAGTGTTTGTTGACCCACAGTTCAGATTAAACTGTTCTGACCATGTTTGAACCATTCCAAATGTATGTTTAATGGGACTGTTGACAACACAAACCATACAGGAAACAGCAGTGATTTGTGGTTTTACTGTGAATGTTTTCTACCTAAAAACAGATGACTCTTCACAGAGCTATAATGTAAACTATCAGCTCATGCAGCACATGAAGACAGTGCTATTTTGACTGACTGTCAAAATATGAGTTTTACTTTGTAGAAGAAAACTTGACGATACCATAAAACAGAGCTGTGTAAACAATAAATTTCATCCTTAATTCAGTGACACAGATTTCTTGGTGGTTTTAATAGATATAAGTGTGCTGCAGTTCACAGATTCATCCTGCTGTTTAGAGTTTAGATTATTAATACGACACATAACCCCTTTAAATGACATCAATCCTTCAAGGAAATTTTCAAGTTATACATTTGCCCACTTTAATAGCAACAAACCAAGACTTGTGACATCAAATAATCACAAAGGGACTGAAACAAGATCTGAAATATCATGAATCAAACCCCTGTCTTGACGGATCAGAGCTATGAAGTACTGTTTATTACTGGACTTCCTCAGATTGTACATTTCTTTCTGTTGTCTTAAAGCTGGTCAGAAGAAAATGTTATCACATATCACTACAGCAGATAGAGAAAGGAGCATTAGTGCCTCTTTTTACAAGATCTGGGATGTGACACAGTAACTTCTAACCTTAGGTCACAGTTCTGACCTCACAAATCAGCTTTGTCGACCGACGCTGCAGAAGCGCTGCGTTCTTATATAACCCAAGTGCAAAGGGTTTTTTGTATGATGTAATGCTGTCTCCGTTACATTTAATTCCAACATTAAATACTGACCAATAAAAATGTGTGTAGGACATTTCATTAATTTTCAGTCATTCAAGATAAGACAAGATATGACTTTATTTATCCGACCGTGGGGAAATTTCACAGTTAACAGCAGCAACATACAATAAGCAAGTGCAGAGAAAAAGACGAGTAGAAAAGACACAAACGAGTGAAAAATAAAAATAAAGAGAAAAATCAGAAATTTGGGAAATATTTATATGAATATAGAATTAGAATTAAACAATAATTACATTTTCCCTGCACTTATTGCCTAACCTTAAAAACTTGCAATGGAAACTTCACTTTCTGGTGGAAAAGTTCTGGATTTTGTAGATTTGCTTCAGTTTCCTCTTCACAGGGATCATAGAAAGTAAAAGAAGCAGCAGATCCTTCAGTGAATTTTTACATTTCCCTCTAACAAAATGAAAGCATTGAATATGGTAGTAGTAAAATGTCTTTTTTTTTTTTTTTTGTAGCCTATGCCATTCATGCAGTAGTCTTATATAAATGTAATTTGAGGGACATACTCTAGTATTCCTACTGTGTCTGTAAAGCCTCAGCTACTCCTCTATGTCTGTTGAGCTTATGTTACACAAGATACCATCTCATGCATCCAGTAAACAAATTTTTTTCAGAAGTAAGCGTGCAGAAAGTGAAAGCAACTGGCATCCTCAGGCTAAAAAACAAGATAGCAGCAGCAGTGGTAACGGCACAGAGCTTAAGCTGCCTCTGAGTTGGGACCTGCCCTGTCTGGGACTGTGCTCCACAAAACACCATGTGTCACTTTATTGCCAACTGCACACGCCATGGTGCCAACCAGTGGCCATACCAGCACCCGTTTCTGCACCCGCACCGTACCCTGCCCTGCCTAAGTGCACTTTGCTTCGTCGCTGTGCATGAGCAGCTGTTGTGCAATCACACACTGGGCTGCTCTTTGATTTTGCTTCAGTCCTGAGACAATTGAGGCAGGCAAGACCAGGCATATCAGCTATGTGACTGAAAAATGGTAATAGGAGACAAGAATATAAAAGAAGACACACTGGTTGTGGCAGTGGCAGTCTTACTGAAGAGTGGGTGGTAGATTAATGTTCTTGGCAGGCTCCATTTTGTTCATTTCTAAACATTCCTGTTTCATATTGATGTTGTTTGAATTGTGGATAATTTTCCATTGAAGAAATCCTTAAGTGCACTGTTTTTTTGTTTGTTTTTTGGTACCAGGCTGTTCATGTGTCTTGTAAAGTCATCTTTTTTTGTGCATCTTACCTCCAGTAAAAAGTAATTTAATTCTTCAGGCATTTGACATGAAATCTTGAAATCACGCTTATCCCAATGAGTACAATTACAAAATGCTCGAAGACATAGATGTTGGATATTGCCATTGATTGGGTGTGCCTACTGTACGTGTGGAAGTAGAAGTAGGTGCGTGCTTGTTTTTTGTTGGCTTTGGCAACCTGATATATTTTCCAACTTAAGATCCTGTCGACAACCTCCTTTTCTTAACCCTCCTCTTCCATGAATAACTCCTGTATCCATCTCTTTCTTTTCATTTACTTGTGTTTTTCCTGTGTTTCTTTTATTGCTGTAACATGTGCCTGGGCTTGAGCTCCTCTCAGTGGTTTTATATCAAAAATGAATGCATGTATTGTCATGTATGACTAGAAAATTTCAAGTGGAATACATATAAATCTTTCTAAACTATAATAGCAGATATTTACGTATAAGGATCCACCTGGCAGGCTGTGTGTGGTTTAGATATTTACTTTTCTGCTATAATTTATCTTTAGCTTTAGTGATCTATAGAAGTACAGTATAATGCAACCATTCAGACCCTGTACAATATTAAAAGATTAAAGCCACAAAAAGGGTATTTTCTTCTTTGTGATGCATGTAACATCTCTACCCTCAGTGCACATCCTCTTTTACCACATCAGACCCAGCTGTCAGCAACTTCATATTATTGAACCGAAACCGCATTTCCCAATTTGTTCTTTTGTGCTTCCCCCTTATCTGTTTATCTTACTTATTCATGCCTTCCAGAATGGATGGATTTGGAGAACTACTGAAGGAAAATGGTAGCTGTGCATAATGCAGTCCGCACACGTAAAGGAAGAATGCATGTAATATGAATTGGCCTGTGGTATAGAGATAAAGGATCTCGGTCCCAGCTGTAACAGGAGACATGTCAGACATTCCCTACCAAGAGTCAGGAGGTGAGGGAAGGGAAGGAGGGGGCACTCTGAGCTTTTTTCCTTCTACATAAAACTGACTTGTGGAAAAGCATGCCTGGGTGGCAGGGCTATTACAGGTACTACCCTCTTTATGTGGCTGCTGAAGGCTCTGTACTTAACACATATATCACTTTCCCCACTGATTTTTATTGCCCGAGTTTAATTTTTCTCAATGTTTGAAGTGTGAGGAGTGACATGATCTGATAAATGAGTTAAAGCCCCTGTTTGGCGGTGCAGTATGGTGCCACCTGTTGACACGCCACTGCCCAACACTGTGTTTACTGGCTTTACGACTTCACTGTTCGCTTTTATCTGCCTTGCTTCACTGCAGAAAAACTGTCAGAAGTGGACATAGTCTGCATGCTGTTCTCCCTCACTGACAAACTCCCAAATAGGGTACATAATTTATACTTTTATCCTGATAACATTGCTTTTTAAGAGTGAAAACACAAAGCTATAACAAAGTCCAGATGGAACCGATCCACTGCTGGTTGAAAAACTGCTTTGGTTTTTTTCCCCCTGTGCAGAATCAGATTTTGTCGTGTGTTTTGAGATGGCTTTCTGTTCAATTGCAGTGAAACGGATTAAGCCAAGCCGCAGTAAATTATAAACATTTGTCATAAATTAGTGGGACATATGTAGAACTCTGCACCATAGACAGCCCGACTGAAAATGTATTTCATTACAAAATTCCACATTTTGAGCTGGATTGTGAGGTGCAGGGCAGGGCTGCAATTCAGTGTGAGCGCTTTTCTGTTTGCTGCATATGCACAGGGTGCCTCAAGAGGAAAAAACTGTGCAATAGGGACCTCTCTTTTCATTTTTACGATTTTCCTAGAATCCTTTGGAGAGCGTGGAAAGACAGGCATGTTTATGAAGGTTTCCAGATGGTCTTGCTTGCACCCCCAGCTTTTCTTTTCAGTTCTTGGGCCATGAAGGATTAATCAAAGTCAGTGGCAAGGGCTGATGGCTAAACACTGTGGCTCTCACTAAGTCAGAGGAAACCTCCCTTTAACTTCAACTCCGATTCAGCCCCTGGGCTCGCCGAGGAAAGTTGAAACCCAAGGTTAAAAAGCCAAGCAAACTTAACCAAACCGCAGTTGAATATGCGTTGATAAATGCAGCCTGCCCTTATAACTCTGTTTAGCCCGGCAGATGATCTCCTTGGGTTAAAGGAATTTGTCGACACCATCCAGCAAAGCAAACGGTAACCTTGACAAATACACCTTATCTCCAGTCTCTAGAGTGAGGAGGGGGATTTTGACTGTAGATGGACAGCACCATATGGACCGTTTAAAAATGCACCAGAACAGATGAATAGAAGTTGAGTCATTTAGACCTACAATGCATATTTATGGATTTCTATTTAGACCTTGTTGTTCTCATTGAAATCCTAGACAAGTGGAAAATGTCCAGAGTGATGTGATCAAGCTAACCTGTGCTGTCAACCATTTTTAGCCTCTTTCCTCTTGGGAAATGATGCGGATTAAAATGCCATCTCTGGAAGAACGATGACAGCCAATAAAGGAACACAAAGGGGAAGTTAAAACAAAACTGTTAGTTTCTAAATAAGCCTCAGCTATTTTTGTTCAGAGTTATGCCCACGGTTGTAATTATCACATCAGAGAAAACAGTCCTTCAGTTGACAGGACTAACTGGAGCAGGTGAAACAAAGTGTCTTGATTAGCGAATACTAATAACACATTCAGGAGAGTTTGCGATGTTCTTCAAAAACAAACATTTCAGAATATTTATTTTATATTTTATTTTACTCTGTTAAGTGTGAAAAGAGTGTAATACAGAACAACAGCTGTACAATGATGAACACACCCATGATTCACTGCGCAAGTTATTACACTCACACAGACTTTGCTTTGGTCATCAGCTATTTACAAATCCACATTAAAAAAAATAATCAGTAACACATAAACACATCACACATGTCTCTGTTCAGTTAGTCTCCCTTATACTGTATGTAATCTGTCATCGGGGTATAATCAAACCAAACGCAGTCAGCTGCACAAGCTCCACACTCTATAACCTAAACACAGTCATTAAAAATGAATTTAGTTACATATGGCACATATAAAGGTTGCATTTCTACCCGTATGCACATATAGTCCCTCAAGAGTGATGCATTATATATTATCACACGCATACATCCAATGGAGATTTAGGTTTACAGCACCAATGTGCACATAAAAATATGAGGCCAATAGTATGTGTTTGCATAGAGCAAAAGATCTGATTAAGGTTCAATTAAATCTTGCTGTATGTTTTCAATTTGGATGAAATGATGCAGTATGTCGGTGTAGGTTCTCATTTACCCAGGTCATCATTCTTCTTGGTACTTCTTCTCTGTAAAAAAAAAAAGAGGTAAACCAGTCCAGTTGAACCGAAAAGAACTACCAAGAAAAATGATGCAGTAAAGGAAACATGTAATATGATGTAGAATATACTGTCAAAATATTGTCAGCAATTAACACTTCAGTAAGACATGTGTATAAACATATTTGCGACAATAATTTATTGGTTGTAATTATCTGCAAACATTCAACCACAATCTGAATAGAATTCTTCATCAGCATCATACGCTCCTAAATAAGATGCTCTTCTGTTATTTGTATGTGTATCCCCAGCCATGTCAATAAATTTTTGGGCCTTGTCATTAGTTGTAATCTCCAGTAAACATGTAGTGCAGCCTGAGTAAACATTGCTTTGGCTGAACCAGATCACCTCAGACATGGCTCTGGTTCCCTCAGTGGGACGGGGTCTGTGTGGACCTCTCCTTGTATGGGTTTTCAAATAGATGAGAAAACTCTTCTACCATCAAGTCCGTGTTGGTTTTGTTTCCAGGGAATTTGTTTTATTTAATTTTTTTATTTTAATAGTAAAATGGAACAGTGTGAGTCAACATAACATAAAGGCTTTAGGGAAGAGAAGGGAGGAGACAAAATACGCTGATCTACAGTTAATTGCATAATAGTTTTGTTTTTATGACAGTTATTTGGGTTTGTCTGTCTAAATGGATTAGAAAAAAACCACAAAGATAATCATCAGTGAGTTTCTGACTGTCTCAGTTTACTACCACATATTGTGTTTTAACCCATAAAAGACCCAAAAGCATCTAACAATCTAAAATGTTTAACACCTGTTGATCCACTAATCCTATCAATAAATAATTGAGGTTAAATACAGTTAATTATCTTTTCATGTTCATCAGATACGACTCCGTAGAGAATCACTGCAACACTGATTCACCAGTAAAACCCATGGAGTTTGGCAAATAATAAGTTACTGATATTTTTGCTGAAAATACCATTTTTTTCTTCAATTTTCTTTGTTTCTGATATGACCCTAAACTTTAATCTGACTTTTTATGAACATCTACATGATCAGTAAATCAAATATACACCTGATCTTCACTGAAAAAACACAAAATGCAGAGGATTATAACCCAATAAATGGTGATAAATTACTTCATAAAAGTTAAATATAGTGAAAAATGAATTTGGGAACTGCCACAAAAGTAGCACTGGACCTTTACGGGTTAAACATTAATGGTTTGTTAAAAAAATAAATCTTAAAATTCTGTGGGCATTCAGTTTGGGCGTGACACTCTGGCGTCAGGTTCAGTTTGGAAGCAGAAACTGAATTTTGTGTGTCAAATGAGACTGTAGGCCACCCTCCTAAACCTAACCCCAGATATTTTACTGCTGCTCAGCAGGGTTTTACATACTTTTGTCAAGTTTTACAAGTTTATTATAAAACTTAAAGTGGATGCACATGTTTGATTTATAACTGTTTGGTGCATCCGTTTAGTTGCAGTTCCCTCAATGAAGCCTCCAGGTGTTTGACTCAATGTAACCATGCTTTTAACCTTTAAGCTCAACATATTCCTTTGTATCACTCTGCCTGATGATTCATCCTGGCACGGTCAGGTTTTGAAGGTGTGTCCAAAACTGTTTTCTTATGTATCTTCCTTATGTCATCAACTGAATTCTGACCCTTAATATTATGATTTATCAGAATATGCTCTGTATTCCAAACAACATTTATGATCATCTGAAAACAAGTAAAACTGGTTTATACAAGGTATGGTGTAAAACCAGAACAGTTCTTTACCCTGGTGTCTCCTCTGAAGGTGTAATTATAGGACACAAAGGGAAAAGGGGAGAATAGCAACCAAAAAAAAAAGGAAAAAGTGGGACATTTGCTGAGCAGTGTCATAGACTGGACTTCAGTTGGTGACCACGAGCCAATAAAAGTCCTCACATTGATGGTTTTTGTTACAATCGGGAACTATCATACTATGATTAAGCGAAAGCGGCAGCAGTTCACTCACTGGATTTCTCTAATTTATGGAAACATCTTTCCAAAATGTTCTATTTGTAAGGTTTCCACATATCGTTTTTGACACTTCGTAGTCTACAATTACGGGCAAACATGCAAACATCCAATCTGACATAGAAAGCTTTATCATTTTAAAAAGTACAGACAGACGTTTGGCATGTAGCTGATCGAGGTTTTGCCTCAAGACCCTTCAGGGACTGGATCCTCTATGAAACATAAACCGTAATGTGGGTTCTTTTACACTTGAGACTTATTTCATTGATCTGCAGAGGGTAAAATATCCATACTGTAGGAATGTGTTTTTAGATGCTTTTGATCACAGGCATGCCATGTTTGTTGTTTAGGCAGATGACCCTTATCTGCTGATGGGGGAGGTGTGGGCCTCTCCACCTGCGAGTACTCAGCAGAACAAGAACACAAAACAAGTTTAGGAGGCTCGTGCTACACCTCTTTGAGTCTGGAGCTCTGGGGTTCTTCCAAGACCGCAAGACTTCAATTGGTGCGCACATCAATATGTCATCATCCAAACAAAGGCTCAAGTCATTTTTTGACTGATGGAGATGAAGTTAATGTTTCCAGTTAGCCCGGGGGTACAAGTGATGCAAGCCATTCCAAGTACTTCCCGTGACTCAACCCTGATTAAAATCTTGCCGTTGTGCATTTCTGCGAAGCATATATATGTAATTTCAATGTCTGAATCGTAAATATGTTTCATATCAACGTTTGTAAATGCATTCGTGTCATATCAGTGTTTTAATCATTCATGACATTTTTCCATTCCTGAGAAATGTTGCTCATATGTAACTATTTAAACGATATTTATGGTAAGATTTACGCACTGATTCACTCACAATATAAAACTTAAAACTTAACCAAACCAGGGTATTTTTCCTAACCCTAACCAAAGCTTTTTTTTTTGCCTTTAATATAAAACCCTACAGGTGTCATACCCTGTTTTTACTCTTTTTTTTTTTTTTATAAGAAACTTAATGGTTTGCAAAACACACACATATGCAGCATCTTTTTCCAGAAAATAGTTTGCAGAAACGAAAAGTAAAACCCCCAAATTCCCACTGGATATATTTTAACAAAAGTGTTATAATGCTAATATAATGCTTATGGTGTATTGGTGTCCCTGTGAATATTTAATGATTGCAAGAACCTTAATATGGAGATCAGGGCCCATTGAGCCACAGTATTAAAAGAAATATGTGGCCTTAAATATGGACAAAAGTAGGACATGTCCATTTATAAAATATTAGGAGCTTTAAAGCAAAGGCATGGGGTCACGGGGGCCCTTTGATTTCATTGTTTAATGCCAACAGAGCAGAGTATTATTATGATGTTGTGGGATAGTGTGTGCTTAGTAAAACATGTCATGACACAAACCTTTGAACATGAGGAAATCTACAGTGAAACAGATTCGGCATGACCGGTAGCCAAAGGATCTTTAACAGCGCAACATGTCTAGGGTTCAAGTATCAGCCTTGATCCTTCCTGCGTGAAGTTTACATGTTCTCTGCCTCCCTGTGTGGGTTTTCTCCGGGTCGTCTGTTTTTTTACACACAGTCCACCCACATGTAAGCCAGGTGGGCTGGAGACATGTGTGACCATGATTGTCTCTGTGTTACCTCGCTCTGCAGAAAACTAATGATCTGTCCAGGACATTTTCCCTCCCTTCCACCGGTGCATTCTGGGATAAACTGCTGCCCCAGAGACTGTAATTTTTGTTTTGCATGTATTATACTTTAAGACTTCACAAGGTTTCTATTTTGAGCATTGGACATCTTTACAAGGATTTAGGGAATCTGTGTCTGATCTTTTTACCAGGCGTTTTACACACCGACACTCCAGTGAAAGGTCAGGTGTGACAAAGAGGTACTTCTGATGAACTGGAAAACCTAGGAACTTTATGTGGAAAAGTCCTGAAGTAATGTTGTTTGGAGGCTTTGTTAGACTACAGATATTGGAGCATATTTGGCAGGACAATAACATGATAATTTAAGAACCTTCCAGAGACACAGACAGTCATAAATTACAGATCGTATCAGCATGTCTTGCAGACAAAAAGATTACAAATGAAGTCATAGATCTATGTGAGATTGAGAGTCTTATTAATTATGATCAGCACATTAGATCTCTTAATGCCGACGCTGCGACAGAATGACATGCATGCTTTAAATTTGAGAACAGAAAACACCACAGATCACATTAGGAAACACTGCACACTGGAACATTTCATTGAGGCTGTGACGGTGCAAAACTCAGTTAGTGGGAAAAAGATTGAGAAAAAGATAAAAATGACATTGATGAATGGTACAAAAACAACACAGCGTGTACCTTCAGTTGGAAACAGGACATGAACACTGGTCTTGTGTTGTCTGACATACGATCCTCAAACCATCCTTGTAAAGATTATCCCTAATTCACATAACCTAACCGACACTATTTTTGTTTTTTTTTTGTTTTTTTACATCAAATTGAACATTGGTTTGGTTAATACGAAACATTTATTATTTTACTTTGAAATATTGACTTTAGTATTTGCGTAGCGCTGACTTGTCTGATCGTATCAGCGAGTGGAGCTTAAACCGATGTCACCTGTTTGCCTTGTACAAATTAACACTGGAGTTAACGTCTATAGTTGTAGCTTAACCAGAAATGTGCGTCTGAGCGACACAAAGCACGCTTCTTTGACACGCGAGGCCAGTTGAGCGGATGTCTTCAGGAGTTGGGAAATCTTTCCCCTCGTGGCAAACAGCCTACTATATGTCAGAACCCGTGGGCCAGCTGAGTAGAATCTTGTCACAACACTGCGTGGCATGAATATTAGGCTGTTTTTATCAGCAGATGTATCATGATTGTGAAGTCCTTTGTGTTGGAATCTCTTGTATTCCTACCAACAAGCTGTCACGTTCTGTTAAGACGCTAATAAGCCTCTGACACCAGGTACAACATCTGACATGCAAAGCAAACTCCGCCCTTGTCAAGCCCAGTCCTGCCGGCGTGCACCCCTTATTTCAGCTGGCCCTGTTTTCCACCTGATAAGCAGACTTCATCCCAAACATATTATATCTATTCAGTCTGGGGGATTAAGCGCAGATACATGACATTTTAGGCCATTCCAAGGACCTGAGTCAACGCATAAACAACTCCTACGCTGTGTGAGGGAAATATTTATCTTTGCTCGTAGAACTTCTTGAGATAGTGTCAACACTGCTTAGAAATACAATTACATTTGTGGATGGAAAACTAAGAGTCCTCGTGGAAATACAAGTGTATAATGCGAGTAAAGTTAAGAATACTTGTAGAGATGCAAGACCATTAGACAGATAAAAACACAAGTGTCAGATAATCGGTTTCATGATGATGTATTAGGATTCCCATTTATTTTCTGTCTCTAATTTGTGGTTGATTTACCCTTTAGGCTTCTAGAAGAGATAGCAGTTGGCACGTGACACAAAAACAAAATACATGAAGTGAATTTCAGATAATAATAATCTTTTTTATTGTTATTTTTTTTTTTTTTCCAGTAACCACAACGCTATCTCCAGGCTCAGGCCACGCCAGACGATGCAACGACACAGAGAAGACCTACTGTGTGAATGGCGGCGACTGTTACTTCATACATGGTATAAATCAGCTCTCCTGCAAGTGAGTATTCTTATCTGGTTTTGGGATGTCATTTGGAAACTGATTTTTGTTTAGAATTTGTTGTTAGCCTTTGCATGTTTCATCTTTTGTTTCTAAAAAAAAAAAAACAAAAAACTGTCTCTTTAAAGCAAACTAAATTAAAATGTATTTCCAGATATTTTATCTTAAGCAGTTTTCTTCAGGATCCTAACTGTACATTTTCATCCTGCTGTTTATTTCCATAACAGCGTTCCAGTTCTTCTTCTTCTCTTCTTCAGCAGCAGCAGCAGCAGCAGCAGCAACACATCACAGGAAAATGCTGCCAGTCTGCTTAACAACCCACCTGTTGTGCTCATTTTTG
>JAPTYQ010000007.1:18678148-18699760 GCA_029814465.1 Ostorhinchus cyanosoma
CAGCAGCAGCAGCAGCAACACATCACAGGAAAATGCTGCCAGTCTGCTTAACAACCCACCTGTTGTGCTCATTTTTGTGTATTTTAACAGTAATAATGGAGTGAGGCGGCGGTGTACTCATCCTTTTAAGCCATGTTTAGTGTACAGGAGGGCTGAACATTAAAAGCCTTTTCAAAATGTCATGAGTCACTGGTTTAGTAGTGAGCAAATATTTATGCCTGTTAGAGGCCCCCAATGAGGTAAATAGCATCATTGCTTACATTTAAGGTCCTTGGCAAAGGGGATTAGGACCCATGTCTAAAGTATCCAGAAGAAACCATGTTTCTCAGCTTGTCAGGAAGGAAACACGTTGACATTAGTGCGGTAACTTTTTTTTTTTTCCATTGACATTTGAATTTTGACCTTTAAAATCACGGCATGTTGTTGTTTCACACAACATGTTAAAGAAAGTTACATTTAAAAGCACTGATGACAAGAAACTATTCACCCGAGTGCTGGATTTCAATGTCATGTTGAGATATTTTTACTTTCTGCAACTTTATACTTCCTTTCCACTGCATTTTGGAGGGAAATATAAT
Organism: Ostorhinchus cyanosoma; assembly: GCA_029814465.1. Classification (NCBI taxonomy): domain Eukaryota; kingdom Metazoa; phylum Chordata; class Actinopteri; order Kurtiformes; family Apogonidae; genus Ostorhinchus; species Ostorhinchus cyanosoma. Next base: position 18,678,727 of record JAPTYQ010000007.1, read on the forward strand.
ATTTTTTTGCATTATTACCTGACAGCTTTAGCCCCAAGTGTCTGTCAATGTTTACTCAATGGATAATATAAGCAGCTCTTAAAATACAACACTTTGTTAAAGATTAAAGCAGTGGCTTCCAACCTTAAGCAGCTTGCAGTCCAGGCTCACATTTCACATGTCTGACTTATCAACAGCTCCACCAAATAATGATTTAATGATTTTTTTCCACCTCAAAACTTCTCTCATGGATTCGGTTCAATGCATGAAATCATCTATTATGCAACCAAAAATCAAAGATTACAGAAAAAGTACAAAAAAAAAAAAAAATGGAAACAGATTTGTGCATTAGAACTTTTTTCATCTTTATTCTCTCATTAATCATCTCATGACCCCTGACATTTGTCTGATGTCTTTATAAAAACTGGATAATGTCAAAACAACACCCTGATTTTACACAGATGCTTCGCTATTAATAAACTATTAATGCTTAACATAACAATCAGAAGGATCAAAGTTCATTTACTCTAATACTTGAACTGTTTTATCTTTTACTTCACCATATTGATGCTTTTTATTCTAGTAAAAAGGTCTAAGTACTTTATCCACCACAAACGGTACCAACTCGTATTCATTGTGAGCCACAGACCACTAGAGCCTGTAATCTATAACTCAAAATATGCAGATTATCTTTTGCCATGGCTGTCAAATATTGTGTTGCGTGTTCTGTTCGACCATATGTCAACATAGCACAAGTCGTTTGGATGGTTTGATACAGAGCTGAAATATTGGCGTGGCTTTCTGTGCCCAGTTGGCCCAAGGAAGAATGCTCGACAAGCAGCGAGGACATGGCTGCAACAGCCGTTCAATACGCTGTGTACAAATTGGAGGCAGCAATAACTCAATTGCTGCAGCTAATTCACTCACGGCTGGGGCATGGGTCCAGAAAAGTTGGATAATGCAGTGAAGGCCTGCAGGGATTTGTTGCCCCACAGCCATCTCATTCAATATAGGCCAGGCTTCAGTGGGTATTACTCACAGGCTAAACAAGTCCTGCAGACAGCTAGCCCTACTTTTATGCCTGGCTGCTTCGCTTTGTTCACTTTGAAGTATAAACTTTGTTTTGGGGAAAGGCAATGTTAACAAATTAAGCTAAACATGTTTTTCTGGGGCTTTATTACACATAGGCTGATTCAGCTAAAACTGCAGTTATCTGTATTTTGTCTCATCTCTTCTACCACTGTGTAGGATAATAATGTGTTTTCCAACTACTTTCCCAGTGACTTTACATTTGATTTTGCAATTGTTGAATTTGACCAACTTTTAATTGTGCATAAAAGTAGCTTGTTTTTTCAGTTGTATTTATTGCATTTCCACTGTGCATTTTATATTGCTCATAAAATTTACACGCAACTTTATGTAACGGAGGTAGTGTTAGGATAAAAAAAAAATGTAAAGTTGGTGGATTTTTGCACATTTTTGTCCATAATCTCAAAACAAGCTGCTGCTTTTCCTTAAACATAGATTTTTTTTGTTAATGCTACATGTCTATTATTGTTAGATTGATGAAACTGCCTCCTTGACTGAAGATAAAAGATAATAGAATTTGCAGCTGTGTCAAACTCAACTTCTGCAAGCTCATCTGATTTTTAAATTATGGAGTGACAGTATATTTTCTTTCATCTTTCAGCCGGGTTTCCTTGGTCTAGGTGGTGCTATTCCCCAGTTAACTAGCATCACTCAGGATGAGTAATTTAACGCTGAATGTTATGGTGCTCCTGGGAGACATTGTGTGTAACCAGTAAATCATGAGCAATGACCTTTGTTGGAGTGGTGGTCTAGTTGTGACTGTGAGAGGAATGTTGGTTCCCCCCTAAAACACCAACAGCTCATCCTAATGGGCTTATAATAGGGAAATATGGTTTAGCCCAACAGACCTGATGGTGATGGCGCTCTGTCTTTGCTTGTGAAAATGTAAAGAAATGTTGATTTTACTCTGACTGATGTTTCAAAGCCCAAGTAAAGAGTTGTACAGTCACGGCTCTAGTGGAAAAAAGCCACAAAAAAAGCGTAGTCAAATGATCCTTTTACATAAAGTCTAAAACAGAAGTCATGCTGTATTTCTGCTTCATTTGACTTCCACTCTGTTCTTCAATGTCTGTCATAGCTGTCAAATTTGCAGACTGTGAACATAGCTTTAAAGCTTCGAAGACAAGAGGCAACATTCAGTCATTTTCAGCTTTGCTTTATAAGCTTCTTTCACTTATTGAATTTCATTAATTTATGTATTTATATTGATTTTAATGTAGGCCGTTATCACTTTCACACATAAACATCTATTTTTCTCCTAAACCTCCAGGTACTAATGACTCCATAACCTTTCTGTATCATATTTTCTGTTTTAGGAAACCTGCTTATTGGCATACTTGATATTTAGTAATAAGTAGGAGTAATATTTAGTAAATACACTTAATTATAATATTGTGTGTTTACAGTTAAACAGTTGTCCACAGTCTTTAGAAATGGAAACATTTCAGCCAACATATCTACACTGCTGAGTTCATGAACACACCAATCAGTCTGGTAACTCTAGAAATGAACATGCCACGTTATCTGTGTTTAACTCTTTTTCTTTTTTTTTTTTTTTAACAGTTGCTTTCTGTGACCTTTAACAATGCGCGTGAAAGCGGTTCAGATCCATAATATTTACAGTGCACCTCACTTCCTGTGTTTTCCTTCTCATAACACTTGTCTACTTCTTCCCAGATGTCCGGATGGATACTTCGGCCCACGATGCTTACAGACTGAGCCGCTGCGGTTGTACATGCCCAATCCTTTCAAAAGTATGTTCACTTGATATGAGCAGCTGAGAACAGAGACACAGTTGTCAGTGGATTACCTCTGTGGACTCCTGCTGACCCCCCCACCCTCCCCAGTTCTCTTCCTCTTTCTCCTTCTCTTTCTCTTTCTCAGGTCAACACACAATGAGCTGTGCACTACGCCATGCACATGGTGGTGTCATCCATGGGAACACTCTGCTTCTGCTGTCTATAGATGTGCTGTTGTTCTAATTCTGTGTTTCTCTGCCTCTCTCTCCCTCCCTCTCTCCCTTTTCCCTCCCTCCCTTCACACAAACTCTTCTTTTCACTCTCTCTGTCCTTCTCTTCTCTTTCTTTCTTTCTGTCTCGCTCACCCACCACCCTTCTCCTCCCTCTCCTCTTGTGGCTTTTGTTTCTTTCCATCAGGTGTCCAAATGACTTTACTGGTGATCGCTGTCAAACCTACGTTATGGCCAGTTTCTACCGTATGTCAATTTCCTCTTCTGTCACTCTGTCAGACTGTCCTGTGTCGTGCATGCGTGCTGGTGTAGAGAGATCGCATTCATTTCCTGTTGTAGCCTAATAGTTGTGTCTGTGCCGTCTCTGATGACTCATTCACAGGTTGGCATAGCTGACTAGAGTTCAACATGTTGGATCTGCATGTGTTATTGTTCGCCCTTTAATTCGCAGCGTTTTGCATGTGCACTGTCCAAATAGGAGCTATTAGTTTGATTGCAACAATTTAGATGCTTTGTGAAAGTAGACTTGCACAAAGATAAATGCATGTTCCACCTCGGTTTAGTGGCACAGAACCTACTGAAATGTCTCTAATACTAATGATGCCTATTTACGCAATCAGCTACAAACACAAGCACATATAAAGCTGCAAGAGCTGATTCATGGATCAAAAAAAAAAAGTCAGGTCTGATCAATTAACATGAATAGACTAGACAAGACTACAGTGCAATACAATATAGTGCGATACGATACAATGCAGTACAATAGATCTTTATTGTGTTCTGTTTAGCAGCAAAAATAGGACTATATAAAAAATATCACACAAAATATCACACACATACTGAAAAATGTAGACATGCAAAAAGCTACAGGATAAAATATTAAATATGCATTTGCTACTAAAGTAATACTAAAACTACTGAAATGTGCAAAAACTAACTCTGTGCTACAAATGAGAAAAATGTACAAGTGGCACACAATAAACCCCGCCCCTTGCAAATGTTTTACCTGATTTGCCCTATCTCTTATCATTGTAAAAACACATTTTGACGACCTTGACCTTGACCTTTGACCTACATTCACTAAAATTTCTTGGGATCTATTCTGGACCACCTCGCACCTTTCCTGAAAATGTCATGGAAATTGGTTCCGTAGTTTTTGAAACAAACAGACAAAAAAAACATAAAAACAACCCAAAACAATACCCTCGCCTCCTCTTTGGGGGGTGGGGTAACAAATAGGGATATATAGCCAATATATGATATATACAAAGTGAGATTAGGAACAATATAACTGGCATGACAGGCTGGAAATAACTCGCACATTTAGCATTTCTTCATAAATGTATACAATTTGTAACTAAGTTTATAATAGGGGTTGTCAAGTATTGTTTTTTTATCATCAGTGTTGGTGCTGATGGTGTAGAAACTCAAATCTAACAATGTAACATCTGAAATACTAAAATACTTTGAAGCAGATAAGACCACTTTTCAGCAATATCTTAAAATGAAAAGTTGCAGGACACTTCTAGCAGCATTCCTTAAAAAATACCTGAAAAATGTACTAACAATAACCAAAATATCTCCAAAAGGTTCAAAAGTAAAACTAAATAAACTGAAATTTGTGTCTCAATTAGTTCTTTTCGTTTAGCATCTCCAGATTGTGGTGCAGAAAGTAAACATGTGCATGACAGCAGGAGTGGCTGCATCACAGACTAAATAAAACCTCATTTAATTAATCTCAATATCAGATTCAAACGTACAAATACCAATAACTATAAAATATAGGATCCAATAACCTGTCACCCCGACCCCTTATTGCATCCATCTTACAATATGATAACTACCCTGTTGTCACACAATGTACTTGTTGATTTATTTGGTTTGATCCTAATGATACCTGGGTGGTTCCCAAATGTCCAATCATTTCCAGTAAATACAACTCTGGAAAAAGTTAACAGACCGCTCCAGATTTCCAGACCAGAACCCTCTGAAAACCTCTGGAATACGATCAAGTGGAAGATGGATGGTCACAAGCCATCAAACAAACCGGGGCGGCCTGTATCGCTGCACCAGGAGAGGCATAAAACACACAAAAGTAAAGTGAAAGACTGGTGAAGATTACGCCAAGATACATGAAATCTGGGTTATTCCATAAAACATTGATTTATTTTGCTAAGTAAAAACATTAGTAGTGTAGTATTTTACAATGAGTACATGCTAGTTTTCTTTGTATTATTCCAGACAAGAAAATACTGCACTTTTTGTTATTATGACCAGCTGTCATTTTCAGCAAATAAATGCCCTAGATGAGATTTATTTGACAAAAAATAGGATGTTGCCAGTAGTTTCTAACAAAAAAGAACCCCCAAAAAACCCTGACTTCACAATGTAAATCAGTTATCTCTTCATATTTTTTCCAGAGATGTATTTTCAATGCTCTGAATCTCTGGTTTTGAACACAGGAGAATAGAAAAAGAATACAAACTAAGCATGTTTTGCAGATGTGTTCAGCTGCTGAGTGGATTCTTTCACTTTAAAATAAGATGACACTGTCTTTTAGTAGTAAGTTGAAACATGTTTTGTCCATATCCGGATAGTAAGAGTTGTTTTTAAGATACAAAATAGTATCAAAATGCTGTCTTCAGGGTAGAGATGCTGCTCTCAGATGCCCTCATAGGGTTCATGTACCACACTACATCTTTTCCAGCCTGGGGATAAAGAAGTCAGCCCTGCACCACATGCTCTGCAAAGCAACATCAGCAAACACATGAGTCGAAAGCTGAATTATATTATATTGCATAAAAGTTTCCCCCTTTAAGTGTATTACACAGTATGGAATCAACACTATTTGACGCGATCAGCTTTTATCAGATCCGACCCTGGTGCCATTTTGCGGTTTACCTGCAAATCTGTTCAAATATAAAGAAAATATGTATGCTACGTAGCTTTCTTTAACAACATTTACATTTGTTTTAGCAATTTCTCATTCAAAAACCTTTGATTTTTATGAAACCCTCACTTTATGCTCTGACGTAAAATCTTAAAATTACTCTACAATCATCTTGGTGTAAAATTAAATCTAAGGCTTATAATTCATGTCAGATAATGGCAAGGAATCTTCTGCAGATTTACTGCATATTTGTCAGCATCGTGTCTTTGCAAGCCCATGTGGTTTCAATATGAAATAACACCGCAGTAAGAAAATCACTAACTGCATCTGCTTTAGGAGTCGCCTGATGCTGCCTACGGTACATCTCTGCAGCCAGACTTCTGGAACGTACACATACTGTTTGTTGTATGTTGGCTCAGAGTATAATGTGAAAAAAACCCCGTCTTAACTACAAGTAATTTCATCTCACATTAAGTCGCAATGCACTAAGCAGAAATTACTTGTTTTCTTGGCAGAGGAGACAGTGGTGTGTGGGAGCTCTTTTTCCTCCACTTACAGCTCTTTCTGCATTGTGTTCAGTGCAGCTGTGCAGCGGCATCAAGGACGACGTTTATTTCCTCTTCTTATTTAGACACATGAAGAGACCTGATTATGTGTTATACCCTCAAGAGAATGATCTGGATTTATTTGAGAGCAGTAAAATCCAAAACCCATTTGCTTTTACAACACAAATTTAAAGAAACTGAAACAAACATTGATACCTGATGACACATCTTCGTTAAATATAAAGTCCCCAAGTAGAGAAATGCTGTCGGGAGAAGATCATCTGTGTAAATCTACTTCTTAAAATTTCTGCGTATTGATAAAAAAATATGATAAGATCAGTGGCCTATTCAGATCAAATCACACTAAGTATTAAAACAAAAGTGAAAAATACTAAATAATAAGTAAAATGTAAAAAAATAATGACAAAAGCAACAATATGATAAAATTTAACGCAGATACATAGATACAGATCAAATAATAAATAACAGTAAATAATGAAGTAGTGATGGAGCATAAAAATTAAACTTTATGTCAGTATTGTATGTATTTATTTCGGTGGAAAATTGCTTTTATCTCAATTATCAGAAAATACGCTGGATTTTCTTCCGAGCAAGACACATGTGCTCACACTTATTCCATATACCAAAGACCCGCCTCCTTCAGGCCACCTCCCATCCCCAGGAGATACCAAAAGAAAGGAGGATGGCTCCTGCTCCTCAGCCATAAGAGCTTGGCTTAACAAGAGTATGTTGTCATAAGAACAGCTGGGACTCGCTTCAACCCAAGTAAAGCAAGTGAGCTGCCAGAGATATGGACTCAGCTGGTTGGTGCAACCTCCCCACGGCCTCACTTTGCTGTATAATATAGAATCCAACTCTAATTCTTCTTAGTCAGTGTGATTATTGCGATATTGTGCAGATACACTCCTTCTAACTTGCCTGTTCATGTGATGGGTGTGTTCGGGAACAGAGAGTGTAGCATTTTTAGAAAGCACAAAACTGAAAACACAGGTAGTCTCAGCTGATGACACATACTTTCCCCCGCGTAGTTAATGACGCTGACTCTGCACCTCTTTTTTTTTTATTTGTTTGGTTATCTAATCAAACTGTGTTCACTGGAAACGTGATGACTCTATTCATAAATAAGTATAAATGTTAAAAAAAAAAAAAAAAAAAATCTGTGACACTGGACTACGTTGAGAAAATACATTATATAATAAAAAAAAATCACATCCAAATGCACACAATAGAATCAAAAATCCATTTTATTTTCCTGATTCTAGTTATAATATCTTGCTGTTTTGTCGTCTGCTTTGATGTGTGATGTTGCATGTTCTAAGTGTGTTCGAATGTCTCGTCTTTACTGACCACATTGTTTATAAAACTGCCAACGTACAGTATTTTAAGTGTTTGTGTTGTGTTATTGCCTTTATTTGTTTGCTCCACTATATGTTAGAAGGTGCCTCTGTCTTAATCTGGTCTTTTGTTTCTTTTCTTTTTTTTTTTCCCAACTGTCAACCCTCTGCAATGGCAGAGCATCTTGGGATTGAATTTATGGGTATGAAACAATCCATTTTGATTCTCAGTTGTAACGTAGCTTCTAAATAGATGTCCTTCATTTTGACATGCTCCCGCTCGTCTATGGTGTGAACTGTGAATCACGTCGTTCCTTGATTAACCAGTCTCTGGATCAATCATACCATGACTAATTAGACTGAAAACCTTGTAGTCAATGCAACTGATCAAACATCATTAACCTGGATGTCATCACTGGACCGCCTCATACGTGTGCATCGGAAAAGTAGAACCATTAACTGAGATTTTGTTTCACTCACCATCATATTTTTCTCCTTTGACTGATTTTTTATTTTTTTTTGCTCTTCATTCCTTCTGTAACAAGCATGATATATCATGTTTGTAGCTACCAAACCTTTCCTCAATCTTCATCTCATCTCATACCTCATAGCCTCATATCTTTCCAGTCTGTCCTTTTGATATGCCATCTCGCTCTCTTTCTTTGTGTGATCATGTCCATGTTTTTTGCATCATGTCTTTAGTACATCTGTTTAAGACTTTAAAGCATAAAATATCATTTCTGTTACTGGTCTGAATTATCCTTCAAGAAGTAGATGCTGTGATGTGAGCATGCGATACTATTTTAAGAATGTACAATGTTTTATTTCCTCTGTCTCCTGCTTGTTCCCTCCTCGTCCTTTAATTAGCTCTCGTTTTCCTCTACCTTTTCCAGAAAAGTACATTTAGTGGTTGAGGTGTGAAGTAACAGCTCGTAATTACACAAGTGCATCTACTATATGTGTTACGAGATAATTTTGTTTGCATTTAACACGTAAAATTGTCTCTATTGAGACTCATTAGAGATAGAGAGCAAGCAAAAGTGGTGAAATATTACCCCATTCGCTGCTAGAAATAAAGTGACTACAGTGATTTATTTATGGTGTCTGAAAGTGGTATGATAATGTAAAACAACTGGTGCTGGTGATTGAAAATAAAACACCTCCCATTTTAAAATTACTTTTTCATCCTGTCCATCTAATCTACCTCAACCTCAAAACAGTTCTTTTCTGGAAAAGTAAAATAGATATTGATAATAATATTTATAGTTAATTTTTTTTTAAACCATTATTTTAAAAATTGTGATGTAATTGTGCTAAATGTCTGAGTGGTTGAAGACTTCTAAAGATAAGTAATAATGAACATTGAAAGAAAAATTTGAGATAAGCATTGGACATTTTCCAAAGAGTAAAATCTCAAACTATAATAGATAAAAAAAAAAAGCTGAAAATAATAATATTAGTGATGCAGAAAGTAAAGTTTTGAATTACTCAGAATTTAGCCACACACATAAAAAGCTGTAATACAGAAGTAAGAAAGACCATGCACCTTCAAAAAAACTGACTTTTTTTTTCTCTTATTTCTCTCACTGTGTGTGTGGATGTGTTTGTGTATTTGTCGGTGTGATGTTAACAGAGGCAGAGGAACTCTACCAGAAAAGAGTCCTGACAATCACGGGTATTTGTGTGGCTCTGTTGGTGGTGGGCATCGTGTGTGTGGTTGCCTACTGCAAAACCAAGTAAGTCAAATCACCAATAACACTGGCATGTATTTTATCCTCCAGCAACTAATATCAATAGTAATCCTGTCAAATATTCACATATAATTACAAAATATTTAGTGTTATCTTTTAAAATATCAATATGTGAAGTAGTTAATTCAATAAAAATCACAGACTTATTATGCGTATGACAGCCATTGTCCTCTGAAGTCACAGAAATTAAATATCGCTCACAAAACATTATAATCCCACCGCCGCATCTAAGTATCACCACACACCTGTTGAAACCTCCACGTAAAATGCATATTGGAGGTTGGAAAGCTTGCGATATATTTTTTTTTTACCCACTTTAGTTATAATGTGTGATATTATGTTTAATGTAACGCATATTTCTGTGTAAAGTTCATACAAATGCACATAGAAGCAGTTCATCTGGTGTAAACACAGCATTATGGTTAGATATTTTAGAATTTGTTCACAATTCCACAATGATGTTGACTAAGAAATAGCTGAGTAGTAGCATTAGCATTTGTCTAACGGTTTCAAATACGGCGTTTTAATTTAAAAGTTAAAGGTTTGTCACACTTTATTATTCCTTTGTGGAAATTTCATCCTAATACACAGCGTTAGCAATTAGCATTAGCAATTAGCACATTAGCAATTAGCAATAGCACATTAAGAGCAGTGAGCTACCATCGAAGGCGATCAGAGACCGACTTAAGATTTACATCAGTATCCCAAAAGGAGAATTAACATGTATGTATGCCGTTTTTGAAGGGAAATGAGAATGTTTTATTATAATCCAAGTGAAGTGATAGCGATTTATCAAATGTTTCTATGACTTCAGTGCAGCATTGTGACAATATCAATTGGTAACGGCTTGAACTTTACATCAGAGGAAAACTAACTGCAGTGTGAATATTGTGATGAATATCAGAAATGGCAACGAAACAAAAAATTATACATGGTCTAAAAGTCTCGCATCACTTTTATGTTTGTTGCTTCTGTGTTTGGTTCTCTGTCTTTTTTAATTACCGTAGATGCAGCTACAAAATAGAAAAAATGTGTACAGTACTAAAAAAACCACACACAAAAAAAAATCTGATTTAAAAGGCTTCTACAGTATATTAAAAAAGTACATATTGTAAAAAGAAGTAGCCCAAACAACAAAAAACATTATGAATTAAATCTGGGCTAAAATAAGCAGAGAATGAACCCTTTATTTGGGACTCATTGAAATATTCTGAAATTCAAAATGTCAACCTTAGTGTGTTATTAGACATCGTCATCTTCCTCCTCTTGCCATAAATCATCTGAGCAGCACTTGCTAAAAAGTAAACACATGTAATAAAACAACTGTTAAATCATAAACTGACAAAAAAAAAAATCAATCATATTCACTATTGACATATTCAAAATGCCTATAAATCTCTCTGAATCATTGTATAGCGTTTCTAAAACCTAACATGCTTCTGGACCTCATTGAGGCACAGGATTGGCTACGTATTTAATGTTTGAGGAAATTACCAAAACTAGTCACTTGCCCGATAAAGGGATAAGGCATTACATTCTTTATGTGTTCAAGATATCAAATATAATGATAGGTCACCTTGAATACTTGACACAATGAAGCTTGTTTTAAATTCTGTAGCCTTTATATTTCCTGCTTATCCTCAGTTAAATAAAAAAAAAAAAAAAACACAATTTATTATTAAATACACAGACTAAGAACTGCATATATGTGGTCACTGCAACTTTGCTAAAACAAGAAACCAAATGTTGGCGCATGACTTCTACACACTACTGTACCGGAATCTTTGGAAAGGACCAAAAGGGAATAACTTTGATGTCTTTAACAGGAAACAAAGAAAGAAGATGCACAATCATCTGCGACAGAATATGTGTCCAGAACACCCCAATCGTAACCTAGCTAACGGACCCAATCACCCAGGACCAGGCCCAGAGGAAATCCCTATGGTAGATGTGAGTGTTTGAAAGAATTTTTACTGCCCCTGAAGTTTATGAACAGAGGGATATGCCAAATGCTTTTATGTGTATGTCGTTTTTTTTCCCTTTTTAACCATCTGCCAAATCCATTTTTTGGACACACAGTACATATCAAAGAATGTCCCTGCAACTGAACGAGTCATACGGCCTGCAACAGAGGGATCATTCCCGGCCAGCCATGCCTCTTCCAGATCTCACAACTCTTCCACACGAGCCCATTCATCAACTCACAGGTAACATGAAGTATTTGTTTTTCTACCTTCTCACATACGGTACCATATGAACAGACTTGTCATTTGTTTTGGCGGTGATTCTTATTTTGAAGAAGACAGAGGTATTTAAATGAATGGTAGAAAACCAGCCCTCTGCACATCCAAGTCTGTGACGGATTTGCAAACTTTCAGTCAGACCCCCTTCAAGGCATGAACATTTGGCAAGTGAACGCACCAGCGCTACAGGCTGAAAAGACATCATTTGATTAGCCTGAACCATCATGGGAGCTGTAGTCCTGGATTTAATGGTCCACATATTAAAGACTGTCTTTGGAATCACATACTGGATACTATATCCTATATCCTATAACAGCATGCAGTAGATTATGCTGAATGCAAACATTAATACAGTGTACTGTAGTCACATGACCATATAAGCTTTTTACAATGAATACAGTTACAGGATTGTTCCTTAATTATCAGTATTGATCTCTGTAATCACATGTATTAGCTTGTTTAACTGTTTCATACAGCAAGAACAGGCCTTTTTTTTTTTTTTTTACAGCAAATTATCATTTGAATGACAACATGCAAATTGTACCATAGCAGTTTCATGTTCTTACGCATGTACTCACTTGTTTCCCCTACAGCACACTGCCTACATTTCCTGTTCTGTACACCCATATTTAACCTCCTGAGACCCAGGAGAGTAAACATTTTGGCTTCTTTACATTAAATAACCGTCTTGACTAGAAACAGCCCAATCCAACAGTTTTTCTTTTCTTTGTTTGTTTGTTAAATAAGGATTTTTCCTGGGTCTTAAGAGGTTGATGTATGTAAATAGTGAACTCCAACAGAGCAGGTGGTGGTATTGCACCAACTGCACTAACTGCAACCTGCCATTAGACAAAAGAGTAGAATGACCGTAATCTATTGTATGATGCTGTACATCATGAAGGTAGCTCTAGTGGCACACTGAGGAATGTGTCCAGTGCCGTACACATTTGGATATTTTTGCAAAACTGAAGAGTTGTATCGGTAGAAGATTTGAAGAAGCGTATAAGACCTTAAAACTGTACAAATCAATAGAGATAAATGCATTGATGAGTCATTTCAACCTGTTGCCGTGCTACGTTCCTTTGCTACATGTTCATATCTTGAAAAGTTTCTCTGATCAAAAGCTTACAAATTATATGATGCACGATTTGTGAGGACCATTATTCAGTTCGGTTATTTTTTCTGATCATTTGGGGAAAGACAGTAGGATAAGGAATCACACTTGGTCATGTTGGGGTGTGTGCATGTGTTCACACTTTTTTATTTGTCAGACATGAGGAACGGACATGGAGCCTGGAACATTCGGACAGTATCCTCTCTGACTCGCCGGGAATGATGTCATCATCCGTGGGGACCAGTAAATGCAGCAGTCCTGCATGCATGGAGGCACGGGCCCGGCGCGCTGCACACTGTGGTTACACTGACCCCCACCGGTCGGGCCTTCAATACGGGGACTCCTTCGACTCGCTGGGAGACTCTCCGCACAGCGACAGGTGGGAACCAGGCTCATGTGGCTGATATGGGACTGGGTTTGTCATGAACATTTTGAGAAGTTTGCTTTCTCTGCTGGTTCTCTCTCAGCCTCGAGAGGCCAGTCAGGGCACTCAGAGAGACTCAGTGGAAAATGACACACAGCAGGCATGATGATGAGGTGCGCTAAGGTAGGCACGAGAAACAGTGCTTATTTCAATGGGAGCTCTGTGCAATCAGCCACTGTAGCATCATAGACCTGGCCAATACTTAAATTTGATTGGCTGTAGTGTTCCCTTTAATTACCCTACAAGAAAAGTAGCATAATTTGGACTTTAGTTTGCCATCTTGCTTTGTGTTGTCCACACTAACTTCATCTTTACATGAGAAAACCTTAGTACAAAGGTAAGACGAAAGAAGTAACGATTCTGTTCCTGTCAAATGTGGTGAAAATGCATCTTTTAACAAAGCTGTCTATATTTACCCAGCACATATTTCTGTACTGAAGGCACAAAGATATCAATCTTATGTGACTCTGGGCAAAATGGCAAACAAGCATATTTCACAAAGTGTTGGACAGTTCCTTTAATGAGTTATAAGGCAGCAACTCAATCACATTGAATTTACCCCAAGTCATGTGCTTTCATCACATCTCCCATAAGTTATTTATCAGTAGTACTTTGGGATGTCATTCATGACCTAAACTCTAAGTTGTTTTTTATTTGTGTCATTTTATAATTTAGTATAGTTTGTTTCCCCTGATACTACAGTGGGACTTCAGCCGAACACTAAAATAATGAACTGGACTCGACGTACATAAATTATGTAGACTCCAAATCTTGATGTACAGTAAATCTATACTGTATATGAAACTTAATTTCTCTGAAAAAGTGTTTTTCCGTTGGATCAGAGTGCATAATGACCTCAGATCATCTGGAGCAAAGGTGGTACAGTAGGGACATGCCAACTGGCAGCAGACCTCTGGCAGAACAAAGTTCCATTAGCTGCACAGTTTTTAAGTACACCATGTCCAGACCTGCAAAAGTCACATTCAGGACTACAGTACGTTCAGATGTTTAAATACTGCCTTCAGCCTGAAAAAAAAATTATATGCAAATCAATGCCTTTCCAGCTTATCAGTATTTGCGATATTCTGATATAAACTTAAGATCATTTGTTTAAATCATTATTAATGTACTGGAGACAATAATATGTCTATGGCTTGAGGATTTCTATTTAAAAAATAAGCAAATAGAGAGGTTTGTGTGACTAAGTAAAGCATATGGTTTTTTCCAGCTTAAACATGAAATTGTCCCAGGAACTTGACATTTATTAGAACAAGATAATACATGAAACTTCTGAAATTTCATCAAAATCCATCCCTAACCCTTTGAGATATCTTGCTAACAGACATATGGACAAACCCTGATGAAAACATAACCTCTTTGGCAGAGGTAATTACTAATTACATATGTATATTGATAAAAACACAGACGATAAATAGGTTTTACCCTTTATGTGGTAAAGGCTTTCAATAATGACTAACACACACTGAGTGCTTTGAAACAGTCCTAAGCATGTGGACTGTAAGCAGTCCTTGGCCGCCAACCGTTTGTTATGCACATCCAGATTGCATAACCAGCATCCCGTCAGAGTCACTCGAGGTAACGTGCACCTCTTCCATCATGGCAGCAGCTACTACATCAGCTGAATCAGCAATGTTATGGGAATATCTCAGGCTTGTGTCTCACATAGCCAATTGAATTTTTTCTCAAGGGAATGAAAAGGAACTCTGAAAATGCTGATGTGCAATGATTCACCATCAGTTACGTAGATTTTATCAGTCTGCATTTCATTCCAAGACAACGGTCACAGCCTGTGTTAAAAGATTCAGTATGTCACAGTTTCTGCAGAAACGCAGAAAATTCATGACATAATACGACAACAACACATAAAATGCAAAGAAGACATGAAAAGTAAATCACAAATAGGACTGTAGTTGGAGGAAGATGTAGTGTTTTTTGGGTTGTTCAGAGTTAGGACATGGGGTTGGCTGGACGATGATGTTGAGCAGGTTG
Source organism: Ostorhinchus cyanosoma (assembly GCA_029814465.1). Lineage (NCBI taxonomy): Eukaryota > Metazoa > Chordata > Actinopteri > Kurtiformes > Apogonidae > Ostorhinchus > Ostorhinchus cyanosoma. Next base: position 18,694,096 of record JAPTYQ010000007.1, read on the forward strand.
GTTCAGAGCCTAGAGGAGCAGAGGAATACTGATGGGCAGCCAAAACCACTGCCTCTGTTCAAGGACCTCAGGCAGGGTCTTGGCTCAAAGAACATGAGAAGCTCAGTTTCAATACAGGCAATCGTCCAAGACCTAGTAGCACTGTGATCAATAATAACCCCGTGTGTTTTGATTTTTTTTGTGTGATATAGTACACATTTATTAACTGTGAACTTAATACTCAATTGTGTCAGGTATTTAATGAATGTGCAATTGCTCTGACATGTCTATTTCTTTAAATTACACTTTAAAGAGCATGTCTTAACTGCACTGAATGGTTAGATGTGGGCCCAAAAACAAAATTTTTTGAGTCAGAGTTTTACAATTGTAATGGTTTGTATAATGTGAGAGAAGTGCATCCAAGGAGTTTTTGTTCTGTAGACAGAAGGAAAATCACTCATCAGCAGCATCAGAGTACAAAATATATTCATCACAAAGTTAGCAAATATGTTACATGTCGCTCTGGAGAAGACTGGTTTAACAAAATATTATTACCTTGGTGGAAAAGAAGCTTAATTAGAAAGAACAGTGAAGTTGTTTTTTTTTCAGTATGTACTGGAAGTGATGAAGAAAATGGGCATAAGCATCATCTATTGTTCCAACTGCTTCTCTCTGAGAAGGAGCAGAAGTTCAGATCATGTGAATATCGATACAGTACATTCGTATGGGTTTCTCCTGTAAATACTTAAGTACTTAATCATGTTCAGAGAGGAAATGCCTACAGCCTTTTTAACTCCCGTTTGCCTTTCCTTACTTAATCATTCCCTCTCCTCTGTTTTTATCATAGATACGTGTCAGCCCTGACGACACCAGCCCGCCTCTCACCGGTGGATTTCCATTACTCATTGCCCCCGCAGGTGCCTACCTTCCAGATCACATCCCCCAATGCCAGCCATGCCATGTCTCTCCCTCCTGCTGTCCACAACCCTTACCCTCTGGAGGATGATCAGCCTCTGCTGCGCCGTTACCAGGTGCCCCTACATGATGCCCAGTGCCAGGAGCCCTACCGGCAGCAGCGTCGTACCTATCTAAACGACAGCAGGGGAAGCCTGCCCTCCAGCCCCTACCGGCTGGCTGAGGATGAAGACTATGAGACCACCCAGGAGTATCTCTCCTCAAGGGAGCAACCAAAGAGAAGTGGGTCCAGTGGATCTGGCAGCCGACGCTGGCGGAGATCCAGACTGAATGGCCACGTGGCCCCACGTGGATATGAGGCATCTCGGGACTATGGGTCTCGAAGCTGCCTAACAGATAGTGAGTCAGAGGAGGACGGTGAGAGCACACCCTTCCTCAGTATGCAGAACATGAATGCCGAGCCTTCCACCATCTACAGGCCGGTGGACAGTCGGACTTCTCACTCATCGGGGCGGCACAGTGGGCATGGAAACATGCATACAAGACTTACACACTCACGCTCCAAACCGGACAATACACCCCATTAAAGAGTGAAAATGAACCAACAAAAATCAATATAGTATAGACCTGCATCTATAAGAAATATTTTTATTTTATATAACTGACAGATATTCTAAACAAATGAAATATTTATTTTCATTTTAGCAAAAGTTGTCTACTAGTTAACAGCAAAGACTTTTTTATAGGGAAAACTCTATTTATATGTACATTTTGATTTACAGCATAAAAAGATGTGCCAGTTTTTTCACAACGTAAAAAAATAGAGTAATATTGTGGTGCCTTTTGCTGTATGCCGATGCCAGAGGGCCAGTGGAGGTTTTTGTAGCCTTTCTTATATGGACGCCTCATTTTTTATACTCGTTTGTTTTGTTTTTTTCTTCTCTGGTTTTCAGTTTTTTTTTCTTTCCAAGTTGCATTCTTTGAGGAGTCTAGCCCCACTGGAACAGAGCCCCTTCCATATCACGCAATATAAACCACTTCGACATAAAGTGTATGTTTACATTAATATGAATCGCCTGTAGGGTTTATGATTTGGGATCTAATAGAACGCCTGATAAATACAGTGTAGATCCTTTTTGCCCTTTGACTAATGTCTACAGAGAGAGAGTGAGACACTGTGCTGTTTGTGTGTGAGTGTGTGCGCGTGTAAATGCCTGTGTGGGTGTGTGTGTGCGCATGTCAGTTCGCTTGCATGTATTTGTGATTGTTAGATGAATTTCATTGTTTGTTGTGGTAACATCAAACGTGTTGGTCTACTGGTGTCTCAGCAGAACTGACAGAAGACGGTGTTGGAAATTCACAGAACAGTCCTTTTATCAGAACAGTGACCCCCAGTAGGTGTAGGTGGACAGGTGACGCTGCTGTAGGGTTGGATGTTTTGTAGGTCATTGCTTGATGTGTTTACAGCTATTCTGCCCCTTTCCCAGCTTGCCCAACTTAACTCCCTTTCTTCTCAGCAGGTTTGCCTCACGTTAGCCTCTTTGCCTGTCTGTTACGAGGCCGACAAACACCGAGCCGCTTGGCACGGGTTGACCCCTGCCATCGCAGGTGGTGGCAAAACAAAAAAGATTGCATCTTTTTTCTGTCTTCTCACTCGTGAATCCCAAGCCTCATCATCCTTCTGTGTCCATTCTGTTTATTGTGGCTTGAGTTAAAGGCCACACAGTGTCTCAGGATTTCCACATGCCCCCTCCTCCTCCACCTTAAACCCTGTTCACCCTCTTCCTCAACTTAAGGTCTACCTAAGACTAAGGCTCTCCCATATTGAGAGTCTAGATGTAAACATACAGTCTACCAGTTCCCTGAACACTCCCATACAGAGAGAAGGAAAGCCAAGTGGAAGCAGCTCAGAGGAGAACAGTACAGATCATATTAGACAATAGAAGTGAAATAGCTGTGAAACTTTGGAGGATCATACAATGCAAAAATATGCAAACTTTCTATTTTGCTGTTTGATTACATCATTTTCTAAGAGGTGACTGTAGTGTGTTGTGTGTGAAAAACTATGTGATGCCTATAGTGTAGAATGAAATAACATGATATAAATGCATATTTACATGAGTTATTTTTAAAAGCCATTATCCAGCCATCTATCAAGTGATCAGCCTTTCTTGTTCACATACTCATGTTCATTGAATGACTGTGTCCATGACTTATTTTATCACCTGATTTTTAGATCACTTAACATGCACACTTTCAATAATGTCAAATAGCATCTGAATAGTGTTTCCTCCAATAGTACGGTGTACTGCTTTGTCTTGTTGACGGATCTAGTCATTACACATTTAGTCTACAAACAATGATGATTATAAAACGTGAATAAAATCATTGAAGCCCTCTGTCCTCCACTGAAGGAAAAATAACAAACCTTTAAAAGATCATGTAAGCACCCATTAAAAGCGATTCAGTGAGAGAGGACGGTTGATGAGATTTCATCGCTGTTGGTGTGTTTCTGCTCCTCGTTACAAACTCCAAAGCTGAATTATCCGATTATTATTGAGTTACAAGGAAAACCCTAAAAACATTGATCTGCAATTGTAGCTGCTATGTGGTAAAAACACAGTGGCATTGTTCTAGAGAATGGTCTTTGGTCACACGTCACTTGCAGATATTTCATTCAGTTTCTCACATCTGGGTCTAATTTTGTATGTCTGAAAAATGCAAAAGAAGACAGTGCGCCTCTAGTTTAACTGTGGTTCTTCCTTCACTTTGCCAGTCCTCTCACCCAATTGAGATGCTACAAGGCACGTCCTGCCAGTCTCTTCTGTTTAATTTTATGACTCCCACCCCACCTGACCCCACCCTCGCTTGAAATGTTTGAACACCTCTCCTCTGCATGTCCTTGTGGTCAAGGTTAGATGGGTGCATGGTAAAAAAGCAGCAGACAATTCTTTTCCAGTCAGTGAAAGTGTATTTCATTTAACATTCAGCAATAAAAAAGAACCTTTTCCCCCATGTCATTCCTGAAATATCCTAGAAAAAAAGAAAAAAATGCGATTGTCATAGATTGTAAAATAAAATGAAAAATGAATCCACCTGTTCATATGAGAAAATAAATCTTTATTCATATCATTTTATGATGTAGTTATTTCTGTAGAAAGTCTTTGCTCTGCATTTTTATTCATGGTTTATTTTGGCTTATGGTTTTATTCGTCTGGAAATAACACAGCACGCAATACAAGTACACATACTGAAACTGAAAGTTCACAAAAGATGATATAAAGATGTGTTGATCACATAAAGGTTCATAATATTTAATTTGTTACTTTATAATATATAGCTGTTGATCATTTTACTATTTATAAGACATCCTTTTACTAATAGACATGGATTTATGTCATCATTGACAAAATAAATCTTGTTGGCACAGCATTATAACCACTGCTTGATGAAAATAAAACTATATTTGGGATATTATGATGCCAATTTGCTATTTTTACAGGAATTTACTCCTGACTTAGACTAATACATCATAAGAACAAGACATAAATGCTATTAATGTGACAAAGGCTGCACTAGATTAGAGAAACAGCTCAACAATGCATCACACTGTCACTGATCTTTAGGAATTTTATGACTCACAGGCCAAGAATACCCTTCTGCATGTGCTCAGTATCCATGTATGTGCACACATGTACTGTACATAGTATTTATATTTCATTATTGCAGTGAGATCACCACTAGATGGGGCCATAGCAGAAAAAAAAATCATAACATCACCTTAAGAGGATTCCGGTCAGTACAGTCTGACATGAATGGATCAAATTACAGCTAAATGAACGTACATGTTACTGAAGACAAATCAGGTAACTTTATCATCATTATATAATGATGTCCATGTATGATTTATAGGGGAACAAATGAAACTAGAGTACCATCACAACAATAATGGACAATAAAACATTTGAAATCTGTGTAGGGCTTAAAAAAGTCATTAAGCACATATAAACAGTAATCATATATAATCATAGTTCCACTGTGACAAAGTAATAATAAAAAAAAAAAACCTTTATAAGTGGTACAAATATAGCCATAATGGTTTTATTGAGTGAAAATATACAACAAATTCAAAAGAAACTGCACTGAAGTTCAAGACAACAAAAATTAGAAGGATGTAATTTAATTCATCATCAGGGCAGTGGAGACATAAAGGTCACATAGATTGTATAAGAAGCTCTTCTATATATTATTTCTTTGTCATACTGATGTCTGGAAAATCCATCCACACCTTTAAAACACCTGTTGGTTTTCAGAGCACTTTTATGCAGGACGTATAGATGTTCAATTTAGTTTCCTTGGTTGGTGCATTATTTTCATTATTTAACAACATGCAGACAAAAAGAAACATGCTTACATCTCAGAAATAAAAGACTCTTCTCTCCTGATATATTAAGAACAGTATATGTTAAAAGGTTGCAAACACTGAGCTCAACACACACTGAAAATAGAATGACAGCAAAGACAAAATAGTCAAAGATTCACTGAATTCATGTTTTACATTCGACTTTTGTTTGTTTTATGTCTAAACCACAAGTTAATGTTTTTCGAGTTACAAAGGGTCAACATAGCCCTGCAAACATGAGCAGACATTTGTTTTTCCAGACACAAAGGTTTAATATTTAAAAATTCTCTTTAAAAAAGTCTGAGACAACTGGTTAAAAATGCAAAAGTGGTGAAGAAACGTATTTGTAGGATTTTCATTATATAATAT
>JAPTYQ010000007.1:18699860-18712052 GCA_029814465.1 Ostorhinchus cyanosoma
TTTAACACCAGTTGAAAAATTGCAAGAATTCACATTTTGCACTGTTGGATTTTACGAAGGTTCTAAGTAGAGTTTCAAAATTCAAAAAGAAAAAGTGGAAGTGAGACATTTTTTTTTGGAGTCAACCACTTGGCTTTTTTTTGGTTCCATAACCCTCAGGATCTTTTGCAAAATTAAAAATGACTGTCTTACTGCGTCCAACCTCTGCAGCGAATGTGTGTTGTGAGAGGCCTTCTTTATGCAGTTCAACATTTAGAGATTTTTTTTATGGCTCACTCCTATTTCTTTTTGCATTTTGAAACTCTACTTAAAACCTTTAAAGATCCAACAGTGAAAAATGTGAATTCACAAAATTTTTTAACTGGTCTTAAAATTTTGATCAGGTGTGTATAAATAACCATCTTGACACTGAACAATAGATGGAGTATTTATTGATCCATAAGTGATGTTGCATCAGCTTTTTTCCACTAGATGGCAGTATTTTGCTCCAAAGTTGAAACCCCTCCCATCTTGTCCTGCTTGGACAGGCGTTTCATGTACTTGATTTCATTCAGATCATTTATCTGACAGTGACCTGGCACATTACAACTAAAAAAACAAAACAAAACAAAAACTGAATCTGTTTAAACAAGTAAAGAAACACAGAACAGAGCCAAAGGAATGGGTGTTAATTTTAATGAATAAAATAAAGCATTTGTGTTTCAAATGCGAGGTTGTGTAAAACATTAGGAGAACTTACAAAAACATCAGTGAGAGCATTTTAAGTGCGGAGGGTTTATAGATACAAATGATTCTTTATTTATAATACAAAACACAACTGTCCACATAGACATCCTCAAAGCTATACTACATAACAATAGGTCTGATTGTCTGCAGCTATTTATTTCACTGTATTGACCTGTTCAAAAATAACAATACATCTCCATTTATCCAGCATTCAAAAGACACAATACACATTTCATGCAAATCAGATAAATACACAGGCCGGAGAAAAAGCAGTACCCACTCGATTTTCATTAACATGTCACTACAATACATTTCCCTCAGGCCGTCTGCTTTAGGAGATTCGGCTGAACGTCTTGTAAGATCACTGCTTCTTTTTGTGAGTTTTTGGACTTCCTCCCAGATCCCCTGTTTTTGAAATAGAAAATGCAACCACATTAAAAATAGCTTCTTTTTTTTCTCTCATACTGTTTGTATTTTAATGATTTATCGTTTCTTCTCGCTGTATAAATCTACACTTTCCCTGTTTACTGTGAAATTGGTGTTTTGCTTTAGGGATAAGTGTAGATGTAAGAAAAACAACTCTGTGGCAGTAATACTTGGTGTTTCCAGTCTCACCTGTTATCAACATCTTCTATGGTGTCAGGAAGAGGTGAGCCAAGTGTTTCTGGAAGAAATATGGCAGCCACTCCACTGAGGATTGGAGCTCCTCCGTAGATTAAACCTGGCAGCCAAGGTAAGTAATCCCCAGAGAGGAGCACCATGGGAGCCACCATGGCGCCGATACGAGCCATCATGGACACCCAACCCATACCATTCTGACTGATGGACAGAAAATACATGTTAAATCCCCAAACAGCAACAACCACACTCATATATACGTGTTGAACTGTGGTTTCATAGACGAATCTGTGAGAAATGTGCAGAAAAGGTTACTATTTGTCTGAATTACTTAGGTTGGATGATGCTTAAAGTTGTGTTGTTTGTTGTTGTGACATCCCAGAGACTACAAGCCCCAGGCCTTCCAGAGCGTGGTACACTAAATAAAAATCAGTGGGAGTGGGAGTGTGCTCTGTTACTAAGAGAGGGTAGTATCTAATGGCCACAGGTGGAAAAAAATAAAGGAAAAGTAAGACAGTGTGGGTTTTTTTTGTGTGTGGTGTAACTCGCCAAGTGACTAAACTACACAGTCTGACAGGCCATAATAACCTGAAAAATTGCTGCTGACTGCCTGCTGCTGATTGTGGGGTCAAGAGCCCCTGAAGAAATCCTCCAGTGTCTTGTTAAATTCATGTTTTGTTATTTCAGCATGTTTTGGTGGCATAGACAACTTGTTATGAAACAGGAATATGTAAGGAAGAGGTCGCAAAGTTTACAAGATTTTTCACTGCTCAGCTCCTATGAGTTAGAGATGGAACGTGACTGTTTTACGCAGTTAATCTTTATGTGCCCTCTGACCTCCCCACATGACCCCGTCTGCAAAGTGTACTGACCACACACCACTTAGCCTGTCCCGACTTTTATTTTTGTCTTCGCTTTAGTTGGGCCTCAAGGGCTCCATTTTGAGTAGTTATTTTATTAATAATACAAAATATATATATGAAATTCACAATTTGAAAAAGATTAAAAATTAGTCCGACCTGTGTTTTGTATAATTCACACTTACCGAATAATGGTTGGAAACAGTTCTCCACTGTACAGGTAGCAACAGTTGAAGGAGGCAGCAAGGCAGCCTTTACCGATCACAGCAAGACAGGTGCGTACAGTCTGTTTATCTGCACAGGAAACAAACAGTCAGCATATTTCATTGTTGTTATTTCTATAATTTTCAGATGTCTGTAAAGGCTTGACTGTATAATGTAGCCTCTGTATTTGAACATACCATATGGCACAAGCAGGTTGATCAGAATGGTGACTCCAGCTATAATAAGAGCTCCACATTGTGATAGCCTCCGTCCACAAAAGCTCATTGTCACTGTTATCACAACTTTTGCAGGAATATCGACAGCACCGAAGATCACTTGAATCAGGTAGATGTCCACTCCGAATTTTTGAAGATCCATAGCGAGACCATAGTAGGCAAAACTGGTAGATAACCTAAATGTGTGTTTAAAATAGTATGCATTTGAGTTCAATTGCATTTTTTAAAATTATTATTATTATAAAAGAGGCTTAAAAATGTCAATTAGCTTTTGTTCTACATTGATGATATACCAGACAGCGCTGAGGCAGATTGTCATATTTCTCATTATGCGTGTTCGGAAAAGATCCAGGGCAGAGTAAGATCCCTGTGAACAGGACATCTCCTTCTTCATGGATTCCTGCAGCATCTACACATAGACAAAGACGTTTCCATCAGTCTGGAGTCATTTTATACACAAGTACACACAGCAATAACATAAATACAGAGCAATCTCTTACTTTAATGTCGATTTTATCTCCCTCTTCATGGCGTCCATTAAATTTAGCAACACTTTTAAGATTCTTGATGGCTTGCTCAGAGTTATTACTCAAGACTAACCATCTTGATGATTCATGAAACCACCTGCATGAGGCATTTATACAGTTTATTAAATGTTATAAATGTGCCTGGCAGTAAAAATAAATCAGAAATTGTAATTGCAACTCTAATTTTTCAGTTTAGTAGGAAAAATTCTCACCAGGCATAGAGGAAGAAGACATAGAATGGCAAAGAAACAGCCAGAGTTAACCACCTCCAGTCCCTTATGAAGTAGGCTACGACTGCCAGGATCAGCTGTCCCACTGTGTAGCAGTAACCTGTGATTGTGCCAACCACAGTCCGCACACGAGTGGGGATCCACTCCACAACTGAGAAACACACAAAACATAGAAAACATTAGAGGTAAAGTGTGTGATCTCCTACTGAACAATTTTCAAATACAGGGGTTTTATAATTAAATGTTTAAGCCAGTTACTATCAAATTAAATATCTTACTGAGGGAGAAGGAGTTGAGTCCTGTTCCAGATAATGCCATTCCACAACCAAACCGAAACACGCAGAAAAGCAAGAAGGAGGATGCAAAAGCAGCACATGTTCCTGAAACTGCCATTAGCAGATATGAAATGAGCAGGAGGCTGCGCCGGCCATACCTGAGAAGCACATTCATATCAAATGAGGTCAATCAGGTCAGAAGATACAACATTTGTCTTTGTGGTGGTTTGTTTTTTTCATGTACAGAATAAGAATATTGTATTTTTTCATTTTTTTTTTTACATCTTATTCTTAATATGATCTATTACATTTATGATATTACACTAATATGTGAGGATAATATTATAATATCACTTGTCTGAGAGACATCCGAAGAGAAGAGCTCCCACAAGTACACCTCCCATATACACAGTTTGCCCCATTTGCTTCAAAGAGCGCTGATCACACACCAAATTCCACTGACAAAAAAAATAACACAATTAAACTCAGAAAACAACACAAGAAATAAACTCAGTAGTGTAGGTAAAAGTGAAAAAGCCTACATCTGATATGATTGTGGAGGTCATCTCAGTCATATTATAGGACCAGCCATCTATGCATCCCTGCAGATCAATGTCAATGTCCTCAATGTCTCCCTGTTCTTCCACACCGGAGATGCCATTTTTAGCCAGGAGGTGCCACTGTGGAACAGCATAACGTTGACATCTCTGCAGCTTTCCTCTCTCATCTAGTGGTACTGTGATCAGCAGCTTTTCCTCGGGGCTCAGCTGAGTTTGAGATAGGTTTGTGTGTGCGCTGCAGTAGTGAGGAGGCACTGCAGCCACAAAGTTCTGCAGCAGGTTGTGGCTGGCCATCATGAGGACAGGAATGCAAAGGAGGGTGACATGCAGGATCTGAAAGCGTCCTGTGCTACCGACCTGCTCCAGGAGGTCACCAAAAGCCATCGCTTTGTCCAACTATGACTGAAGGTGACTCAATGTAAAAAAATCCTGATGTCTGTAGGCTCTTGAATGTGCAAAAGGTATGTTGCTCTAGTTAATAAATGCTTCAAAAGTACCTGTAAAATGTTGACATGAGGAAAGCAGAAATTAAAAAAAAAAAAGATCATCACATTTTAAAAAAATAATGTATTCACATTCACTCAGTAGACTTACCTGATGAAACTTTCCTGTCTAATTACACATGCAGATCTAAAAACAACATTGAGAATGTTGGATCACAACTTGTAGAAAAAAATAACTCATAATATAATACATTTAAATGAAATCCAAGAAAATAAATTCAGAAAGGATCCTTAAAAAAAATCCAAAAATTGAAAATGAAGTTAAAGTAGTCTTGCCAAGCAGTATGTTGAAGTGAATAATCGGCTCTTGAATTCCAACAGCTTTTCTGAACTTTGGACAATTAGAAGTGCAACATAACCTCTTGAGGTATTAGCAGCTAATTCACTGAACACAGAGGTAGAATGCTGAGTCCGTGCTGTGAAACAGTGTTTCAGTGGAAATGAGCAGCAGTATGAAGAATGGGCACATAACTCCCACTTTGCACTGAGGCGCACTCACTGCCCTTTATTGGTTACCTAATATGAATGACCGAGTGATAACGTGTCAAAGAAAAGGTGTGTGTCTGTGTGTGCACACTTGTGCATATGTATGTGTATGTGAAGTCAACTTACAACAACAAAGTATATAATAATAATAATAATAATAATAATAATGATAATAATAATAATAATAATAAATAAAGGTTTATCTATAAGTACTTAAGCAAATTAAACCAGGATTAACATATTTCAGAATTGCAAATAAAATGATGGAACTAGAGATATGTATTAAAAATGAAATATACTGTACATACATTATAAAAACAAAGAAGGAACATGTGGTATAAACACATGATGTAAATTGCAACATAGGTTAAGAAATACTCAACTATTGATTTGCAAGTTATGACCTTTTGTCATCTTCTGTCAGCTTGTTATAAAGTTTGCAGTCAATGAGTGACTATATCTTTCAGACAACTCTGTAAGTCACGTTTCCCTGATGGAGAGTCAGAAAAATCCAATAACTGCAGCGTTTGTCAATTACATTTCTTCATTTTTATTTGCAATTCATAATAACGGTTTCCAAAATAATGTTTAATCTGAGTTCAGTGCATGCAGCTAAAGACATTTTTCCTGGCTTGTGTCCTGATGATTAGTTTTGAGGAATGTGTGCACTTGTGTAAGGAGCAGCATGAGATGTCAGTCTGAATGAAGCTGCAGGTGCACCAAAGCAAAACAATAAACTTCCAGTTTTTTCAGCTGTGAGGCTCAAATCTGGAGGCTGTGTTGTTCAGAGTACTGTACGTTGCATTTAAAAGAGAGCAAAACACATGAAAACTTTGTAAAAGAAAAAAAAATCTAATAAAAATACATACATTTTAATTATGATATCATTCCTGTAAATTGCTGAGGATTGTGGGTAATTTTGCAAACAATCAGAGGTTGTAAATGAGGATTTCAAAGACACAAGTAAAACGAAACAGGTCAGAGGTGGCATCCAGTTACACATTGTGAGAAAGGTGACTTTTAAGTGTGACATGAATAGTTTGCAGATATAACACAGTTAGATAACATGTAGTGAGGCATTAGTCAGGATCATGCTCTGAAGACATATGGGTCCACTGTAAACTTGAACATATGCTTTTCCATGTAGCTGAATCCAAGTGCAAAGTGCTCAGTGTTTTTCTGGTTGGAGCTCAAAACAGTGTGCACTACACCCACGGTCAAAAAAAAAGATGTGGGGCAGAGTTCCTGTAAAATAGATAGTGGCAGTATAATGGCATTATGACTTAATGGCTATATGACACATTGTAAAAATCGGAGATAGAAAGTTTATATGGAAAATGTTCTATAAATCATTAGATTGCATTCTACTAACTAGAAGCGTTACATAACAGCAGGCTGAAAATCAGATTTTAACCCTCTTATATGACTTAGCGTTACTGACGCAAGTGAACCTCCAACTGAAAACACACTGATGCACAGCCTGATTTCTCTTACAGGAGATATTAATTAATCAATCAATCACTCAATCAATCAAATTTTATTTATATAGCGCCAAATCATAGCAAAAGTTATCTCATGACACTTTACATATAGAGTTGGTTGAAACCAGACTCTCAAGCCAATTTACAGAAACCAACAGAATCAAAACCCAACAGAATCCTGCAGGAGAAAACACTTGTTACTGATGACAGTGGTGAGGAAAAACTACCTTTCAACAGGCAGAAACCTGGAGCAGACCCCGACCCCTGGAAGGTCGACGTCTGCCTGGACCAGCTGGGGTTCAAGAGAGAGGGTAAAGGAAGAGAAAACAAGAGAAAGAGAAAGAGAGATCCAGGGAAAACCTGAGATGATCCAGGGAAAACCTGAAAGGCGATAAAGCACAGAGACTCTGGAGAAGAAGTCAAGTCAGTAACATGTATTTGGGCGTAAATAGAAGAGAAAGGTTTGGAGAGAGAAGGTCAGAGAGGAGGAGGAGCAGAGAAGAGCTCAGTGCATCATGATAAGTCTCCCAGCAGTCTAAGCCTATAGCAGCAAAACTAAGAGCAGCCTGAGCCGCCCTAACTATAGGATTCATCAAAATGAAAGTTTTTAACCTACTCTTAAAAATACAGAGGGTGTCTGCCTCCTGGACAGAGGCAGGGAGGTGGTTCCATACAGTGGAGCTTGGCTGAAGGCTCTAGTCCCCGTCCTACTTTTAGAGATCTTGGGACCAGTAAGCCTGCATGTTGAGAGCATAGTGCTCTAGTCTAGATCAAGGGTCAGCAGCCCTGGTTCTGGAGAGCCACTATCCTGCATGTTTTAGACGTATTCCTCTTCCAACACACCTGATTCAAATGATAAGCCTATCATCAAGCGCTGCAGAAGCCTGATAACGACCGTCAGGTGAGCTGGAAGAGGAATACGTCTAAAACATGCAGGATAGTGGCTCTAACTATCTAACTATCTATATCTATATCTGAGTATAGATAACTACAGTAGGTGCCTGACCATGAAGGGCTTTGTTGGTGAGGAGGAGTATTTTAATGTCTATCCTTGCTTTTACAGGAAACCAGTGCAGAGAAACCAACACAGGAGAAATATGGTCTCTGATACTGGTCCGAGTCAGTACATGAGCATCAGCATTCTAGATTAGCTGAAGGGTCTTTAAGGACTTTTTGGAACAGCCTGAGAGAAGTGAGTTACAATAATCTAGTCTCAATGTAATAAAAGCATGGACTGAATTTTCTGTATCATTCTGTGTTAAACTATGCTTAATTTTAGCAATATTAGAAGATGGAAAAAGGCATGTACGTAACTGCAAAATTGTATCACTTTGGTAACTGCCGAAACCATGTTGTTTCTATCCGACTGGGCTAATTTATATTACTTGTATAAGTCTTAACTCATTTCAGATCTCTGGTTTCAGTGTACTCACACAGCCACATCATACAGAACACTCTACACTATCTGTACCTAATTGCACAGCCCATTCTCTGTTATCAGGACAGCAGCTGCCGTGTTCATCAGAGAAGACAAAGCACCTCACGTACATGAGCGGCACCAAATCACCCCATCAGTGTTTTCCTCCATATGAAGGGCCTCGGAACCCATCCTGGACCGCCCCCCCATCAGCATAACAATGAAAGTTGACAGAGTGTTTCTTTATTAAGTTACCTGAAGGAAGTATGTATAAGATAAACAGTATTGGTCCAAAAACCGAGCCTTGAGGAACTCCATAACTAACTGTGGTGCATTGAGAGGATTCATTAGTAATATTATCAAACTGAAAATTATCTTTTAGATAGGATTTAAACCACATTAATGTGATACTTTATTGCCAGGTGATTGTTCCAATTGCTGTAGAGGGATGTGGTGCTCGACAGTGTTGAAAGGTCAAAGGTCTGATAAGACCAGTATCAAAACAAGACCCTTATCTGAAGCAGTCAAAAGGTGCTGTTTCTGTACAATGATGCTCCCTAAAACCTGAGTGGAAATTCTCAAATAGACTGTTGGCTTGAAGGAAGTCACATAACTGATTATAGCTACTATGTTCCCCAGGATCTTAGATATGAATGGAAAATTCAATATGGTCTTATGACTTTGATTCATTATTTCCATATAGTGTTTCTGTTATGTGTATTTCTCCCCCAGTCCTGTAGGGGTGCTGTTTTTTCTTTTGTTTGTTTTGGCAGGAAGCTGCTGATTGGCTCCCAACAGAGGATCCTGTGTGTTTTCGGTCACCACCTAGTGCACTATATGTGTGTGTGTTTGTCGTGGTTCTGTTGTAAATAGATGTGTACATAATAATTTTGTGAATCAGTCCAATTTCTGGTAGGGGAGGGTGTCTCTTTTTGTGTCACACTTTTTCTCCAGTTTTTCTGTTCAGGGAGTTTAGGTTAGTTCAATGTATTTTATTTCTTACATTTATTTTGGATTAGGAAATTTAGTTTGACTTTGAAGACTTGTTGTTTGCTCTAACCCTCTTTGATAAAATAGATACTTTGGACTGGAATTTTTGGTCTGACGACTATGATTGGGAGTTGGGAGAGGACTAGGAGAGCATATTATATATGTCCTGGTATGTCCTATCCTCGCCTGGGACGTAACAATGGGTCTGGTTAGATAAAACTGCAGGGTCAAGGCTAGTTTTTTTGAGAAGAGGTTTAATTTCATTATTATTAACGATTATTCATTTTAACTGATATTACATTATTATTATTAAGTTACCAATATCATTAAGAGTCATTGCAGCAGTAATATTGGAAGGATGCTTTGCCTTATGAAATACATAAAAGATTTAAACTTTGTTATAACCGTTTAATTCTTCTAAAATCCGTACTTTCAAAATAGGCTGCAGTATTTTAATTAATCTTTAATAATAATAATAATAATAATAATAATAATAATAATAATAATAATAATAATAATAATAATAATAATAGAAGAAGAAGAATCATCGTCATCACCTTCACAATCATTGTTGTCATTGTTGTCATAATAATCAAAATTATTAAACATTAATTTTGATGGTAAACTTGATAATGACTATGATATACATTATATTTATACAATGCATATTTGACTATTTCCTAGTCAGTCAAAAACAACTGTTCAAGTTATGACATTTACTATATGTTCATCTTCAGCTTGTAAACTGTTTTATTGTAGCAATAGATGAAAACCTTTCAACATGTAAGTCACATATAAAGAATAGGACGAAATAGGACATAGGATAAGAGACCCATTTAAGTTGTTAAATGTCTGACACTGTTAATTCTGTTTCAGCAGCTTACTTAGTTTCTATAGTTCCTGCGGCTGTTTTATGTTTGACATAGGTTTGAACTTTAAACATATTGCAGTCAGTAACAAGTAACTGAGGAATAAGAAGTCATCTTCTGATTTATTACACCACTTCCCTTCAGTTAAACTCCACAATCGTGGTGACAGAAGTCTTGGCACCCGTGCTCTGTAAATAGTTATAAACAAACAAGATGACAACATATTTGATCTTTGGTCATATTGTGCAATGCCAAGAAAAACATAAACTGAGATAAAGTATGTCAAATTCCCAGAATTGTCTTTAACTTTTTTTTTTTTTTCCAAAAATGATGGTTCCTCTTTCATTGACTATTTTTATGACTTTAACTCAGAAGCAATTTCACACCCTGAACACAGTTTACAAGTTAAATTAACAAAAACAATAGGCCAAGCACAATGGTAGAGAACAAATGATTTAATAATCGATTTAAATGTTTAATTAAATTTTTTTATTTAAATAGTGTTTAAGTATCCATCTTCTGTCTTTTGCTGAAGCTCAACATCCTATTCCTCAAGTTTTACTGTCAAAAACAGTCCTGGACAGCCACCCTCAGCAGTGAGTGTAGTAATGTTTTCAGGTTTTGTCAGTCAGGATTTTAGAATGTATGCAAATTAGCACAATGTAGCCTAAAAATGTTGAAGAGCTTAGTGTTGCATATATCCACAGCTAGATCCTGCTGTAGGCTGGGTAGTAAACATGTTTTAATACCAGTTAATTTCATTTGATATATCTGACAGCATCATTTAACAATCAAACATTCCAACTAAGTAATAACAATATACATGGAATTATTATGTATTATATGCTGTAAAGTCCAGTCATTTCTACATTAAAAAAAAAAAATCATGCTCTTGTAGTTCTATGGTGTTGTTGGGACTGACTGCTTTGGAATCTCATAGTGCAGTTCCAGGCTAGTGTTTTATCAGGAACAGACCATAGTATCAGTATTTTCCAGCAATGAAAGTGATGCCCTATTGACACAGACTGTAGGCAACCTGGAAACTAGAGGAATAGAAAACCTTATCAGTCTGTCTTTGTTTTTGTTTGTGTTAGCCTTAAGTACCTTTCAGACCTCAAAATGTCCCTAAAAAACCTTGAGATTTTAGACTTATCATGTTCATTGTGTTCAGAAGACTGTAGGCTGTTAGAAACTGCATGTTGGTGAAGATCCTACATTTTTAATACATTTTTTGCAAGCAAAGTACAAGAAAAATACAATATAATTGCATAGCAGTTATAAAGTGTATATTGTTACAAAGATATTTGGTCCATTTCTTAGGGGAAAAAAAATATTTGCATTGTAACACAAGGGGGCGTGTAAGGGTTCGTTCAGCAGTTTTACCCACTCTTTGTAGGTTCAGATTTGACCTGTATATGAGAACACTTGCTGGTGCTGTGAGAGAAGTTGACCTGCTCCTTCTTTGAGAGTCTGTGTTGTTTGAGTGTTCTCAGGTGGAAGAGGCATTTTGTACCCGATGTGAATTGCTAAGAATCTGAAGCTGGCCCCTCTCTCCACCTTCCCTAACCCTAACCCTAACCCTAACCCTAACCCTAACCCTAACCCTAACCACATCAATCTGCAGATCTGTGTGTGCGGCTTTTGCTCTGCTTGATTTTGTTCTTTTGTTTTTGATGTGTTGAGGTTGGGGTTGTTGAGTTTTTCTCTCCCCTTCTTCTTATGGCTATTATTTTTTATTAATTGTACTGTTGATGATGGTTTTCATTATAGTGATAATAATATTCACAATGCTGTGCACGTTTGACTAAGTATGAATGTGTGTGTGTGTGTGTGTGTGTGTGTGTGTGTGTGTGTGTGTGTGTATGAGAGGTGTATGTGCTTTGTGTTTGTTTTTCACTGTCCTTGTCTAACATATTTTATATTGCAATAATAATAATAATAACAATAATAACAATAAAATAAAAAAATAATGTAGTCGTCTAAATTATTTTAGTTTTAGTCTAGTTTGAATCAACTAAATATCATTAAAAATTTAGTTAACAAAATCTACAATAGATTTAGGCGATTTGACAGGCAGACAGACTTTATTTATCCAAACTGGTAAATTTGTTATTCACTCATTTTCTTTCTTTCGTGTGCAGTGTGTGATCTATTGGACAGACGCCTCTTGTTCTCGCTTGTCTCCCTCACTCTAGTTCATGTGCTCACTG
>JAPTYQ010000007.1:18726712-18738967 GCA_029814465.1 Ostorhinchus cyanosoma
TAAACATCATTTAGGATTTTACTTTCACAAAACTTACAGCAGTTACGTTCTGGTTCTAATCTGTATAGTCATTTTCTTCATAGCAACTTTGAAAATATCAATTTACAATGAAAACTAGAAGAGCATCAACAAATGTATGATATAGGAGCATCTGGAGTCTTTTCCTTTTGTATTTAGTTTTTGCCACAAACACTCATTTAATTGGAAATATCTAAATGTCTTGGCATCACATTTTTTTTTACCTGTGTTGAACCAGGAAGAGAAAGTATACAGGTAGAGCACAGATTTGAGTTTTTTGTCTTCATAACCTGTGCTGCTACAGCTATATTTGAGGACATATTTCATGCAGCACAGTATGGGTGTTTCAGCAAGTTGCAATGTGTATTCCTAACCTCCAGGTGGCGGCGATTGATCTCATACACAATTTCCAGGTGGCGAGGCAGCAGATGAGCAAACAGGTCAACAGGCCAACGCTCCAGAGCTTCAGGGAGGACAGTGTGGTTGGTGTAGGCACAGGTACGAACACAGATGTCCCAGGCCTCAACATCAGTAAAAAAGGCAGGAATAAGTGATATTATAACAGAATAGTGTAGTGTCAGATGAAATAGTCTCAAAAAACACTGAATAATCACTGCAAATATATCAGAAATGTATAATTAGAAAGCTATATATTTAAAAAAAAAAAATTTGATTTGTTGCTCACCATGTCCCAGCCAAGTTTCTCCTCATCAACCAGAACTCTCATCAGCTCAGGAATAGCCATGGCCGGGTGGGTGTCATTCAGCTGGATGGCAACCTGAATAAGCAATAAACCTCATTAGATGTCTATTCAGAATTATATGCTCTTCTTAGATGTTACCGTTCATTTGAACTTTTCTCACCAGATATAATAAAACCCACATATATAGAGTTCAATACACAGGCAGAGCCAGTGCAACAGAGGGAACATCAGGGGGAAATCATTTCATTTTTGACAGAATCTATTTTGTTGAGTTTTAGCTTCACCTTGTCAGGCAGTTTGTTGAAGTCTGTGCGAGCAATCTCCCTGGAGCCAAACTTAGAGACCTTGAAACGACGGATGATGTCTTGCAGGGTGGCAGAAACCACAAAGTACTCCTGCTTCAGACGGAGCTCCTTCCCCTCAAAGAACTGGGGATAAAGACACATATTTGTCTGTTTCTGTTCTTAAACCAGACATGGATACAATTCTTAGTCATTAATAAAGTAATTCAATGTCTTTGGATAGAAGAAAAGTGGAGTAAAAGTACAGCTACATTACATCTACAGGTATGTCTGTAAGCTTTCAATCTAATTATCCCATTCCTTCCTTATTAAACAGAACATAGCTTTAATATGTAAATGTAGTCTTAATCTGGTACATTTCATGTGTGCATATAATTGAACATTTTCTTTAACCACATTAGAAATTCATCACATAAAATATATGCAAATCAGAACAGAGTGAAATATTCAGCGTGTGAACGGGAATATCTTTTTAAAATTTTAAAGTAATGATTTTTTTTCTTGCCCTGAAAATCAGATAACTCATAATCACAAAAGGTGCACAAATAAAGAAAGGAGAAAATTTTCAGATTATCAGTTTGTGGTAAATCTGTTTGACTGGAACATGCTGCCTTCAGATGGCTTTGTGGTTTTTACTGCGGACATGCCTTTGCAACAGTTAGGAAATTTGATCAATCAATGGTCATACTGGCTTGTTAATATACAGCAGTAAAATAGCTAATAGAATCCTCAACAGAATAAGAGAGATAAAATGGACTACACTGAATATCAGAGCCACTGTAGTTTCTGCTCTCACTTGCACGGACATAAATTACGAGAACTGACTTTGAGTTAAAGCTCAGGGCTAGATGGTTATCACCCAAATCCTCCTTCTTGAGCCTTCAGGGAGCCAGCACATGGTGGTCAGATAAAAAAGACAGCTTCAGAGGAAGCCAGAAGAGCTGACAGTAGCTCTAGCAGAAGACAAAGGACAGCACTGTAGCTGACTTCCAAATTATGGAAATCCATTTATTAGCCAAGCTACAATACCTGCCTTAACGATACAGTATTATCTTAGAGCCACTCTATAGGGCATAGGAACCGTATAATAATATAAGAGCCATCCAGGAGTCATAGAGTCTGTAGGATTTTTTTATATATCATCTTCACTTTTAAATATCCTGCTGTTTTCTCAAAGCTAAGTGCACAACCGAATGCCCACCTATCATTGTAAGTGCAGCTCTAATTAAAGTCTACCCATGATTTCTTACATTGTCGTTGGGATACAGCACACGGGAGATGTTCTCAGCCAGGTTCCTGTCCAGAACAGCCTGAATGTAGCCGCCCACATTGACTGTAAAGGGAAGAAAGAAAGCAACTCTTTTTATCTTTGCTCCTTTTCAATAGTCGTTGCATTATTTTACAAGTTTAGATGTTCAGTGTGTAAGATGTAGTGGCATAGGTCTGTTAAAATAGCTTAAAAAATGCACCAAAAAAAAAAATAGAAATTCTCTGCAAAACCTGTGAAAAAGTCCTCTACTGGGCTAATGTTTAGTTTGTTCATTCTGAGCTTTTTAAAGGAATAACGTCTGCAATTCAATGCTTAAACATAATAGTGTAATGCAGGTGGTGTCAAACCCATTGTAGTTGACTGGGACACATACAGCCCAAAATGATTTCAACTGGGCCAGACCAGTAAAATAATAACAGTGAAAAAAGTACAATTACATTATGAATATGTTTACATCTGCAAAGTACCTTTTAAAAAATGTGAATAACATGAACAGTGAATGAAATTTCCCAAGAAAATCTATGAAATTTGAGCAATATTATATCTCGCCTTCTCATTTAAACATGTGCATTACAACATTCAGATCACAATGCATCTACAAACACACACCACATTTAGTAAAAGGCAGAATATTGTTAACGTTGCACTTCTTTTAAGACATGTCAGGATGGTCATATTTGTTCAGATTATTCCTACTTTTTGTGAAGGGATAGTTTGCTGATGTAAAAATGTTCATGTAATTTTACATTTACATACAAAAATGCTCCAAATGTTACTTTAGACCAAAATTTGGACTTGTCATTATGTATTATGATAGTATTTTACGTGTCTGACTCACTTGAAATCAAATTGGTCTGTTTCTGGCCCCTGAGCTAAAATGATTTTGACACCCTGGATAGTTAATATCACCAATATGGTTTACATTTACATTTCAGTTAATAAAAAGGCCTTTGAAAGTACATTTACATTTCATAAATTCACCACACAGGTAATAAAAACACAACAATTCTTATTTTCAGGCAATTAAACATAATTATGAGTATTATGTTGTGTTTCAGCTGTTTGATTTTTCAACCTTTATTTAACCAGATAGGTCGATTGTGAACCGGGTCTTACACACTGGACCATTAAATGCTCTTTGTGAGACACGTACAGTCTTTGAGGTTGAAATCGCAGGGTGCCTTTGCAGACCACAGCCTCATGGTATTGACAACATTGTTTCTGTATCCAGGAACAGGGGTGTCATATGGAAGAGCCAGCACCACCTGCCAAAATGATCACAGGAGGAGACATTTAACACACAGCATTATTTTAACTGAGGAAATCTACCTCTGTGAACATGAATTCAAACAGGAATGAAGTTTAGAAATGAAGCAGTGTATGATCTCACCTGTGTGTCAACCCATTTGACGCCATCAGGGTGATGCTCGGTTCTGCCGTAGAAGTGCACAGGACGCATATATTCAGGACGTGCTTTCTCCCAAGGGTTGCCATAGCGCAGCCAATCATCAGCCTCCTCAACCTGGATAATGACACGCATTACTCAGACTCATTAAGTGAGCCAGACATAGAAAATCACCAACCCTCATAATCAGTGACAAAGGCAACTCCAGTATGAGATGAAAAATACACGTACGTAGAAAAGAAAAAGAAAAAAACCAACCTGCCAGCCATTGACAATTTTCTGGTTGAAGATGCCAAATTCATAGCGAATACCGTAACCGTAGGCAGCCAGACCCAGTGAAGCCATGGAGTCCAGGAAACAAGCTGAGGACAGTGAAGGAGCAATCTGACTCAAATGTTAAAATGTTAAATCAGTTGACAGGAGTGAAGATTGTGTTCAAGTACAGCAAGAACTATTGGAAAAAAGGTCCTTACCAGCAAGTCTGCCCAGACCACCATTACCCAAACCAGCATCTTCCTCCATGTCCTCCAGTTCCTCCATGTCCAGACCCAACTACAGACCATAACATGGACCAGTCAAACCAGTCATTCTATACATTTTTAAAAAGCATAGATGCACATATGCATATACATACTCATACTCATATACATATACATATACATGTACATATGCATACACTTACACATATGAACATATACATGGTCTCACCTGGTACATAGCCTCATCACAGGCGTTCTCCAATGCCAGGTTCACCATGGTGTTCTGAAGGGTGCGGCCCATGTAGAACTCAAGGGAGATGTAGTACACACGCTGTAAGATAAGGAAAAGGCAGGTCAGCGCTGGGACACATATGTAAATATGTTATTACACTTGCTTTTCCATTAAATGTTTTGAAGTGCGGAATAAATCTGTAAAGTGATAAATGCATACTGATATTAACACTATACAGTAAGATTTGTAATTTCCCAGAGAAAATATTTCCAGCACTAAAGTATATTCTTGTTTTTAATTAAAAAATGTCTTCTTAGTGCTGCGATCAGCTTGACATATACTTAAAATGTATAACTCCTATAAAAGTATCAGTACTTTTATCAAGACATAGAGGTGTTTACTCTGAGGTCCTTATTTTCAGACTAAATCGTTCTATTTTTCCACTAACCCCAAGTGTTACTTCCTTTTACTAGAGTCTGTATTTGTTGTATTTATATTTTCTTTCTATATTCTTACTGATTTAAGTGTTGAGTTCTTCTTCCTACAATAATATAATACAGTAACATGTAACATATCAGTATTTAAATATATTCTCTTTATTTTCTAATCTAACGCCATTACACGCTGATGTCATGATTGAGGTAACAGTATGGGCTTACGGAAGCTCCTGACTGCAACATGATGGGTACAAATGTGGCTGTGAAACCAAAAACCACTGAAATCATACGCCAAATGTCAAGGAATACTTGAAGCTTGGCGATTTATCTTCCTGGTCAGGGGTCCGCCACCTGAGCCTGTGTTTAGCCTTTGCCATTTAGTTGTTATAGGGATTTTTTTTTTTTTTTGACATGGTGAAGGGACATAAGCTGAGGAGGAAAGGCAAAAGAGAAGAGAGGCGACCACGGGGACAAATTGCTTTGGGTGTTACATAACACCAACATTTTGGCTCAGGCAAAAATAGCTCCTGTAGAGGTCGCTGTAAAGGTCAGTCTGAGCCTGATACCCAGTCATTGTGAGTACAAGTCTGGAGCAACAAAAGTGGTTCAGAAAAATGTGTAAAATATTAATTAATGAGTGACAGAGTCATATCACTGTGCAGCTTTACAGGATCTCATGAATTATTTATAACTATATGCTCCAAATCTGATCCGACTTCAATCGTTTTATCATCTCATTTCGCTGATTAGCTTCTTTTTCAGATATTCATATTAACATGGTGATAAATAACAATTTTGAAGAAATTGTAGTTTAATAGGATGTTATGTAAAGAGCAAAACCCTGGACTGAGCTTAAATGTCTTCCCTGACCCAGGTTTCCATGTAGACCTTTAAAGGATGCACCTTTGACCTTTTAGTCTAGAGCAAAAAAAAACAAGGTGACACAATCATGAGGTTGGAATTAGATGTTTAGCCCTGTAGCCTTTGCATAAACAGCTCCTGGAAACTAGTTTAATGTACAAAATAAAAGTGTCGTCACTGAGATTAATACATAATGGCTTTGGCACAGCCAAAAGAGAAAAAGAGCAATAACTCTACAGCGTACGTTACGGTGTGCAAGCAAATTTCTTCCAATGTAAGGGAAAGAAAAATTATCCCCTTTGTTCAGCAGGTTATTAATGATCTTATAAGGGATATTTTTGCCACTAAGTGAATGCATGTCTTGGCAAAGTTTTAATTTTGCTTTGTAACCTGCAGCTTCCTTTTGTTCTATTAAGGCTCCTTTAACTTGTATTCACTGTTTATTTAAAAACTTTCCATGCATTGAGTTGATTTCCAGAGGTACTGTTCTATAGCAACAAGCTCTATAAGGGTTGCTTTATATAAGAGCCTATTTGCCCTTCAAGGCATGTGCTCATATGACACAAGTAAAGGCTATGTGTTTTATGGTGTAGTCAGGATGGGCGCAGAAGGTCATGGTGAGGTTTTAT
The DNA here is from genome assembly GCA_029814465.1 of Ostorhinchus cyanosoma. Taxonomy (NCBI): domain Eukaryota; kingdom Metazoa; phylum Chordata; class Actinopteri; order Kurtiformes; family Apogonidae; genus Ostorhinchus; species Ostorhinchus cyanosoma. The sequence continues at coordinate 18,733,049 of JAPTYQ010000007.1, forward strand.
GTTTCAACACACTATAGGAATGTCAGCATACTGAGCAGAGTGCAAAGAAGCCCTTCTGAAGTTCAAATGCCATGACAGGGCATCAGGACATACAATATGCAAATGACTAGTATGGTAAAGTATGTTAAATATGTGTAAACAATAGATGTATTCAGTAAAACATCCAGGTTATAGAACAGAAAGAGAATGAAAGTTGCCATATAAAGGGAGGAGATCCTTATAGACACTAAAGATAGACAAATAATGTAAGATTAAACATGTTTTCCAGCATTAACAGTATTATAATAGACATTCTAGTCAGCCTAGTTCACTGTATGTTTCCTGTGACTTGAACTTACTTTGGGATCTTTCTCATAGTAGTGCTGCTGGGTTCTGATCCACCTGCCAACCAAGTGGTCCCGAACGGTGTTTGCAAGAGCAAAGTAGTAATCCCTTCTTGTTGCCACATTTCTGTCCTTGACCAGCGTAAAGTGGAGATGTCTGTTGAAGTTCTGCTTCAGGTCTGCAACATTTTCAACACCGGCAAGGCCTCGCACAGAAATCTGTTTTTTCTTATCATGGTCAGACAATGGTTTAGACATGGTGGCACAAGTTTTGGCAGCTCAGGGCTCTGACTGAATGTAGACGTAAAGACAGCAGACGCTCACCACCAGGGCCAGACACACAGCAAGACAGGCACCCAACCCACAGAATCACCCCCAGCGTTTTAAAGGCACAGCTATTAATATTAAGCAGAGGGTGGAGTGGAGTGTAGAGTTTGGGCAAAGGGTGGGGCGTTGAGATTATTTTCATTTACGCACTGTTACGTCATCTCACTGTTTCACACTTTAAAACCTATTGGACAAAAAAAAAAAAAAAAAAAACCCAAGAAAACAGCTCAATTAGGCTCCATTTCTGACTTTTCTCTTTTGATTTACACTCATCAAAACCCACAAATGACTTGTAATTGATTGATCACCATTTCTTTTATCTGTATTGAAGTTGATCAAAGCAGCAAGAACAAAATCAACCTCCATCTCTTTTGTGAAATCTTGCTTGTCTTCATCAGCCTGAACATGACAATTATGATGCTGACATCCTGCACTGATTTAAGCGATCCAGAATTATTTAGAAATCATAATGACATGGTATAAAAAAATTTAATAATGTTCCTAGATATGGTGCATAGCTCTTTTCTGTGTGAAGTGTACTTTCTAATGTCATGGGGGGAAAACATGATGCCGATGATAATATCTGGCAGCTACAGTGGCTAACTTGTTTTTCTCTTAATAGCTGGCAGGAGTGCTCTGGTCAGCAGATGGTAATGTACATCAAATGATATTAAAAAAAAAACAAAAAACATTTTGTTACTCAAAAGACAACACACTGCAAACTCAGCTAATTATCCTATTTTCGGAGGCAATATATTTATAAGTTGCTGCATTACATGACAGCTTTAGGGAAGTCTTTTGTTAAAAATTGAAGATCAGGTTCCACTTGTACCCTCTTAAACTCAAACTGCAGCGCTGCAGCATTTAACATTTCCATGCTACTGTATCACATCACAAGTCATGTAAGTGGAAGTACAGTAAGCAGTTATAAACCAGCAACTCGGAGACTGTGTGAAGATCACATCTGTGCAGGAGCCTGGGGCAATGACAGACACCAAATCAGCTGTAGAACAGCTACTAAACCCCCTCTATTTTCAGTTATCACTCCAGCGAGCCAAACTATCATGAAGTCTTGACCTTCTATAAATAGTAACTGTGACCCAGTCCCAAAGGCCATGATATTTGAAAGGCTATCTTGTTAATGTCAGCAAGAGCTCGCAGACAACACTAGTATATTACTATGAGCTACAGCATAAGTCAGACGGCAGTGTTTGCAGAGCTGTTCATAGTGGGATGCAGTCCTTATTATCCTATTAAAGAGAAGCCTCTGACTTCGGACTTAAATTGGTTAAAAGCTGGGTAAAAGAGTGACTGTTAGTGTCATGAAGTGCTGTTTCTTCAATGAGTGTTGGCAGGAAAACTATTGGGGATAAAATTAACCTGTCTTTCTAATCATTTACTATTCTTTTGCATGATTGGAGAAGATATAAAAGAGGGAAAAAAAAAAGACAAAAGAGGCTGCTGTCAAACGCCACAACAATTGGACAGCAGCTAAATAGAAATCACATTGCAGGAGCTAGTTGAAGTGGCTGGCGCTGCTTCTTGGCCATTTCTGCTTCATTTGAAGAATTTTTAGAACTTACACAGTGTATAAATGCTGTCTACACCATTTTCTCTTATGCTGCCTTTAATGTCCCTGCATGCAAAATGACCCGCAGAAGAGAGGAACCATCACACAACAGATGACAGAGATTGAAGCTGGCGTGCCCCTGATTTGTCCATTATGATGAGCAAATTATGTTCTTACATGTCTACTGGCTGTTCTGTCAAATGGTACATCAAGCATTTCAAGACCACACTGAATGCACACTCTGATGGAAACTGTGAAAAAAACAACATTATTCTCAATGTGATGGCGAAATTTTCAGTGGTGAGCGTAATTGTTGCGACAGCCCAGACACTAAACAGTCTCCATGTTCCAGCAAAACATAGACATTTTCTCTATTATTCTAGATCTCTTTATATTCTATGTGGGAATTATCCTTTCTATAAGACTCTTGAGGAAACAGCAATTTACAGTGACTCTATCTTGTAATCAAAAGGAAGCGTGAAAGATTAATTAATGGAAATTTTAATTTTATTCCCTGGAGTAGATTAAGTCAATTAACTCAGATGTTAATGAAAGCTCTGATTGGCCAGGAGTTAAATGGTTCCAGTGCCTTCTGTTCTGCCTGACAGTAAAAGGCAGACCTGGAGATTATGGCTGGTGTTGTGTCCGACAGATTGAGATTCAAGTAGCAATTTTTGGTATCTTGCCTTTTTCTTGAATTTCGAATATAAGCTTAATACTTAGAAAATAAAAGAAGCCACATTAAAACAAAAACATGAAAGCATTCTGTATGTCTTGTGTGATGCTGTCTGGATCTTTAATTAGCATCTTCTGGGGATATGTTTCCTATTCCAGCCTGTGGTGATATTATATAGATGCACACTGCGTCCTCTTCACTTCACTTTACCATCCAATATATATCACCGTGCACATAATGATTTGGTTTCCTGGTCTATTTTGAAGGAGAAAACTACTTTTTTTTTTCATCAGAATTAAATCATTAATGTGTAATGATTTTGTTGTTGCACAGTATTTTGTTCATACATTATTAGGTCTCTCTCAAGACACAAGTTTAATCTTCTGGTTAAATAAATGCTTGATCAATAATAAAGACGAATATTCAATCTCTTGCTTTGTTGCGTTTTTTTTTTTTTTTTTGTTATTCTTCATTCTTCTCCTTCACAGTAAGACCACTGCACTGAACAGTGAGAGCTGCTGTGATTCATGCCTTGTTCTTGGAACTGACATAAGAAATCCTCCCTTTGTCTAAATCTCTGATGAATCTCAGAGTTTTCACAAAGAATAATGTGCCACATTTGCAGGTGTTATCTATGTCTGGCACCTCTGCATCCTCAACAAAATACTTCAGGATATATTATTTTCATAAACATCAGTTGTTTTTTTTGTTGTTTTTATTTTTCCCTCGATCCCTTGTCTTGAATTTGGCCAGTGGGTGAGTTCAGCTATTTGAGGAAGGGAATGAAAATTTTATTTCACAGTATCAGAATTTGGGAATCATGATAGATAGAAAGATAAACAGGAAATGTCATGGTCTTGGCTTAAACAATCACACGCAGCATTTATGAATGTAATTACTTTACACAGAATGGAAACAAAATAAACTGGTACCATGTACAGTTGGAAAATACCGTGTAAATACAGCCCTTTTTGAATAATGTGAGATTTGGGGTGTAAGAGTAAGTAGAAAACAACACATACTGTAGAAATGTTTCTTGTTTTGTCTTGATGCTCTCGCACTTGTTGTCACCATTAGTCAAAATCTTGAAAGAAAAGGCCGCTGCTGCTGAGATATACAATACAACATGTACACTGGCAGTAATTACAGGCTCAAGTTGATGGCTGTTCTTTTCTATTCTTGTCTCACTCATGCATTGACTCCAAGACATTCACATTGTTACACACAGTCTACTGGTGGGAGAGCGGTTTGTTTTCCACTGCCTGTAAAAGAGTTGTTTACAGCTCAACAAAAGTTTTGGTCTGAAGGTGATGCATCTACACTACTTTCTGCCCATTAAGCTGCAGCAAGCAGTTGTTAGTTGGCCCCAGTGTTTCCTCAGTGTATTAAGATTTTTTTTAAGTCAGTTGTGTATAATCTTTTGGTTCCGTGTGTGTGTGTGTGTGTGTGTGTGTGTGTGTGTGTGGGTGTGGGTGTGTGTTTGTGTGTAATGAAATTTTTATCTCTGATAGTGGAGAAAAGCACTTAATTGAATCCAAGCTTAACATTTATGTTGTCTAGAGTTAAATGGCATTGTGTTAGCTGAATACCAATCAGCTGATTTGCATTGGGGTTCTTTCTAGCAGTGAATCATAGCATAGTAGGTTCAAAGGCATGTTGTTAAGTTCTAGTGTTTCGCCCTGGTCAAATGTTGCATTTTGTCTTTCTGTGAACCTCTTAACTTGAGGGTAGCACAGGAGGAATACTGTCACCTGGTGGTACATGTGGAAATGTCACATTAACAATTAAGTCTCTGCAGGAGCAGAAGAAGAATACACCGTACAGCTACTAACATGTCAGGAAAAGGCAATGAAATAAGAAATGCAAGCAAAAAATTATAACATTACCTGTTGATTAATGAGCTTTTGCAGGAATAAATTTGATTTCTGTATGTCTGAAAATGATTATTCAACATTCTGCATTGATTTGATCATTATCTTGATTCCCTTTTAAATGCAGAAAGGGTTTCTTTTAAGGCTCTTCACAGACATGATTCACCCATGCTGGTGTTTTCACCCTCCCTTCCTGATGTGGGTGTGCATAAACTGGACTTGATTGACATCTCCTTCACTTGTGAGATGCAATGTCAAAACAACAACTTGCATCTTTTCCATATGTTGACATTCCACAGTTGCAAACATGTCTCTGCCGTCTTCAACCAGAGCTTAGGTCTGATGGATCAGAATAAACATCAGTGTAGCTGCGCAGGGACTTAACATGAGTGAAGACATAACAAAACATGAAGCTGAAGAAAGGAAACTGTCGATTCCTGCTCAATATGTACAGTATATAAGACTATGTTTGGATTATGTATGCTATATGTACTGTATATGTTACTGTACTGCACAGTACTATTCTACTGTTCATGATTATTTCATTCATTTTATTGGACTGAATTGAAAATATTTTTTTCCCAATCAACTTTATTTGTCTATAATAGCAATAATGGCAAGAAGAGGAAGACAAATAATCTAACTATATGATGCATCTGAAAAGTATCCACAGTCCTACTCTTTTCTTTATATGTATACATTTTCATCTGTTGCAGTCTTATTCCAAACTAGAATAAATTCCTGTGTGTCCTCTTGTCATGCTTCAGATGTTTCCACCTGTGGTAAATTCAGTTGATTGGACCTGGTTTGTAAAGGCACACACCTGTCTGTAGAAGCTCTGATAATTGAGTAGAGTGCATGTCAGAGCACAAACCAAGTCCTGATGTCTGGGGAGTTCTCTGCAGACCTCTGAGACAGGACTGTATGAAGGCACATCTGGGGAAGGATACAGAAAATGTCTGCAGCATCGAAGGTCCAGATGAACACAGAGGAATCCATCATCTGGAAATGGAAGGAGTTTGGAACCACTTGGACTCTGCTAGAGCTGAAGCCTGGTCAGTCTGAGGGATCAAAGTAGTCAGGGAGGTGACCAAGAACCTAATGGTGACTCTGGCAGAGCTCCAACGTCTCTGTGTGGAAACAGGAGAACCT
>JAPTYQ010000007.1:18786521-18813688 GCA_029814465.1 Ostorhinchus cyanosoma
AAAAAATAAATAAATAATATTGCAAAATTGCATTGGTACCACTGGGTCTTTATGGGTTAAACTAGCATTACCTCATAAAAGTTAAATCTACCTTATAAATATCTGATACTAAGCATATTAGCTACATCTGTCCTGAAAAATCAATAAAGCACACTTAAAACTGATCCAGGTCAAAGCATACTGTGTCTGTGCTTAAAGGCAGAAACTCAGGAGTGACAGGCAGAACAGCTCTCTCAGATGCCTCGTCTCATCTTTACAAGCGAAAGAGGATAGAGGATGAACGTCTTTTCCTTTGAATGTTCTTGTTTGTAACAAAGAGGCATTTCAAGCTAAATATTTGTTATGCTGCTTAATATACACAAACAGCAACAGAGCACATTTTAATAGCCCTGTTTGTTGTGCTAATATGCAAACAGAATATCATAAAACATAAAGCAATATGAAAAAGTGTCACTATTAGACAGTCAGAGCCACAGTTGGTCATTAATGTAATTTTTTTTTATTATTATTATCTTGGAGGCTCTGCAGTTGTCTCCCATATCAGGGGTCAAACTGTCTGTAAGATGGGACATTATGGCTCCTGAGACAAATGGAGATCCTTGGCAAGTGATTCTGCAAACAGTAAACTCACAACCTGCAATCTATAAATTATGCTGGAGTATTGCAGCTTGGTACATTAGATTAACCACCAAATTATTTATTTATGTTTATTTGTATAGGGACCAATATGAAGCATAAACCGATGCCACAGACCAAAGCATTTATAGTCTAAGCTAATTTGCAGTAACCGTCACTAGATGGGCCTTTAAAATACACATACATTAAAACACAAGAAGCAGGAGATCATCCATGTTCATGACTAAAGTCATTATTGTCAACTGCAGTGTAAATAATGCCTTGTTGCAGTATTTGTCTGCACTTACATACAGTCCACCATGTAGATGAATGCGGTTTTTTTTATTACATAGTATTTAATGCTCGATTCTGATTGATCAACGTCATCATTCTATGGTCAGTTTTTTTCCATAACAGACCAGTGTTATAAATAACAGGCTGTAGCGATGAAAAGAGCTGTGATCATCTGGAGTCTGGAGATCATTTTACAACAATGAAACCCATTTTATTAAATCGATATTTTTCATTAAATGATTAATTTCTCTAGGAAGCTGCAATGTAATAAACGGGATAATGTGCAGTAAACCAGTCATTGTTGTAAAATAGATCTCTTTTCGGGTGATTGCACATCACCCTGTCAAGTTTCCAAGGATGAACTCTGTTATACATTATCTCTTGCAGATCTCATATATCCCTGTATATATTCATTTATTTATTTATTTATTTTTTGCGTGTATGGTTACCAATTAAACATGTCAGACTTTCATGGACCATGACTGCATCTGTGGCTGTATATCACAGATGGACTGAATACAAAATGCTGTAACTTTATCCACCAGAGAAATAACTGGCCTGGTATATTTATGTTAATGTAGCCAACAAAGCAACAGATCTTGCAACAGCCCACTGTCTGCACAGGCTCTGGGTAAAACTTAGGTGGATCAATGATTTTTCTTCCTCAAGGATTGATCATGTACATTAACTAGTTGGCCTTGAGCTACAGTCTATAAGAAATACTTGACACAAGTATTCCTTTGCTGTAAGCAGAAATAATATGGCGACATACTTATTGACTGGCTGATGTTTAACATCCTGTATTCAATATGTTTGTTTTTCTATGTCTTCCCACAGGTGTGCAGAAAGAAGTAGAAGGTAAGACAATGCATTATATAATGAGCATAATAATGAGCGTAATTCATTTTTATGCTGCTCGTGTTTGCAAAGGCTACTACCACAGCATCAGTATCTTAGAGTGTGGTCGGGTATTAGCAGGTTATTATTGTCAGTTTGGACTGCAGTTCTGACATCCAACAAATTAAGCTGAGAGGAGATATACTATCTCTGGTCACCAGGTCACAAAGGAAAAAGCACTTAATGTGCTGAATGCTCTTTGTATATATAATCAGAGTGCTCAAGGTGATGAGAGAGGTCTGCAGAGAACGTGGGTGTTGCACAATATGGAAAGTATTCATATACTGCATCACAAACGATATGTCTGTACAGAGATGCTTTATTTTATTTTTTTACAACTTCTGTATTTTTCAGGGTTTTCTGGTATCATACTTTCATAATCGAACCTACTGTTTACTGTTACAATTTCCAAAGCCTCAGATGCCATTTTGTCAAAAAATCCATGTTTGGACAAAGCCTAAATTCGGATTGTCTGCGATAAAATACCTGATAACTGAGGCTTTCGCATTCATCTAATTGTCACATAATTAGCTGTCTTTACCCAGTGATCTTTGTTTAATTATTGCATTTAAAGTTACAGTGTTACCATGAATCTCTTTTAGTAAGAAACAAACTATGTTTGTTTCATTGTTGGCAACATTTAAGTGACCATAATTCCACCGGAATGGTTGCTAATAAGGTGTGCATACTGAATGTAGAAATGAAGATTTAAATATGAGGGGGGAGATTTGTGTAGTCGGCATCTGAGTAATACATCCATCTCCTCAGGAAGGACTGCTGGTTCTGGTGAAAGGGCAGCCAACAGGCTCAGGAGACCAGCATGAGATGCACTGAACCACTACACATTATAAATCACTGTAACTGTCTCAAAAAAAAAAAAAAACAACCTATGCACACCTGCTCTTTGGAATACTGCCTCTGATATTTCAGTACATCTACAAAGTACACGCACAAGTACCATGTTCATGCATAGTCTGGGTAAAAAATGAATAAATGTGAGGTTTTCACACCTCAGAAATATGTGTTACTAACCAACCAGCCAAATTTCAAAGATTAAAAATGGTAAAGGATATAAAATTAAGCTTCCATCTCTTGAAAAAAGCTGAATTATTCCCTGCTCTAAAACACTGGGGAGGAGATGAAACCATCCCAATCACAGGAGAGGTGCAGCCTTTCTCTCAAATGTCAAATACCACTAGAGTTTGAAAAATGGATTCTTTAAAATGGAAAAAAGGATGCAATATCTAAATACCTACATTAAAATAATTAACTGTCAAGAGGAATAATACTAAACCGCAAAGTGCAGAAATATTCCAATGTGGTGTCTATTGTGTCTTATACCCAAGGAGAGGAAATGGACACCGTCTCTGTGGTCCTTTATTGGATTTGCACAGCGATACGTGTTTGAGCCACTAGAGCCAGAAGTCAATTCAGTGTCAAATCACCAGTATGTTAATAATACAGAACACAGACCAAAACATATTTAGTCCTTTTACAACAGTTTGTGTCACTGATAAAACTAGCTGCCATTTTGTGTTCATTAAAATTAATGAACTTGACCTATTTTGTAGGTGAGTAACATGCAATTGAAAATTTATTTATTTTTTAACACTATAGTGTTAATGTAGGGCAAACGTCATACACACAAGGTATAGCCAAAAGATTTACACTGAATAAACAGGATATTGGCCTTTAGGTCTCTGTAATCAATATGAAAAAACCTCCTCTTTGTGATTACACTGGTCTGCAGTGTTTGGGAAATGATCCGCTTCAAAGATTAAATGTGTTAAATCTTACTTTGATAAGATGAATTGGAAAACAAATGGCATGAGAGCAGTTTTGTTAATGTTTTCGAGATACTCTGTTACGTATTACTTATGCATGTAGGTTTCTGTGCATAATTACATAACATCTATAAATCTTACACTCGAGAGAATCAGAAAAGTGAATGTATTCTAAAGTGTAGACAGTATTTGAAGTAAAAACAGGAGCTCAGAGACAAACATTCCCTTTGAGTAAGTCGCGGGCTCTGATTAATTCAGAGAATTTAACATTTTGACCCAATACTGTCTTAAAAACTGTAGCCATGTAGCACCTTTTGCTTAATTTCTCTTTATTAATGAACCAAATTTCATAAAAAATTTCCCTATATTTTTGTTCTAGAAGTGTTTTTCTTGTTGATCAAGGTTAGTACAGAGGGTTAAGGGCAACTATAGTTGGGAGTCGAATTCATCATCATAATTACCGGGAGATGTCATGTGAGAAGATGTATGAATTCAAATGTGAGAACCCACACTGATTATAGCTACTAATACTGAGTGATTAAATTATCATGCATTTGACATTAGTTGGCACTATTGATCATACATTATACAGAATGTGTACAAATCTGGTAATTAACATACATCTGCAAACAGTGGATCGGGGGTCAATTTAAGTGGGCCAGTAAAGATAATCCTGAATACAAAGCTGATGAAACATAAGCCAACGTCAAAATTCAGTACTACAGGTAAGAGTCATGTCTATGTTTTTCGCTATTATTTGAAAATTCTGTTGTGTACAATACACTGACAGAGTTGTATCACCTTAGAATACATATTTAATGAGACTGGTATATTAGAAGAGCGTTGAAATAATTTTGGTAAATGTTTGATGCTGGTATTAAATCAGAGCATAGAGGAAGGAGACTGTGACCGTGCAGTTACGCAGTCGTACGCGTCACTTTTAGTTCATCTTAGTTCTACAGTATGTCCATAACCACGCATTAATCACTGTTAATAACAGCAGAGATGGCATAGCTGTGCTCACAGCAACGAGGCAGGCATTATTAAATGACATGCTGCAAAGAGAGCACATCAGAATGTTTATTGGATTAAAGCTTGACATGGAGACAATCCCCAGCAGAATGCATGAAAACAACAATGACAACGGCAAAATCGCACTCACCAGATGCCTTTTTTCCTGTCCTTCATATAACTTCCTGTGCTTTTCAGCCGCAAGTCTGTTTGTCCTTAACATTGATGGAAATTCTTAGTTCTGTGCATTAGCTAAATCATTTCCTTCCCCCAGAGATGGCAAAGATGGTAACCCATATGCTATATTTGGTCTTGGCTGTGGGTTTTAAGTGGTACGGGATTTATCTTTATTTGAATGTGGAATCGCTTTAAGGCAGTGGGAACCTTTGGCACAGCAGGTGAGGTATCCAAGTTGTTCATGTATGCAGCTCGTGAGCTCCCGTTGATCTGTGTGGACAAAGGCCATGGTGGGGCATGCTCTAATGCCAAAAGAGTGCAGTATCCTCTGATGTTTTGTGAGAAAAAACAGGTCTGTGAAAGAGAGATAAGGATAGCCACCGCACAAGGCAGATACAGTACAGAGAGAAATCTCTCAAACGTATAGCAAAACTTACACAAGTACACACATACTGACTGTGGACACATTGTTAGTTTTGTTTTTTCATCAGATTTTTGTTTCATGTGTCAGCGCAGAGTAATGACAAACTTAAGAAGTACATGGTTGACAAAGCATGTGTAAAAAGCTCAAAAAAAGGACACAGCTGTTCCTAGTGGGTTTGCATCTTTCAGCAGCAGTGACCTTGGTCTAATCCCTCATTACAACAGGCTTCATAATATTGTACTTTTCATGGAAAAACAAATTTGGCAAATCCTAATCCTCATGCAATGGGTCTTTCTTCTTAGGTACTCGGTAATTAATGTCACAATAATGACAGAAAGGTCCTTCAACATCTGTATTTGTTTGCTTCTTCACTCTATTTGTAATTAAACATAGCAGTGTTTGTCGTTTTACAACTACGTGAAAAAGTGCAGATTAGGAAATAATCAAAATATATTCTACATATTTTAGAAGGATCACTGAAAATCTTTTTATTAACGAAAAAATTAAATCTCATTTCATCATTGGGGATGAAATGAATAGCAAAAAAAACCCCCAAGTTTTTAAATGAGCTTTTCGTTTTTTAATAATCCTGAGTGATGAAGGTGGTAAAAGTAAAGGGGTATTGCAAAATTAAGGATGAGGAGGGTCTTTTGTGTTTTGATTTAGTACTAATTTACCAAGGTGTTGAAATGAAAGGATCTGTATTCAACAATCTCAATGTATCAAACATTAATTTACAGATGATTGATACTGAGTCCCGTATGGAGCATCATGATTATACTTAATGTTAACCACATGGCAATTCAGATCATTTTCTCTCCAAATATGTAAGGCAGCTCTGACTACACAAGCATTTGACAAAGCATCTGTTTTATTTATCAGTTAAAGCTGGAAGCCATCAAAAGGAACCAGAAAGCAAGTTATTATTATTTTTTTCTTTTTTACATTGGTTGCTTTTTTACATAAAAATAGAACAATAGTAGATGTGATAGAGAAGGTTGTTTATTTTCACACAGGCTTTCCCTTCTAACAGGACACTACAGGTTTAGCCAATTATCTCTGCATTTCCACACAGAGCTTAGCCAAGTAGGATGAGCATATTTATTGGGTGGCTGCCCCTATACAAAGGTTGCACTAACACCACTCTTCATCCACTGCTGTCGGACCCCTTGAATGTCCACTACGTGGTCAGAGATAGCTTTGTTGGCTGAGGCGCTTGGTGAGTGCTGTTTAGTCTGACTTGTGGTGTTGGAGGTCCGTTTTCTTCACTCTACTGCTTGACAAAAATCAGTGTGTGGGGCTGCAGCCTCTTTGAGTCAAGGCTCTTATCTTCATTTTTACAGACTTTACTGAGTGAAAAGTAAGACTCCCTACATGATGAAGCCCCTGCAGCGCTGTGCCTGCTTCTGCTAATTACAGTAGCTGGGTACCTCCACGTCCCCACATGGAAAAGAGACTGGAATACAGCAAAAGAGAGAAGCTTTAGAATATTTCCGGTTTATCTTCATACAATACTCACATGGTATATGGACTGTGTATATAGAGTTGTTGCTTTAATCAGTGCTATTTTAAGTTGGAAATATGACCTCTTCATAAAATATGCATTATGTGCAATGGTCTGTTGAGAGTTTGCACTTTAAAAGCAAATATACAACTTTAGCAATATGAGCTGCATCCCAAAAGGGAAAAAAAAAAATAAAGTTATGGTCTCTTTAGCACAGATTCTGTTTTTGTATAGACAGTAATTTTCTGTTAAGATAAAGGAAATCACATTACATCTTGGTTTGTTGCTGTTGTAAACATGTTTAGCTTTAATCCTAGTACTGCAAGACAAAAAGATGCTCCACTTCAACAAATTTCCGACACATTATAGTGACTTTAATGCAGCTCTTCATGTTGATGGGGTTACATTAAGTACGCTCAGGAAAAACAGGATGATTCATTCTGTGACTGTGAGGAGTTGTCAACTTATATAAAACATAGGAGAATTTAGTTAACATAGACCTAAAAATATGACCTTTTCTTCCAAAAGGTCAACATTTGAAGTGAAAATATGTACCTATGAAGATGAATTTCATTTTTATTTAGTGTTAAACTCTTAATGTAGCATAAAACTAAGCGCCTTCCTTGACCTTTTACACCTACATGCATGAAAACAGCCTCTGCACTGATTTCTGACTTGCAGAGTAGATGGAGTTATCTGATGTCAACAAACACCAGGCTCCCAGCGCAATATATAGTCCAACCCAGACTTCATCTACGAACCCCAGCACATGCAAATGTTACATCTTGAACCTTTAAAACCCCAAATCACAGTTGTCCTTATCCCCCAAGCCAACACACTGTGATGGAGTTTGGATGGACCATCTTGTGATGTGGATTTGAATGTGAGCCATGATGTGACCTTTTGGGAACTGGGATGCTGTGCACAGATTGCAGCTGAGGTCTTACCCAGATATTCCTCTTGCCTCTCAGTTTGTGGTTGCTTGCTAACTGGCACTGCTGGGTGTGTCAGTGTTAATGATGAATGAACCTGCTGAGTGATGCACTGCTTTTTTACAGCAGGGAGAGAAGATAGCGACGCCTGAAGGAGATGAAGCTTGAGCTCCAGTCTGGTCAGATCGTAGCACCACAGTTGACAGGAAAAAAGCAAAAAAAAAAAAAAAAAAGCAAAAAAAACTTTTGCCGTGATGAGGGAAAGGAGAGACGGTATTGTTTATGCCTTGTGCATAAGTTGGCTTGTCATGTGACCACAATGGGGTTGCTCACAGCAGCTCTGTGTCTGTGAAGTGGACAGAGCTGTGGGTAAATTCTGTCTGAGCAGAGACTTTTCAGTGACATGCTGTGTCTAAAGCCTATGTTTTGGCAGACAGGGATCATCCCATGGGTAATCTAGAAGCAGAGCTGTAACATCTACTGTCTTGTTTAGAGGAATGTGTGGATTCGTGCTACAGCCACCTGCCCTCTCATAAATAAAGCTATACCTAATGAGTGACCTGCCACAGGACAGGCTGTGAGTGACTAATTTGTTTTTATGAGAGTCTCAGAGTGCTGATGTACTGAGGAGGGCTGTTTTTGTTGGCTGACACTGTGTGGCTCATGTGCTCAGCAGAAGTGTTACTTTGTGTCAGCCCCATCTCCTTTCTGGAGAGAGGAGCGGGTGCGTCATGCCATGTAATTTCTGGCTAACCTATTAAGATATTTATGTGCATTTCCTCTTGTCTGAGCTTAGTGCATTACACTGAAGAGAGAAATAGACTGATCTCAATAACTGCTATATGACATATTGTAAGATTTCTAGATCAGTGTAGCATCAAATAGATTCATGGTAGTTGTATGTAATTATGTTTGTTCTAAAACTCACAGTAAGGTGTAGCTGCTGTCCGTCTAGATGTGTAACATTAAATCTTTTATGTCTAGGCCTTTGCAGATGGCATGTGTGTCCAGCTCACCACTGCATTGGTCCCACCCTCCCTCCCTCTACTTGTCAGAGTAGATGTGGCATCTTTGTCTTGGGTGACCTGCTTTGGGACGGTTTACAGTCATAGAGGCTTCAGCTCAGTGCAGCATCGAGTCACAGCGAACTTGTGAAGTTTTTTTTTTTTTTTTTTTTAAGGAAAGGTTAGGTCTCTCTCACTCTCTCTCACTCTCGCTGTGCTCTACTTCAGAGGTCGGAGCAGGGAGACGCAGCAGTACTAGTTTTAGCCAGGTTGGTCACTATTAGCTGCGCCATTTGGTTCCATTGTATTATACAGTAATAGCAGCATGCCCTCAGAAAAAAAGCTGAACTGCACAATGTCTATGAAATGAGATAAAAATAACACAGAACTTGTAATTAAGTATTTTCACAGCTATTTTTACTCTAACATCAGAAGGCATTACAATTGAAAATTCTGACCAGGAAATTGTAAAGTTCAAAGGGAAGGCCTCATTAGTGCACATGATGGTTGTTGTCATGTTATAACGTGTACATTATAGGAGAGCGTACAGTCATCAGGTGCCAACCCCTGAACCTGTTGACCTCCATTAGATGGATGAGTCCTCTATGAAATGGTGTGGTAAGAAGTGGTGTTTCTGCTGCCCTTTTGTAATTGCTATATACTATATATATATGCATAAGCTTGAATAGGTTCATCTTCAATGGCTGAGCACTTATATGCAAATGCAAGTGCATGGTAAAGTGGAGATAATAAGTGGCTAAGCCTATAGCCCTGTTAGAGATTATAGTGATCTTCCAACTAGCATTACCATGTGTAACTTCCAACTTTTTGTAAGAGTCTGCAACGTAGAGCAGATTTGAAGCATATCTGGTACATCTCAAACGCTGTCTACATCAAGTAAACATACAGTATGTGTTCCATTTGGAAAAAAGCATCTGTGTGAGCAACTACCTGTAAGAGTTGCACCGATCAAGATGTTTTTTTTCTTACCTTGCCTTCCCTTTCCTCCCTTGAGATGTTTGTGTGTTTTTAGTTTGACTCCCCCTTTATATTTTAGTTTGAACTTTGACATCCGTACCTACCCCAGGATGTCTGTCACAAACTGCAGTCCAACATTGTGACAATGCTTTTGTTTTCCCAAACCTCTTTATGAACTTCCTGTTTTCGTATCCTTTTTTCTGTTCTTTCCCTCAAGGTCTGGCGCACCTGATGTTAAATCGCCAAGGTATGGGGTCTGTTGGTTTGCTTTTCCTTCCCAGCCACCTGACCACAACATTTCCCTTCCCTGAAATCATTTTAGTTAACTGTGCTGCACTAATATTTCCTCTCCTCTTTTTTCATATACTTGCCTATTCCTTTTGCTTCCTGTCATGTTATGCTCACTACTCACTCAATTTTTGTCCGTCAAACCCTTGTCCTGACCACTGACTGAGCTACTGGAACATCACCTTTGACCTCTGCAGTTTTTCGCCAAGGTAATGAATCTATGCTCATAGCATCTCTTCAGCTTGGTTTCATGGTGTTTTCAAAGGGAACAATAAGGTATTTCATGCCGAAGATTTTTCTCAGGTTTGGAAACAGTTTATTTTAATTCATCAAAAAAAAAAAGAGACAAACATGATCCTCGTTTTGTTTCTGATCATTGATCAAGTTTCAAATGGTTTCTGCATTGCAGCAGTAATTTCAGTGATGAGGTGTTGAATATTCATACATTTAGAAAATGATTTTTTTTTTTGTTTTATTGTAAGTGGGTTTTCTTCCCATAAAAGAAAATGAAAAATAAAAAACCCTGATGGTCTGTTTATGTTCATCCAAAATTACATTTAATTCAATACATCAGTGTTTTTCCTCTGACGTACGCACACATCAGTTAGTGATGCTTCTTTACTGGGGTATAAAACTGTTCATATGAGATGCAACGAATCAGATATATTACAGGAGCAGGACTAAATAGCTTGCCTGCCACTGACCTACACTAGACCTGCAGTATTTATGCTTTGTGTTGTCTGCCATGTGATTATTTCACTTTTTAATGTTAGCAATTAGTGTTGTGAGATAGAGAGAAGTCATCATCCAGTCTCCATGGTGATCAGTGTTCTCTCTAAACATAGAGACGTGGCTTTTATGACCCATTCTGATAATAATACAATGCGCCAGTCCTCATTTTTTTTATCAGCAAAGATGATTTTCTGGAGAAAACGTAATGTCTTAGTCGTATCATGACAAATTAAATATCTTTGTGTGTATTACAAATTGCATATGTGACAATCACATTTACATTGTGTTATTTCTGGCTGTTTAAATGAGTTGATAGTGGATACATTCATTCTGCATTAGCTGATTCTGTCTTGATATTTTACAGCCTCATCGGACATGACAGGTTTTGTATGTTATGGCTAGAGGACATTATAGTCAATACTCCATACTAGCAGATGCAAACTATTAAGTATAATTAAATAACACTTTATCTCATGTTTGAATATTCTTGTTCCTATTCTGATACAATATAAATCAGTGAGAGTGGGATGGTACAATGGATACTCGTACATTTTCTTTTCTCATTTACATGAAGGTTAATCACAGCAGATGAAAAACCTCAGTTTTTCCTCCCCATAAATGGTGCAGCTTGAGGCATAACATGAATATGACATAGTTTAGGGTTTTATTTCTTTTGCTACTCACTTTTTTTTGTGTTGTGAAGAAGTGATTACACCAAAAAAGATTCCTCTCTTAATTAAATGACAATGACAAAATAAATTGATTTGCCTCTACTGTAAAATGATGACGAATGCTGCTATGTCGCATATTCAGCATACAGTAAGTGTGTCCTAAAGGCCTACCGCAGTTTGATATGTCAAGAAATGAAGTCTGAATATAATTGCTCCATTTCATGCATCAGTAAATAAGAAGTAGAAGTTGGTAATTGATTGTGGAATAAAGATTCAGAGAAATAACCCTTCAAATAATACTCAGGCATAGCACAGCTACAATTACTAACAAAGTACGGTACATCTGGTTTGATATGATATACATGGCACATAACAGTTTTATTCAGCAGTTTTATTATCTGACAAGTGTTACTTATTAACTTTTCTCATTATTCCAGCTTTAGCCTGAGGGTTTTCTGATTTTATCTGTGTATATTTGGATGCAAATAATTTCTTATCAAATAAATGGACCACAGTTTTCTCTTCTCAGGAAGAGGGGGGAAAAAAAGAGAAAACTGAAGAGTCCACTTTATATATTAATTAGCAGCTTTTTGAAGAGTTTAAAACATCCAGGAGTGGCTTAGGTGTTTATGTGCCTCTGCATTTGCAAAGACACACAGATATACTTTTAATGGTGAGGTTTTTTTTAGGTGCAGGTGCGGCGATTGCTCTCCCTACCTCCAGACCAGCGGTCAGCCTCCTCCCCGCCATCTGCGTTCTCACACAGCCTGACTTAAGTTAAAAAGCATCCAGCCGACAACTTAGTCTCTCGCCCCTGAGCATGAGTCGAAGTCAGCAAGTGCCATCTGTGCCCTGGGCTTATGGAACACTTTGAAATTAATCAACTGTAAAGCTTAATATTAATGAGCAATCCACATGTTGGCATTTTTCATGTCATCCAACCACTGCAGCGTAGAGTAATTGTAATGGAGATGATAAGAGGAGGCTTAATAGGCGTTAGTAACAGGTGGTTCTTTTTTCAGAATAAAACCCTCTTTGTCTGCTGTGTTTGATGAGCATCATACTGGGACACTTAGCAGCTATAATGTGCAGTATGTCTCTGGGCCATACCTTTACAGAATGCAGCTTTAAATGTGGATGGAACGGCAGTGACAGCTGTTGTTTAACTGTCTAGAAGTTGGTAAGCATTCTTATAGCAAACAATGGGCTGACAGCTGCATTTTCAAGGTGAGCAGGACAACAGAGATATGGCCTTTGTGTCTTACTGGACACCCAGACAGTTTGATTGATCCTCTGCAGACCTTCACGAAGGTTTTAGGGTCATCTCTTGACATCTTCCAATGCTGGAAGTGACAGAAAAACATTGGCAGTGATTGCTCAGGATGTGCTTAGGATGCAAATCTTGTCTACTTAACTGATTCTAAGTAAATCTCTCAGATTTAGTATAAAATCAAGTATTTCAGTTTTCAGGGGTTATTAGAAGGACACCACAGTAGTTATGTTTTTGCTAAATTAGGCTCATAGCACCTCCAGAATGCATTTGTAGTCTCATAGTGATTTTTTTTCTTAACTCTTTAAACTGTACTTTCTCTGTATTGACTTTGAGTCTGCACTTAGACGTACATTTACGAGATCAGTCAAAAGCTCCACTTTACGTTTAGACTCCACAATAGCTTAACAAGTCATTCTCTGCTCTGTAGTTGAATAACGGCATTGCTCAAACAATAAAGACTAATGGGACTACTGATCCTGCTGGCTTAAATTGGCCAGTAGAGTTCAGAAGCCGACATTTACTCTACAAACAAACATAGGCTTCAGGGACAGCTTATTCTTTTAGCGTGAAACTGCTTGCTCAGTAGCACAGTCTGCATCTCACAAACAAGCAAAGGAAGACTCTAGTGGTTAGAAACTGCCCACTCATGAGTTCATGACTTGTGTTATACAATAACAGTCATTATTTTTGTGGCTCGGTGCAAAACAGTCATTATTTAAAGTCAAATGTTAAAATCCTGGCAATATGGATTTTTTTTCCTTTTTTTTTTTTTTTAGTATTGTAATAATATTGGTTAAGAGTGGGTGTCAGAATGTGTTTCTATCTGTATCTAGAATCTACTTATCTGTCTATCCATATCTGTCGTAGATATATCAGTCATGAAAAGTTGGATTCCTTTCTAGTTGACACATTTATGTTGATGTGTTTAAATGTCACTTTTTATTTATGTACACTGTCCTATACATGGAAAAAACAGTCAGCTATTTTTTCCATTAGAGTGTCAGATCTATGGGCTCTATCAAAACATGGTCTGTTCGACAGGGCTGTGGTGATAGTGTTGTATTTGTTGAATGAAAGTGTTATTTTTTTTTATTTAGTCTGTTCATTCCTCCTAATCTGACATGCAAGTATAAGTAAATATAGATGTTAATTTATAAATATCTAAGATGTTTTTCTACCCATTTTAGGGCAGGAGGAGTCTGTGGCCACCTTTAAAGGCAATGAGTTCTTCAGCTACAATCTGTCTCAGACGCCCATCCAGAGCAGTTTGGATGAGATCACGCTGTCCTTCCGTACCCTCCAGAGGAACGGCCTTCTGCTTCACACGGGGAAGTCAAGCGACTATGTCAACCTCTCCCTGAGGAACGGCGCTCTGTGGCTGGTCATCAACCTGGGCTCCGGTGCATTCGAGGCCCTGGTGGAGCCCGCCAGCGGCAAGTTCAACGATAATGTCTGGCATGATGTTCGAGTGACGCGTAACCTCCGCCAGGTGTGTAGAAATTCAACTTTTTGCAGTTTTAGCAAAATGGGATGAAAAAGACATAAAGGCGGAGTCTGCTGTTTTTACACATGAAAGTCTCTCATCATGAAGAGTACGCAGCCTGTAAAAACAGTCGAATAATGTCCTCTGTGGATCTCGAAGGAACATCTCAACATATGAAAAATTGATGCTTATGATGGCACTGGGGTTTTGGTAAATGATGTCTGCTAATGAAGGATGCTATTGAATTATGGAAAACAAGTCATACAAGATTTTTAGAGGTTGACTTGTTCTTTTTAACCAATTTTAGAAACGCTGCAGTATTTTTTTCAGATCTATCCATATGCCGTTTTCTATACAGATAACAGTGCATATCACGATATAGTACATCTTCAGCATATTCAATAGGAATGGTTTATTTTTGGTTTGTACAGTCATCACCACACGCAGCACAACAACCACAATAAACCCAAAAACCAAAAAAAAAAAAGAACAGGCCAGAAACAGAAGCTTATTCTACTTCTCACCTGACACACGTCTTAAATCAAATTAAATTTGTACATCGTCGAGCATTTTCATAACAAAACAAAAACACATCTACCATCTCTGCTTAATATTCCTGAATGATCTTATACTTAAGACATTTTTTAAACTTTGTCAGAGAAGTGAACAACTTAAATTCATCATCTAGATTTCACATTTGTCCTCACTTTCATACATTCAAAAATATAAAGACTTCTTCAATTCTAATTACTCTCTCTTGATTTAAAGAACTCCTGAAGGGCATTTGGAACAATATTATTTTTTACTTGATAAATCATCTCTAATATTTTAATATATACTGTATAATATCCAGCAATTTTAAGGTATGACGTTGAATAAATTATTAGTTGCTTCAAAATATCCTACTTTATTAATCATTCTAATTGATCTTTTTTGGAATTTTACTAATGTATCTATACTAGTTTTTCCTACATTTCCCCACATTTCTGCACAATATGTTAAGTAGGGGAAAACCAAAGAACAATATATCATGTAAATAAAGCCTATGCAAAATTATTGCAAATGACAAATGGTACTTCCTGAGATTTGATCGCTTTTATTTAGAAACAATACGTTTCAATTTTTGATAATGCAATACGTAAAATGTGTAGGATTTAGATGTATGACCATGTAATTCAAAGGTAGCACCTCCTGAAATAGCAGCTGAGCTAAAGGTGTGACTGGAGCGAAAAAGATAAGTAAAACAAAGCTGTGAAACAGAGAAATAATAATATTAATAATTACAATTATTTCACAGCAGTTATGTTCTAAAGTGCAAATATATCCATCCACCCTTCGTTCTCTGAAGGAACGTTTCACATGCTTTCTCATGGACAGAAAAGTGTCATTTTTATAGAGTTCTACAGGCAGTGCTGTTATTGGATACGAATACATAGCAAGTGTCTAAACGTAGATGCCCAGAAATGTCCCATAACAAAAAAAAAGAGGGGAAAACACAGGCAGGAAAAATAATCTGCAGATAAAAACATCCTCACACTCCTCTGGCAGATCATAAGTGATGATTAAGAAGCATTATCAGACGAATCTTACATATTTTACCTGAATAGAACACAACAGAAAATATTTTTTCTTTTGTTGTGGCAAATACAGTCAGGTGTTCAATTACTTTTGAGCCTCTGGAAATGGAGGGGTTCAAAATGGTTGTAATTCCTAAATGGTTAATGCTCTATTTTTTTTTTTTTTTTCAAGTCTACATGAGTCACTTCCTGATTGCTTTATTTCACATCCACTGTGGTCGTGAACAAAGACAATATTGTTCAATTTTTGTCACTATGGATGTGACTTTAAATGTAGACATAGAATGTAAATATGATGAAAAATAACAAATCAAACAATAATAGCCTACTCGGAGGTGTAGCATACAATGAAATTAATACAGGGTAAACATAATTATTGTATTATATATAAAATGCCAAATGTAATAAGTACTTTCATATATATATATATATATATATATATATAAAGAAAAAAAGAAATAAGGTCCACCCAATCTGTGAGCTCCGAAAAATGTATTCACCCCAAGTGAGATTTTGGACGAATGCTCTTGATCAGACTTCGGACAGATGATGTCACACAGCTGTTTGTATAGAGCACTTGATCACAATATCACATGACAGGTAATGCACAACATCTCATACTATCCACAACTCTCAAACAAATGCATAATAATTCATATAAGTTCAATAATTACATTTAAGTAAATATAAATACAGCGATGAAGTTACTTTGAGTTCATACGAATACATACGAATACAATAATCGAATTACCCCGAATTCATGCAAATTCATACATATAGTGATCAAGTTACTTTCAAGTGCTTTCAGATATAAACTATATCAGCAATGTTCACAATATAAATATATATATTATGACAAAGAAACAAAACATTAGCTGCATGTGTGCTGTGCAGTGACAGGATGAAATGTGTCCTCCTAATGGTGAAAAAAAATACTGCAGCCGGAAGCGTCATGTGCAAAGCAATAAATAAATAATATTCTAGAATAATACCAATAATATCAGAATATATGGTTTGGTTTACACAATATTTGATCAGATCCTAATGGAGAAACATGTGATTCTGTGTTACATTGACCTTTCCAACACGTGTAAAGTCAAGGTATGAATAGTCTGATGTGCATGGGATGTAATGCGGTGTACAGTCCTGTAAACACTATGTTGTCTTCAGATGAAGGTTGAATTTGTCTGCTCTGTCAGACTACCTGTTTCCTATTTTCCCTTTTCTCATAGATATTACAAGCTCGTATCAGGTCGTTGCCCTTTTTCTGGTGAAATAGATTGGTTTTGTGGAAATTACTAAGTCCATTTATAATCAGCAACTTGCGTTTTCCAACACCCACAGGATTAATATGATCCTGTAAAGGTCTTATTACCTTATTGAGAGAAAGACTCATCTCATACAGTGATGCTCATAGAGGTTACACATTATTCATGTATCCTGCAGTAGTGATGTATTCCCCACAGCCTGCTCTGTCTCTAACTTTACAGAGCTCTAATAGGCAGTCAGATTTATAGATTTGGTGGAGTTTTACTTAAACTGTTACCAAAAACTATAGTATTTATTGTGGCAGTAGACAGTGATTCAACATTGCAGCAGTATCTGAGAGGTCGGGCTATTAAGACTGAGACTTGCATAATGAGAACGGCCATTCCAAATGTCTGACAGTGTGGGCGCTGTACCTACTGTACTCCAGCCAAGTATAACTCAGCCCTGAGGTTTCACACTCATTAACATCTACTGGACAAAGCACAGTCATGAAAAAGCTTTCACTGTGCTCAGTCTCCAAACTCATTTACAGATGTTCAGAGGTGTGTCTGTTGCTTTAGCCCGTCTAATTACTCGTGAAAATCTACGAGCATCTGCGGAGCTACTTTCTTTGCTTCTTTTTTTTTTTTCATCTTTTCTAATATTTCTGCCTGACACATCTATGACGAAGCTGTAAAGATGTAAAATATTTCACAACACAGATTTGATGAACATGTTTTGGTATGATGGAATATTTGATATAAAAGATCTGCAGGAGACAATTCAGGTTGTTGATTTTAAAATATCAATGTGTGAACTATAAAAAGGAGAAATCTTTTCATCTAACATGGGAATAAAATAAATAGGCCTCTAACACTTCTGCAAAGTCTTTTCTTTATTTGCTTCCGACAACACATCTGGAACATCAATGGGAAGCTATAGAAAATGTTGCAAGGCATATTTTATCAGCGCTCGCAAAATATTTGGATATGAAAATAGAAAACCTGCAGGAGGCAAGTTCTGCCTGTTATTCTCAGATCCCTGTGTATGTTTTCCATCACAATATCAAAACATTTTAGGAGAGTGTGACTGGTCCTATTTGTTTTTTTTTTACGATTAAATAAAATGATCATTTAGCGAATATCCCTGTAAATATGTTTCTCTGTAAAATGAGCTTTGGCTTCTGCAGTTTGCATTTAAATATTTCATTTCTTTGCTAACTGAGACCCATTTTGTGTCATACTCTCTTATCATCGGCAATATATTCTGAACCTGTCACATTAACCTGGATATAAACTTGCATCCTCCTCCACATCTATTTCCTTACCTCAGCTTCCACAAGAGTGGCAATCTAACGCTTGCAACGTCACTTATGCTTTCAACCATGCATTTGATCCCTGTGTAAATTGCTTTCCCCTCAGATAAGTTACCTCGCTGACATGTAGATAGGAGGAACTGTAACTCCCAA
The DNA here is from genome assembly GCA_029814465.1 of Ostorhinchus cyanosoma. Lineage (NCBI taxonomy): Eukaryota > Metazoa > Chordata > Actinopteri > Kurtiformes > Apogonidae > Ostorhinchus > Ostorhinchus cyanosoma. The sequence continues at coordinate 18,804,882 of JAPTYQ010000007.1, forward strand.
GAGAGTGCTGGTGGAAACATTTTATTAGATCCAGTGGTGCTTTTCTGGATAGAATTTCTCCTCCTATCTCCATCTCCATCTGTGTTTTTTTCTGTCCAGGGCAAACTGATTGGTGCTCATTCACTCTCCTTCTCTGACCCCTATTAATGATGCATACACATATTTATGGGATTGTAGTACACGTGCGCACATGCACGAACACACACAAAAACTACTAATGCACAGCCCCGACCCATTGTTGTTCTTTCTAAGCAGTGTTCTCAGTTTCCACTAATTCTTGATTTCCAGTCTTAAATAGATTTTAAAGCAGTGTTTTTCAACCTTGGGTTCGGGGCCACATGTGGAGTTGCCTGGAATTTCTAGTAATTGATTAAAAAAAAAAAATTACTAATAAAAAATATATGGTGAGTTGAGAGAGACGATCAGAATCCATAAAAGACATGACAAACTGTGAAGCTGAAGCTGAAGCACTGTGGTTCTGTTTATCTGTCAAATGTTCACTGTGGTCAGTTTCAGATGCTGCAGCTCTTTTATAATTCATAGTTTGAGTTATTGTTTTTTTCAGTATTCATTTGTAGCCTGTACATATCCTGACTAAGGAAAATAAAATTCTCACTTTGTGCAGTAATCTACACCTGGCTTTTCTGCCTCCGTCCATAATAATACACATTATATAGACTAAATGTGTCTAAAATGAATGCTTATTTGCAACATACTATAGCAAACTATTACACGATCAAAAACAAATTAATTTTAGCAGAAAAAAAAAAAATAGTCTCAGTTTTGAATGTCTTGGGTTGCCAGAAATTTGTGATGTTAAAATGGGGTCATGAGCAAAAAAAAAAAAAAAAAGGTTTGGATCTGTGTTAAAGTGAAAGCTTTTATATGTAAAATGTCTACATTAAAGCCAACTAGACCTGTGTTATAAATTTTTACTTGTGGACATTTACATTGCATCAAATACAGAGAAATCCCTACATTTATTCATTTCATTTGGTCTCTTGTCAGAAGCATCATATCCCACCGATGTGCGTTTTCATATCACTGAGGTTTTATAATGTATGTGTTTAATACCTGAGACATGTGACGTCAGCGCAGAGTACAATCTGTGAACCCACTGGGCTGAGAAGGAAGGAGCAGATGGGAAAAATCTGGTCTGCACATAATGTAGGCGTAGTTCACATATTCATGGGTGTGGATTTTGTTAGAACACTAGTGTGGATTATTTCCTGTGTTCTGCTGCATTTTATGAACCAATTTCTGCCGTCGGGTAATGGAGAAAATATCTATTTATGTTATTTATGCCACAGTCAGGTGGTGGGTAATGTAACATACACTTCTTCCAGATGAAGTTAAGCTCTATTCTACACCTTTAAGTTGCGAACGATACACTTAACGAGAATTTTGTGACCTGTATTCATAACGCGTAATTTACACACATGACTTGGGTCAATTTAAAAGATAATTTTCCAATTAGCGTGAAGCGCTGTAGTAATATGCAAAATACATTCAACACCTGAAAATGGAGCTGAGGTGGTTGTAACTCTCTCCCTCCACGTTCTTTTCAGCAGCATCTGCAGCTTGAAGATGCCCAGGCTTGTAGTGATTTTTGCCTCTTAACACTATTTTATCTCACTCTCAAACGGCAATCTATAATGTTCCGAGTTGACGCCTGTTTTGGTGTCGATTATGTGTATCATGTGACAAAAGATGCAATCCACTGAGCCCTTTCACATCAAATTAGATGCTGTTTTATGATGTATTAAAATGGATATACATCGTGTGTGCAAATGATGACTTAGGATGAACAAATGATTTGCCTTCAACCTTCTATCCTGATTAATTTAGGACAAACAAATAGCATATTCACCCTGTATTGCTGGCTGTCGCAAATTTGCATCAAACCATTATCTTTACAGATTCAGTAAAGAGAGTGTATGTATTCAGCTGATGCATATTTGATACATACCAAGTCTGGATATTGAAAATAATTTTGTGGTATCAATAAAAAATCTCCTAAGACATGAAAATCTATTTTATTTCTTACTGACCATTATGACCGAATTGCTAAAATTGCATTTATTTTGTGTTACAGTAAATTTAACGGCACTCCACTCATTTTAGCATCTGTTTGAAAGAAAAAAACCCCACTATTTTTAAATATAAATATCCAGGGTTAAAATGGTCTAACGTGCAGCTCCTTACATTATTAAAGACTGATGTGTTAAACTTTCAGTTGTAGCTATAACTTACAAACTTTCCTTAATAACCTAAAAAGTGTCACATTGTCTCAAAAAGCCTCACGCTCACCTCGACACATGCTATATTTTACTTACATCCATTTAAATACATAGAACTTGATTAAACTCGCTGTCAATAAATCACAGCGGCTGCAGCTCATACTGAAAGCTTGTCTGATTTTTCTTAACCATTTAGCAAGGTTTTATGGGTAGGAAAATACTTTAGTAACAAACAAACACCCCTTCAAGCCGTGAAATTGAAATACATGGATACTTGTGACTCACAACTCACTTGATTTTGGCAGTTTTTGACACTAATTGCCCTAATGTCAGCTCCTTCCTCTTTTTCCTTCGACTTCTCCGGGATTTCAACCTGCCTGCTCGTGCACAGCTCCAGAGGACGGAGCATGAATACCATCCCGCTGTGTGCTCAGAAAGAAAAGCATCTGTATGTGATGTACTGTAGGGGATGCAGGCGTCAGGTGTAATAACACAGTAGCGCTTGAAAGCAAAAGGAGTTGAGGAGGAAAAGCAAACATCATCCATCAATCAATTTCCAGATATAAAAGCAATTTGTTTTTTGAAGTTCCTTGATGTACATTTCAGCCCTGCCCATGTCCAATGTCTAAGCCAAAGATAACTGAATGTTTTACCACAAGACAGACAGAAATCGATGTCTGCCAGTACCTGAGAATAGTGTGGCAAGACCTCATTTTGTAGACAGACACTTGAGCACGCTGATGGGTCAGTCTTTTCTCTTATCCTCCTGCTTTTAACACAGAGATTTTATAGAATCAACCCATCCTGAAGACCTGTTTAAAGGAGTCTATTTTTTTTTGATAAGGCCAACATTTTCATTTTTTCAAGCCCTTTTGTATGCTAATTTCGGCCTTGCAGGGTTGTAATGATAACTTTTTCTTCATTAAAGCTGCGCTGAATAGTAGTCTTACTCATATCCAGATTTTTTATGGACTCCGGTTGTCAGGATAAAATGTTGCTATTGTACCATTCTGCAATTTGTCACAAAGGATCTACCATTAAGAGACATTTGCAAACCAGGATTTTTTTTCCCCCTCATCCGAGAGATCATGTCTCACATTCTATAGGTGTTAAGACTATAGAAGTAGTTCAATTAGAGTTGGGAAAGATTATGGTTTAGTTTAAATAATGACTAATACTTATTTTTAATCTCATCCTTGCAGACTTTTTCTGCATTAAACTAGCTCTGGTATCTTTCCCCAGCTTTAATTTACATTTACATTAACATTACATAAAGCTTCAACACTATAACAATACTAAACACACAGAGACATGCCATTACAAAAGGTATTTCAATCATATTTTATAATGAAAATAGCAATGATTTGCAGGAAAGTACATATGCATGTATTTTGGCAAATGGATTTCTTCTAAGCCTAATTGCTGCTGTTGTTTTTTCTGTCATTCACATGGATGGTCTGAAAAAATACATCAGTGCTACTACAATTAATTTTTTTTCATGTAAGATAGAGCATTACACTCTCAAATCTTATAAGCATTACCTGACTCTTTGAACATGCTTTTTCTCTGTTTTTGTTGGAGCTTCCAGTGTTTCATTCATGACCATAAATGTCAATTTTGTCACAGGGACCGCGACTTTCAAAAGAACTATTAGGTTTTCATAATCGTTTTTCTATTCAAATTTTGTTCTTAAACAAAGGAATTGAAAATAGTTTTTCACTCATTATCTCAGCATTGGAGCCTCTACATACAAAGAATTCATGTCAACTGTAGCCTTATTGTCATGGCAACAAGCATATCATTGTTTCTTCTATAGCCCCATTCAGTCATTCATTTCTTTTTTGTCTCTGTGTACTGATGAGACTGATATGAAAATAATCTTGTTTTGTCGCTGCCAATACACAAGAAATGCAGCTTGCCATCTTGATATCTTTAATCACAAATTAATTGAGCGTAATGCATTCATATCACTTTGGTGCAAAAATATCAGTGGAAGAAATATTTATGGTGTATTGACTCCACTCCAATGCTGCTAATATATCAGAAACACGGATCAACTGAGATTAGTGAACCCTTCATAGCTGTTTATGTAATTGCCTTCAAGATCCAACATTAAGGCAAGCTCAACTAGAATCAAGAAATGAAGCATGAAATAATTAGGCCAGTTCTTTCTGTTTGACTTTAAATCTCTCCATGTCTTGTCTTCTCTCTTCCTCATGCCCCCCCCCTCCCCTTCCAAATGGTTCCTTTAGGTCACTATCTTGGTGGATGGGATTCTCACAACCACAGGCTACACTCAGGAGGACTACACCATGCTGGGCTCTGATGATCTCTTCTACATAGGGGGCAGTCTAAACACAGCTGACCTGCCAGGCTCCCCCGTCAGCAACAACTTCATGGGCTGTCTGAAAGATGTGAGCGCAGTCCAACCTCAGCCTCAAAAGAGGACTGGAAATACTATCCTACCCCCCCTTCCAATAGGCTGAGCATGTTCTGCGTATAGAAAATCACCACTCACATTTCTATTGATTCTACTGTTGTAGGATGTTTGAAGGAGAAACATTTAGCCGTGCAGCTGCTCTGCGCAGAACATATGCATTTATAGATTCCTACGGGAATCCCTTGGAGAACCAGTAGCACTAATAAGCAACAGAGACATCTTCCCATGTTTCATCCTTAAACACATTCAGAATTTTCATCACTATTCCTTCTTTTTTTTTTTTTTTTTTTTTTAACATTTTAGCTCCGGCCTGTAGCTGTCACATTGATTATCTTGAACATGCAACTTAAGATTATGTCCTTGTCATTACAGTTAAGTATAGACTAAGCAGTGAATTAATGGTTAATGTCCAATTTCAGCCCGGTCTCACAAATTTTTAATGAGAGAAGCACTGTCATAAAAAGAAAATGATGTGCCATGTGCATTAGAAGAAATGCTGTAGAAAGAAGGAGGCGTGAATAAATCATGCAGTATTTTTAAATAAAGTGCAGTAGCAAGTATCAGCATGGACACCACAGTGGCAGGTGGGTGTATGCAGTACATGCTCACTCGCTTCCTAAAGCAAACATGGTTTCTCAAATCTTCAGAAAGTTGCTACTGTATGTTTCTGTATTTTTACTGAATGATCTGTGGCTTTTTTTTTTTTTGCATTTCCTCAAAGGTAGGTGGTAATTGAATGACAGTAAAAAAAAAAAAAACATATAAAAAAAATCTAGGGTTTAGAAGTTTCATCATCTTTATCACACCATATATTTTTCCATAAACGTGACCAAGCAATATCAGTGTGTAAATTGAACCGTAAAAAGTTAAGTAACATGGTCATAAAATCCAGGCGATACTGTAAATGGAGTTAGTGTAAAGACGTGTTTGGAAAGGGAATGAACGCTTATATACACAAAGGTTCATGTCTTATAGGGTCTTTGTGTCTCAGAACATATGCTTATTTTGGTTTATTTTGAATTAGGTCTGGGTAACAGGGCCAAAAATTTTATTGTGATGAAAGTTCCCATCAAATGACAGTGGTGAATACTGCACTAAATGTGAAATAATCACACAACCAGCTGTGATGTTCAACAGAATATCAACTAATGTTTCAGCAAAATCCCAAATGTATTCAGTGACCCTTCTCACATTACTTTTTCAGACATTAATCAAATAGTTTTCAGACCTGAATAAATTCCATTAATACCAGGAACCTACTTTGCTGAACATTTCAATAGATGTTAAAGACAATAGAAGCATAAACAATCATTTGATTGTGGAGAGCTCTGTGTGAGTCCATGTGTGACTCTTGAAACACAATTTGAGGGTTTTGCTTTCTTCATGAAGCGCCGATTGCTTTGCTGAAACGCAGAGAAACACTTGATCTGATTGAAAATAAAGGTAAATTGTATTCAGGTGCAAAAAGTAATGGGCATGGTTGCACCACCCTATCATTAGTGGAAAATCTTTTATGAATAAGTGCAAAATACAGAGAAGATCGCAGCTGCTTTTCCCTGTACAGTTAATGGGCACAATTCAGCCATTTATACCCTGCAAAAATCAAAATATTACCAAGTGTATTTTTGTCATTTCTCATCTGAATATCTCATCACACATAAAATAAGACATAATCACCCTAAAGAGTAACTTTTCAGTGAGATAGAAGAACTTATTTTTAGACAAAATATCTTCAAAATCGTATTTCAAGAAATCTTAAGATAATTTACAATTTCACTTAATTTCTATTTGGCAAAAAAAAAATAAAATCTGCCAATGGAACAAGTGAAAATTGTTTTGGTAAGATTTCTTGAAATACGATTTTCAAGATCTATAGGTTAAAAAGAAGTTCTTATATCTCACTGAAAAGTTACTCTTTAGGTGATTTTGTCTTATTTTAAGAGTGGTGAGTTATTTTGGAAAAATACACCTGATAAGATTATTTTTGCAGTGTATTTTGCTTGACACTGTAAATCAGGGGTGTCAAACTCATGTTAGTTCACTGGCCACATACAGCCCAATATGACCTGAAGTGGGATGGATCATTAAAATAATAACATAATATATAAATATCAATTCCAAAATTTGTATATCTAACTTCTATGTGTTAATAGTGAAAAAAGTAAAACTATATTATCAAAATGTTTACATCTACAGAACATGAACAACCATGAATAAAATGACATTTATTAAGAAAAAAATTGCAATTGCTGTAAATAAAACAAAAACATTTACATTGCAATATTAGTAATAATCACAATATAAAATTATGTGGAGATGATCAGAGGTGCTGATCTCATAAGAAAAGTATCAGAATAATATATGATACAAAATGATATCACAATCATTACCATTGATGTTTTATTGCCCATATTTAGAATAGGCATCATTATGAGGAAATCATATTTCTGGGGTAGAATACATTTGTACAGTTTAGAAACACTAACATTATACACATTTGTGGTTTACAGAAATCAGTGTCAGCATTTCTTTCCAGCATCTGGGTTGTGTTTTCTCCTGTGAGACAAGATATAGGATAGCCGTTGCATAAACATATATGTGCTTTCATTAGACTGTTTACCTCCAATGAATCCACTAGTGTGGGATTCAGCAGAGTATTTCACGCACCAAGGGAAAAAAACAGAAACCAGCCGACACAGACAGACTGTAGGATACTCGAAATGCACAAGGCAAATGGAGGAGAAATAACCTGACTAAGCTGGTAATGTTGCAGCAGGTAGAAACAAAGCACAAACAGCAGCAGCTGCATTATGTGAAGGGAGAAGCTTGTCAGATTTTAAAGCTGGTTGTATTGTGTTGTTTAGGCTTGATTATATGAATATTGTTGGAGGTGACGTATTCAGGTTCAGTGCTCTGTCAGAACTAATGAAAGGTTTCATTGCTACGAGAGCAAGTGTTCCTACATAACTGGAAACCCAGCACAAGCTCTTTTGATTATATACATCAACAACAAAGCATCCATTTTATGTTCTTTAAGACAGCGTGAGACAGATTCAGCTGCATTTGTACGGACAACTAGTGGTCTGCTCTGGAAGACAATTCAGAAGTTTAATAAGAGATCAGGAATATTGGCCATTATGAAGCTTTATTACACTAGTTTTTCAAATGCTCAATTCTTATTGACCAGAAACTGCACTCTATGCTTACAGAGACTTATTTCTGAATAACATTGCTATAAATACCAGATTATTTCTATACTGTACATAGTTCGAGCTGGAAAACCTATTGTTTACCAAAGTTTTATGAGAAACCATCCGAATCTAATTCACAGTAGATTATATTAAAAAATCATCAGAGGAACCCACTTCAGCTTTTGCTATTTCTGCAACTTATAACCAGACATTTTCCAGCGACATATAGTATGTTTGATAAAAACGTTTTATCTACGTGTAAATAATTAAATGTGATCAGTTAGACTTAACAGGCTCTCTCGCTCTCTCTTACTAGTCAAACAAAATATATAATAGCCGTTCAAACTACATTCAGTCCCGTAAGCCCAATTATCAGAACTATTCAGAATGATCCAAAACTTCTTGTTGATAGTTTGTACAAATGAGTGAAATGCAAATTTATTTTGCGACCCAAATCTCCAGCCTGAGACTGCCTTTGGCAATGGCTGATCTAACCGGATCTTTTTCTGGAAGCAATCCTGTCATTGTTCAATCATTGCTTTTTGCCAAAATTTGTGTTTCATTAATAAATAGAAGAAACATGATTCACAGGGTTTAGTTTGTACACATGACAGCTAATTGTACATTATCCCTTACATACTTTAAATCCAGCAATTCAGTATGGTTTATACATAAAAATAAGTTCCAAAAACAGATTAAAATATTAAAAATACAATAATTTGAAACATTAAAATGATTGAAAGAAGATACAGTATTCAACATTGCATAGCAGTTAGAATTAATTATTCTTATCCCTTTTTAAGCCTTAGAGTGGAAGGAGTTTATTAGCAAATGAAAAGAGGAATATTCACTCTGGATTTAAAAATGTTTACTTATGAGTACACTGCAAAATCAAGTTAGATATAAATAACTTATTTTTAGACAATAGATCTTGTC
>JAPTYQ010000007.1:18843611-18858886 GCA_029814465.1 Ostorhinchus cyanosoma
AGAGTATACTTACTTCTCTAGGGACCACTAGACCACTGCATGAGGTGTAGTCACTTGAACAGTCTTGAAGTAGTTCCCAGTGATGGTGAGCACTTGTTGACCATCTGTGGTCCATCTCATGTCATTTAAATGAGAAGGCAAGTCCAAACTTTTGACTGGTAGTGTATGTTGTGTTTGTTTTTTTTTAGATATTACTGCACTAATTCTATGTTTAAAACCTTAAAATCTTGTGTAATCAAGGCGTCTTCTTACTATTTATGTAAAATAGTTTGTAGTATTGTTTGTGTAGTAGCATGTGGTAGGCTATTTCTACTTTAAAATAGTAGAAACTGACATCAAATTATTGTTAGTGTTTAGAATAAAGAGTTCTAAAGTTATCCCAAAGACGACATTGTATTGGATTGTAGAGATACGAACTGAATCTATTCATACCCACGGTACCATAGATTTTGTGAAAACCAGAGCACTGAGTCACTCGGCTGGTCTCCCATGGTGAGGAAAACGAACGCCACAGGGCCTTTGACCAAAGCATCAACGAGTGATGAGATGGGATGAGAACCGCTCAGAAACAACTTTTAGAGTCAAAGAAAGTGAAAAAGTGCGAGAAGTCAGATGCACTGTTGTTGTTTTTACCACTGGACACAGCTCTGAATGAGAATAATGGAGTTTGATGGTGAAAGGGTAGTGTTTCTTCTACATGGGTGAGTTTGATTATGAGGTTTATGAAGATATAAAGTTATGATACCGCCCCATGAATGGGTTTTTGGTTCGGTTTGTTTTCTTTTTAGCACTCTAGCATCAAAACTGTTGGTTGAATTCATACCAAATTTGTTTTATAAATTGCCAGCGACCCAGAATGGATCTCATCATATTTTGGGAACAATAGGTCAAAGTTCACATTTTTAATGAATTTTTAAAACCTTCCTGTTTACTTATAATAGGTGAAGTATGTGTGAAGTATGAGCCTGGCACCACTTATGTGATGTTATTATGTTCACTAGTTTTGCCGTTTGTTTGAATAAACCGCAACAGTTCTGACCTTATTTGAACAATTCCAAACAGATCTTTAGTGCAGATATCGACTACACAAACAGAACAGAAAACAGAGGTTATTTGGAGTTTCATTGTGGCTGTTTTCAGAGCGAAGGTAACAGAGCTAGAATGTAAAACGCAGTGAAGATTTTAAGCCAATTCTGACAGGCTGTGAGTCTTGTATTTGAAGAGGAACACTTGATAATAGAATGGTAAACAATGAGTTTTATACATAATTCAGTGAGTGATGCAGTCTGTGGGTCCATAGCATTAGTTCATTGGTGGTTCTGGTATTCCTGTGTGTGTTCTGGTGCATGACTTCCCTCTGGAATGTCAATACTTCATTTAACCCCTTTAATCTGAACATCAACATGCACGTAAGAGGGGTTTCTTTGTCATGACTGCTAAGCAACAGACTGCAGGAAATAGAACAGTCCTTGACAAAAAAGAAAAGAAAAGTAGCAGTACCAAGCTAGTTATTTCTTTAGTAATTGCATGGCATTACTTAATTACCTCTTTATTGTCAAATTACTGCTGAGCTGTAATGTGCTCCTACATTCTGTTATTATCTCAAACACTACATTTCATACTAAAACAGTGCTATAGCAAATCTTTGTACCGATGTTAAGAGGATTTAACCTTGTAATTCTAACCACTTCGATTAAATATGTCCCAGTTCTTAGAGATTACATGTTCCTCTGCAGTCCTCAGGCCACAATGCAAGTATCCTCCTTACAAATAACAGACATTGTTTTGGAGGAAAACATAAGGCTCTGGATTTTTAGCATTTCATTGGGGCACATCACAGCATCTATGCCAGAATTTCAAATATGTTTTCTGAAATGGCTGCCTAAGGCTAAACCTTGAGAGAAAGTGTTGCAGACTTGAATGTGTTACAATAATATTTTGTTGCCAGAGACAGAGGCAAGATCTGGCTGCACAGCAGATACTACTGCATGTAGACGTGCCGATTTCCAATAATTAAAACACAATGCTTCTGTCATAAATACTAATTTTTAGACAGCAGCTGAGAAAATATTTTGGTTTTATTCCAGTCAAAATTCTCTTTCAGCTCCTATTTCATCTACTGTTCTATATTCTTACCCGGGGTGCTCATAGACCGCAGGTTTCCGTAATTGGCTAGTCATTAGTTCCACTAATCAGTTTAATATTATATTAATTATTTACTCTAAGTATAGAGTTTTACCAGTCTGGAAAAATTGCTTCAAATCCACAGTTAAGGAAAAAAAAATGTTCTGAAAATGCTGTGGTGCCATAAGGAGTTATACAAAACCATTATAATATGCATTTAACATATAAATCTGTTTTACAAGAACACACACAAAGATGCAAAGAGAGCTGCTCGTTACTAACACTTGCACAAGGGGTGGTGTTACTGAGGGTTTCTGAATGTTTCACAACAGCCAGTGAGGAGACTGAACATTTGGTTTATTTATTTCAACAGCCTATATCACCTGCAGTACAGTATAGAATGAACAGCGCAAATTAAATATACAGCAACTGAGATTATTATCTGCCTGTTTAATGTTAGAGTTGGGGTGAAGAGGTCAATGTTTGCATTAGCATTGGATTTCCTGCCTGAAAACGGAGCGATAAGTGAATTATTATTAACCCATAAAGACCCGTTGTTACTTTTGTGGCAGTTTTCAAATGAGTTTTACTCTAGATTTCAACTTTCTTAAATGATTTATCACCATTTATTCTAATATTATGCTCTGTATTTTGCTGTTTGTTTTTTTTCCCATGTATTTTCCTATTTTTAATTCGCTGATCATGTAGATGTCTATAAAAGCTCAGATTAAAGTTGTGGGTTATTGTATCAGAAACAGAGAAAACGGAAGAAAAAGTGACTTTTTCAGCAAAAATATCAACGACTGAACTTACAAGTGTCTCCATTGTTATACTCCATTGTTACTCCACTGTTATTAATCAAACTGCATGGATTTTACTGGTGACTCAATGTTGCAGAAGATGACGGTGTTTCCACGGTAACCACGGAGCTTCTGAACATCCAAATGGGTCATATCTGATGACCATGAAAAGACGACAAACTGCATTTTACTCTAATTATTTAATATATTAATAGCTTTAGAGATTCAGAAGTTATTAAACATTTTAGATTAGTAGATTATTTTGGTTGTCAGCTGCTGTTTGGGTCTTTATGGGTTAATATGTGTTTATTTAAGAGATCTTTTTTTCCCACTGATGCTAAAAAGGAGGAAAAATAGAACTATCTGGCACTGCACATTTAGCAGACAGCTGAGTAAAAGATAACGTAGCTGTGACCAACCAATTAAAACTGTATTGACAAAGACTCTTCTTAACAGTAGGTTTTATGGATTGCTTTAAAATGATCAAATCCACTCATCCAGTTGCAGGAAAGCTTTAGGATAAATGTGAACATTTTGAGGAATTTTGCACAGAAATTAAATATAAGCATTACATTTTTGAGAAAAACACAATTTCATGGTACCGTTTTGGTTTTCATCAAGCTGCGGTAAGAGCGGACTCTCAATCATGAGGGTGGTAAATGGCACGGCTGGTGGATATCAAAGGTCAAACCAATACATCAGTCCACCTCTGAGGAAATAACAAACCTCATGCTTCACATAGAGCCTTCACAAATGAAAAATGTGACAAAAATATAGTAACAAATATTTAAACAGCATATTTTGTAACCATCAGTTATTAGCTGTTGGTAACAAAGGCTGTTTCATCAGCTATGCCACAATCTGCTGTTTGTTTATCACATCAACATTAAAGCCAAACAAATAATCGTCTCCTCCCTCCTTTTGTCTTTTTCCACGTCTGTGCTCCATTTCATGAGGACTGAATGTGCTTTGCTCTCTGATTAGAGTTTGTTTTTTTTGACTAATTTCCAAAGCAGTAAACTGATGAGAAACAGTGAAAAGTTGGGGAAACAAATGCCACCCCGTAGTTGGTTTGTGCCTCTTGTAATTGATATTCACATATAGAAAGCAATTTACTAAGACAGTTTGAAACATCTGCACTAATTACCTGTAGGTCAGTGTTTCATCACTGAAATCGCCGAGGTAGGTAATGATGTTCTGATCTCCATTTTGAGTGCTTCCTTCTGTAAACATATGGGGAGTGTAATTATTGGTTAACCTCAGCTGTTACGCAAGATTGTTTTGGCATATTCATTACCTGCCAGTGTGTGTATGTGTGTCTTTGAAATGGTGGGTGCTATTGAGATGTTTTTATGAGCATTTTCAGGTTGTGCAAATTTTAGGGAAAACAATCTCGAAACATTGTGAATTTTATGCTTGGAAGAGGTGCCAAAGTTTATGGATCAATAAAGACTGAATGCAAATGACGACAAACAAATTCAGGGAACAAATGATAATTAAATGTAATTAACTCCATCTGCATGTGACTGATGAGGAGACTGAAAGGCAAGATGGAGTAATGAAACGTCAACGTATATTAACAGCTACAGAAACAAATGTCACACAAAGCTTTTGACAAACCACAGAAAATTCTAAAGGCAAAGAGAAGCGTCTGTGTCCACCAGTGGCTCAGAGGACGAAGCTAAAAATGTTCAGGTTTGGTTTTTTTTCTTTTACAAACGCATCCTCATGTTACTGTATTAACATTACATCTAATCAGTTGTACACCCGCTTTTGTTATAATATATTGACTTATTTTAAAACCCAAATCAAGCATCACAGAAATGAGTGTGATAACTACCAATAATTGTTTCAGTTTTATTAAAATATGAAACCACTACTAATGCACACGTGCTGCTTATCTTGACAAACCAACTTTTCTATTTACATAACAGATGGAAAACAATGCATAAATTTCCATTTTCTTTGCTAGTTTTCAGAAAATTCTGTTAATATTTCGATTGCATTTGGAAGGAAACCTGATTTGCGCGTTAGTGTTAATGAGTTTCAAATTACTTCTGAATAGTTTGTGAGAAAATAACAGTTCACGCTCACAACATAGCCGTCTGATAACTGTTATCATAACAGATCACTTGTCAGTAGATGAATTTTAATAATGCTATTATGTCTGGAAAACAGCCCAACTCAGACTTTATTTTAATTTGCAACTGACATTATGAGATATGGCGTCAAAAAAAAGGGCATCAAAACAGGCTGGTTTTCTGTTAAATCGACACAATTATTGGTGCGCCTTTTTTGCACGTCATGTGTAACCACCCCCTCCTGGACAACATGTGCACCCCACACATTTGACAAACACATGGAATTGCACCTGACAAGGCTTTACGTAACCACAGACAGCATCTATCTTCGGAGGGGAGCCCACCTTCACCAGTAATCTGTAAGTCAATGTTTCCTTTGAATTGTTTAATTCCTGTGGAAGTCAGGCAGACTGTAAATTGTGCTTGTAGCCTGTGGGTATACAGGCAGGGTACAGTAACATTGCTCTAGACAGCAGCTGTCTCTTCTTCCTATTTCATATGTCAGTTACCAAGCACTGTATCCAGTTTTCATTTTATGTGTGTCAAAACTACAATGGTTTTGCATTTCCTCAAAAGAGCTGAATGAAGTTTACATTATGCAGCAGAAGTTAAAAATATCAAGGGATTTTAACTTGATGTCATATCCTTTATGTAGACCAGCAATTACACTACATACTCTTCCTGTTTTCCTTTGTGCATTCCTGCATCTCCCGTACAAGATGATATTAAAGAAGTGTTATGTAAAGAGTTCTGTTTAAAACCACTATGTAGTGCAAGATGTGGAAACATTCCAACGTACTTCCTTATGATGTAATGAACTATACATTTGGTAGAAAATGAAGTACGAGTCCTCAATCACAGTCTATTTTTTCCTTTGACCTTCATTTCAGGTGGACTCGATCACAGTTATGAGTCCCAAAAGCCACAAGGATAATCCAGGATAGGGGTTCAGACTTAATCTCTCGCCCCGGGACCGAGGCTCAAGAAAACATATTGCTTTTTTATAAGACGTTGACCGAGCAGACATAGGCTTATTAGACATTTATAGGTCTTGATCATATAAATTAAATGGCCTGGTCCAGGTCTTAGGGAAACTGGGAACAGCAGATGTGTCATTAAAAAGCTTGTGTGACATATGGATAACGGCGCCTCTTTGCCTTTGTGAGGTGAAAACACATTTTAAAGGTGGATGTATTTAACAGACTGTATTTTTAAACACCATTTCCTCTTCAACACAGTTTTGTTGCCAGACTGTAATAATAACATATGCTTTATTTCGTTGTAGTCTTATAATTAATGCCGACTGGCTGGAAACTGTAAACAGATTTGAAGGGAAAACATGCATTTTGACATTTGCCGTTAAGAAGAGCATATAGTAGAGAGATTGTTGGAGTCACGGCTACTTACCTCCCACAGCCATATTCAGTTCACTGTCGCAGCCGCTCAAACACCAAATTCTCTACAGCTTGTACAGATTTACTCATTAATTGTACCTTTGAAAACCTGGAAGACGGCTTCCAAAAAGTGGGACAGCCCTTCATGCATGCAGGAGTTCTTCATAGAAAAGTTTGACCTTCTGCTGATTCACTACATTTACCTTCGGGAGTCAAGTCTTTCCACAATTCCACGCTGCACATAGCAATGAAGCAAGTAAATTTGAGCAAAAATATCCACTTATGTGGTGTTCTACTGTCACAAACTGCAGTTTACATCTATATCTGCTCTGTGCTGTCCTCCTCAGTAGTTTCTAAATCTTCTAAATTCATGTTGTTGTTTTTTTTCAGCATTTATCCTGTATGATTAGGTTATTCACAGATGCCTCTTTTAAGAAGCTGCTAAGTCTCATAGTTATTGCTTAACCCCTAAAGGTCTACAGCTATTTGTGTGGCAATTTTCCTCTACATTTAACCTTTCCTGCATAGTATATATCCATTTATTGTAGTATTATCCACTGCGTTTTGCATTTTTCCATGAAAATCAAGTCTTTTTCTGTTTTAAATTTACTGATTGTGCAGATATTCATAAAATGTTAGAGTAAGTCCAAGGGTTATTTTATCAAGACAGAAAACTGAAGCTAAATGCAGTTTTTCAGCGTGTCTACAACTATTGCTGTTTGTTAAACCACCTGTGTTTTACTGATGAATTGCATAAGATGACAGCATTTTCATATTCAGTGCGGAGCCTCTGATGCTATTGAAAAGTTGAGAAACTACATTTTAAATAAATTATTTATATGTATTAATAGGGTTAGTGGTTAAAAGGTTATTACGCTTCTTAGATTTGCAGAAGCTTTTGGTCACTGATTGCTGTTTGTGGCTTATGAGTGAAAACACTTCCACCAAATGTCATGAAAATTAATTGTTTTTGCATAATTTTGCAGAAAAAAGACAATCTCCTGGGCAGAGATATTTTTTTACTTTATTTACATGTTATAATTGACTGTCCTTTGAGACACATTACAGAATAAAGTGGAGGCTGCATGTACTGATCATAGCTGTCAGATTCAGACTGATCATTACGTACAGATGATTATTATGACCAATACCTTTCATTTGCAGACATTTGGAAGGCTCCGTTTTATTTGTGATAAGACATTTTATGTACCTTGTGCTGTTGGTAATTACAAATAAATTCAAATAAATTCGGTATGTTGTTATAACTGTGACAAATTCCTGATAGAGTCGCTGTATCTCGGGATTAGAAGTAGCGCAGGTTTTTCCACAATCAGCTGCTCATTGTTATGGTTCAAAGGATTTGACATGAACACAGTATTAGTCTGATTGTTGCCTCCAGCCTCCCTGTGCAGTTTCTTGAATATGAAAAGATGATGGAAATTATAAAATTGTCTTCCCACAGATTCATTTCCTTTTCATCACACGTTATTCCACTTAACAAGGAAGGTCTAAGTCATAGGTGTGCATTTTAGTTAAGTTTTCCATTAGAGGAGCTATTTGTAGCATTTGTACTTCAAAATATTAATAACTTAAAAATACCATTGGAGTGTTCAGAGTAAAGAGTTCTGAGATTATGTCAAAGATCTTAATGTATTTAACGTGGACTGAATTAATTCACAGTCTCGATTCTATGCGTTATGCGATTGTATGGGACCACTAGAAGGAGTAGTGAGTCACTCTGCCGGACTCCCATGAGGATGAAAATTAAAACCAAGGCCGAGTTGATGATTAGAACCAATTAGACACAACTTTGAGAGTTAATGAACGTGACAAAGTGATAGAATAGAAGTTGTTGCTGCTCTTGTTTTCACCACTGGACACAACTCTGAAGACAAAGAATAAATTTTGATGCTTAAAATGCAGTGTTTCCTCTGCACTGGTTAGTTTTATTATGACGGTTATGAAGATCCATCCATCTGTTTTCTGAACCGCGTGTTCCTTGTGAGAGTTATGGGGGTGCCAGAGTCTATTCTGGCTACCTATGGGCAAAGGCAGGGAGATTATCAATGCATTAACTGGCAGTTGTTACTTCATTTTAAAAATGCAAAACTGACAACAAAAACTGTATAGGAAATAGAGATGATTAAAAACAGAGCTATAATGTAAACTATCAGCACATGAAGGTGAAAAGACGGTTATTTTGACCGTGTCAGTTTTTGTTTGAAGGGAAAAACTTGATGAAACATGTAATTAAATGTGTAAACAATGAGCGTCAGACGTTATCCAGTGAGTGATCCAGAGTGTAGAGATGTAACATTCATTTGTTTGTGGTTTTCATAGCCGTGAGTGTGTTCTAGTACATGTTTTCCCCATGCTGTTGATAGTTTGGAATGTCAATACTACATATAGCCCCTTTAAGAGGGAATAATTTCCCAGCACACAGAGCACCAGCCTCAGGTAAGCAAAGACCCACAGCAGACTAGTAAATAATTTAAACTGCATTTCAATAGGAATGATTCTGTTATAGACTTTTTTCTATTAGTACAAGCGATTTCCTCCGTACTATATATATGCCCTGACCCATATATGGCATGGGATGCTCAGTGGCATATCATCACGTCTGAATGGACTTCACTTACGAACAGGCCTCAGAACAGCATGATAATAGGGTCTCCTTTCATGCATAGCACTATCAGTGAGATCTTAGGATTTTTCATCAGTTAGCCACAGCAATCGTCTTAGCCACCTGGCTTCGTCAGCTTTGTTCAATACAGAGACTGTGAAACCCATAAATGATCATCTCTGCCAACTCTCTGCCCTGTGTGAGTCATATGGACACCTTCCCTGAGCCCATGGCTGCTGGCGTAGCTCCCCATAGCTACATTATGGAAGCTGAAGAAAAGCTTAAGTGCTGTGTAATTGTCTGAATGACCTCATAAAGGTGAACCAGTGACTGTCATGAAGCAGTTCTTAAGGCATGTCATTTTTTGACAAAAACTATTTTTCTATATGAAAAGCAAAACAGAAAATACAAGGCTATCCTTTATTTAAATATGTCGCAGCAGGGTATGGCTGGCTGTTCACAGCTTTTTTAGCCTTTTAGGCATGAGTAGAACATGTCTGACATTTACACAGATGTAAAGTGAAGTTGAGCACCTAAGGGAGTAATACTCCTCCTGACATATTTTTGCTTCAGTGTCCTTCCTGTTTCTCACGTCTGTGTAAAAGTGTGTGGTCTTATTGGTTGTGTTTTAGTATTTCTGACCTTTCTCTGAAGGACCATATTCTGTCACCTAAGTAACCATGCTGATACCAAAACAATAACTGGGCTCAGTCATTAACCTCTCGTTTGTAGTTCTTATTCTCCAGTAAATTCCCAGCAGACAAGGTCATTAATAGATTTGGGCATTTTTGAGTCTTGTCAATGACATTTGATAAGGTACCACAAGACCAAGAATGACACTGACAAACTGACTCATACTGTTTATTGAGATGAGGATGTATTACTGCAGCTGACTGTGTAAAAAAACATAATTGTGGGCTATCAATAGTGCACGTCCATATTTGGATAGACAATGAAAAAGAGATTTCAGCTCATCTGACCCAATTATTTTGATAAATGGCATAGTAGAGCAAAAATTGAAGAAGGGATTACTGTAATAGATGGTTTCTATCAATACACTAAACTGAAACCATCAATTTCACAGGTATTTAATAGAGCATAAATGGTGATGGTCTGATTTAAACAGGCTGAGGGGACAACAAAAAGGATGTCTTCACTTTCAGAATTTCTCTCCGTCAAATGTCAAAGAAAAACCTGATTAAAAAGAAAGAAAAGCATCAAGCACCATTTTCATTTAGCACTAAACTGAATGAAAAAATATTAAGTGAAATGTCACACAAGAATTGTCTTACTTTTCACCACCTAGTAATTTCCTAAAATGTCATCCTAGGAAGTGCAAATTGAGCTCTTTGATTAGCACAATTAATTAATGTTGATACTTAAAATTACACAAGCGTCACAGGGAATTGAGAAACGATTATAATATGAAAATAAACAACTCATCTTTGTGCAATAACACCGCGGCTATCAGAAAATAGAAAACCTCGTTTCTTACTGGTAACAGAGTTGTTGTAATGTGTAAAGTAGTCTGGAGGCTGACTGGTTTGTGTGCATATAAGAGCAACACCCCATTTGATTTTGGCCACGTGCCATCCAATTTAGTAGCTTTCCCTTTCCTTTCTGTATCTTTACTGCCACCATTAACTAACGGCAAAATGCTACAATACATCAAACACCTTGTCAACATTTCAGCCAACATTGTAAATCACTGTACAAGGTATATTCATTTAGTGCAAGAATAGTTTTCCCCATTCCTAATGTGTATAACTGACTGCATTAACGCTACAGTGTGGGAATCAAATTAAAAGAAATTGTTTGGCTTGGATTTCCTAATTATCTCAAACAAAGCTTGCTGTCCCAGAGATGACACCTTCAAATTGTGCTTTTTTGTTTCTCTTTGATTTGGATCCCATATCCTGACGCATAGAATTTCAGGTTGTTTTCTAATTATCTAAAAACCCCTTATATTTGGCAGGATTTATGATAGTCTTCCAGCTGACTCAGTATACTTTCAGACTCTCTACACATTTTTTAGACTTCTCCCTGCAAAGGTTTTAAGGACTTTCAGCAAGTAGAGAAAAACAACCCACCAATTTCTACTTTTAACTTCATTAATATATCGGACATCAAAGCAAATAAAATGCACGTTACGCCCATTGAAAATTAGCCTGAGACTACCACAGAGACACAATTATAGCCTTTTGCATGAGCACATATCCACAGGAATGAAGGAAATAATTAAGTCACTGGTGTGAGTGACGTTCTTCCTCACGCTGTGTTATTTTGGCAGTTTGTTGGTAATGTTATTTAAGAGACTTCTGCCCCATCTACACTAATACACATACTTTTCTAAATGGGTATTTTCCTTCCCCATCTTCTTTTTTTAATCATTCCACGTGACCATTGTTTTACAGAATATCTTTCCGCACTACAACAATTACTACAAACTGGTAAAAAGACTTGGTTGCAGATAATACTGGACACAGCAAAGCAAATGCTCCATGCAGGTGACTTTGAGCAACAATGACATAGTTAAATTACCTTGTGTTGTGTTACTAAGGGTTGTGTTATGTATGTTTTGTATCATATAGCTTTAGCCATTACACTGGTACCAGTCTGTCTCCCAACCGTGTCTGTGCCAACTCCGATTTACTGCATGTTATCCACAGACTTACACACTAACATCATCTGTATTTGATGTTTCAGGTGCAGATTAATTACACAAAACTAACATGTGCAATTTGGGGTGTGGTGCCACTGTTTTCTATTATCTTCTTTACTCCCATCCACATATACACACCACTGGAAATCTGGAAAATGGCATTTATGAGTGAGCAAGAGCCCTGTTTTTCATATTGACAGTAGTGCGGATGTGACGTTATTGATATATGTTGTAGTAGTGATGTAACACATGGAATAGAGGGACACTTCACCGGCTATATACAGCAAAAGAATGATCTCCATTACCTTAATGTCAAAGAATCGTCATTTTCATCAATCTCATAGGGTTGTTGACTCCACCCCTACCTCTACCTCAAACCAACAAAAAGTCTGCTACTTTACCAACAGACCCTATAAAGTACTGAAAATGAAAAACATTTAAAATCAAATATCTAAGCAAAGCACTGTGATAACAGATTCAAGTATAAATAATATATTTAAATAAATAAAAGCATAAATGGACCCTTTTTGTCAGCTCTATAAAAACACATCGAGGCATCTTGATGGTTCTGGTTTCTCTGGTCTTGATTACTACACAGCTTTTCAAAATGCTACCAAGTACCAATATTTCAGCAAGGGACAAAAACTACAGCTAGCTAAAAGAAAGAAAAATGAAATGGATTCAGAGCAGCATATTGTCATATCTCACAGGATCCTGATAAAAGCTGTCGATATATTCAAAGTGAGAATAAGGTTGGAGGGGAACTCCCAGTCTGAGTCAAACGATGTGACAAACAGCCCAGGCTTCCAGCCCAATGTCTGGCTTTCTGACGATATGACTGGAAGCTGAATTTAGCCAGGGCGCTTTTGCTAAATGGATAGAGTTTTGAGAGTGGTTTTCTGTCACCACACACAGGTCACTGTAGTGTATTCGCCTCAGTTCAGTGTACCAGGGTTAAGGCTCAGTTCATAAATAAGTGGTTTGGCAGAGCCAGTGGAGCTGTCCAGGGTACTGAAAGGGGAATTTAATCCTGACACGCTGAATTAGCATTTAACCTTTTGCTTAGTTGTGCATGATCACTTCCTTTGTGTAGCCATGAGGAAAGGATGAGGCAAGTGTAACAACATTTCACTACTAGATGAAATGAAGTTTTGTAAAACAGATGAAAATACTTTTGCAAATTGTGAAATTGTTTCATTAAAATTCATAACGACCTCTGCCAAGCAAATGTTTGGTTTATCTGTCAGCAGGATTATGCACAAAAAAGCTAACACACACACATACACGTACACAAAATATCAGCTTTTTCTTATGTCATGAGACAGTACTGTAGAAATGTCTTAGGCCATCAATGTCTGTAATGTCCACACGCATGCATTTTGCAGTCTCCCCATAAATATATAACTGAAAAATACAGGAAAAAATGTAAACCACTAAAACTTCCAAAAGTATCCAGATTTCAACATGTTTTGAAATCTGAGAAGACAATAGCTTTTTTGTGCAAAACAGACTTTTGTCAGTGGAAGCCTTTAGTTCACTTTTTTGTGTACATTTTAATATTTGCACATATTTTGTTATTTTCTCTTGATATAGACATTGCTCACAGCTTATGTGCCATCATTATAAAACCTAAGAACTGTAGGTACTTGATTGAATCACACAACTGTGGGGCAGAAGTACACACTTGATCAAATTCATTTTTAGATACCTTATATTCTGTAAATGTTACTTTAATACCTGAAACAAATGGGATGTGTAAGCCCAAAGTGGTTCATGATGTATTTCCACAAATAAAAAACTGTCAAAAACATTCCCTTCACTGTTTTTTCACTAATCACATCATGTGTTAAGTCACATAATATTTGTCGCGGTAACACTTGCATCACATTGCAACAATGTCTTTGTATGTAGGAGTCAGTAGACTCCTTCATATTAATCTCACAACTACTTTATTTTCTTGTTAATTTTAGCCATTTAGCATTCTGTGAGTCCATGTAATGCATATTTCTTTATTGTCAGGATAAATATTAAAGTAGTATTATTTTTATGGTGCTAATAGCTTAAGGTGCCTTGTGTCAATATGCATTCATAGCTGCACATCATCAGAAACCAAGAATTGCTCATTATTGAAAGCCACTAGACATATCTTGTCTGACCTCTTGCCACATGGGCAAAGTGTCATGGATGATGATAATTTAATGCACACTAATATCTCATTAGAATGCGAGCGGACATGGTCTGTGCTAAGCTATGTTTAACAGATTGAAAAATACAAGCCACACTGCCAGTTTCACTCAGATATGCGACAGGTTATTTCATGATTAGTCATGGTCTCTTATGACTCACCCTGCAAACACTCAGTGCTAGAGAGGGAGTTCAATCTTCTGCCAATGTCACACTGACTAACAGTGTTAGGAAAAATATCCAAACCTCTGTAATGCACACTTCACTGGCTCTGTCCGCAGAGGAGTTCAAACCACAGTTACATTGTCTGAGATTGGAAGTACAGGATGAAATCTGGCATCTCTGCAGCCATTTTTGGCATTCTTGTTTACCATGTGAGTTATACTATGTTACTATGTTATACTATGTTCTTTCATGGTCACGCAGACCCTTTCTAACATGTTTTCTTGTATGATGGATATTATTCTTTGAAGCATGTGTGCTGGATTGTGAATTGTATTTCTCGTTCCATTGACCACACAGTATTGGGTAGTTATATATGAAAACAAACTCACCTTTCTATCACAACTACAACCAAAAATAGTTGCGAGTTTGAGTTAAATATAAAGACAGAATGTAATGATCAGCAAGTCCCATAGTCATATTTTATTCACAATAGAACATAAAAGGTAAAAGATGACTGACATTTTTGTCATCAAAATCACCTTTGTTCTTCTCAGCTTAAACATTTTCTCAGTTCAAACATTTGACATGGTTTCTGTTTTCACAGACTGCGTTGTGTGGTTTGTTGTCTATGGTTTGCAGTAGTCAATTTACTGTCAATTGCACCATTATTTTAAGCAGAAAAAACACATCTTTACCCATTTTGCCTATGGCATCACTGTGACAGCTCTGCACAGAGAAGGTAGTGCCAAGAACAGAGAGCAGGTGGTAGAAGTGAAGGTTTTTCTTCACTTGTGTTAATTTGTTTGGAACAACAGAGGAAGACGTTATCAGAGCTGATGAATTGCAAAACAGTCCACATTTTCACCTGCCTTGTTCCTGGTCCTGAGATCATTAGTGGAAAGAACACATTGACATATAACATAACAGAGTGTCCAGGAGGCTGAAACAAGAGATTTCAAAAACACTGGCAACAAAACACCTATGTGAAATAAATTAATTCTTCAGCTTAATGGCATTCAGAGCCATGGTTCTCTACCTTATACAAACATCATGCAGTGTTTCCTCCACTTTACTGACCTTGGTTTAATAAACAACAACCTGCCAACTGCCTAGAATAAATCGAAAGTTACGTATGTAACTACGGTTCTATGAATCCCGGATGACCGCCAGAGGGCGGTGCTGAAAGCACTGAATGTTCCCTTCGCGCATGCGCAGTTCGAGTAGTAATACCAAATGAGTCAC
>JAPTYQ010000007.1:18874118-18885460 GCA_029814465.1 Ostorhinchus cyanosoma
TCTCTCTCTCTCTCTCTCTCTCTCTCTCTCTCTCTCTCTCTCTCTCTCTCTCTCTCTCTCTCTCTCTCTCTCTCTCGTGCTGTGAGTCAGATTGGATGAATTTTGGGGGGAAAAAAGCCACGCTTAAATAGGCTTCAGTTTATTTATGTGTGTTCATGTTACCAGCAGATGAATGTCTACATGCTGTTAGGGCACTTGCCATTCCAGAGTGTTATGTACCCACCCCTCCTCTGTTCTTTTTGTTCAATCAGCCTCGCTCCCCCACACACCCCACCCCCTACCCTGCTTGAGTAATGGCCTGCGTCGACTTCTTGTCACTGTGAGAGGTGGTGCTGCATGGCTTGCCTCTGTCCTCCTGTTTCCATGCGTGTCCTTTCAAGCGACTAGGCAATCCCAGCTGATATCTCTATCGACCGTGATTTAGCTGATATAGCCGCAGTCTCTCTTCCTCTCTCCCTTTACCGCTCCCCTGCAATTTCTCTCCCCCTCTCTCTCTTGTTTCTCTTACTATCTTCAATTCCTCCCATAACTCCCCACTTTGTCTTTCCTTTTCTAATAACGTGTTATCTTCTCAAGTGTCAATATATTCCAATTCATCCTACCATCACATTTCCCCACCCGAAAATCCCTTGCAGTTCTGAAACTGTCAGAATACCTCTGAACTTGGATCAGTCATTGCTACGAATAAGTTCTGCATGGTTAAGCAGCATGAGAGCAGAGAGCTACTGAGCTCTTTAATAGAGGAGTGACTTGTATACAGATATAAGGTGAACACGCCAGGCAAAGGGATTAGAGGAGATTGATTTGGAGTGTAAAAACAGAGAAGGTTTCACAATGCAATGCTGGGAAAAAGGACTGAATTTTGATGAAAGCTCATGATTTCTTTCAAGTGGAGCACATACCATGAAGGTTTTTCACTTGATCCTGGTGAGCAGTATTCATCATTTTGACAGCTATTCATATCCCTCTCATGTATGTCTATTGTAGCGCTTTATGTTAAGAAGATGTCTATACCAATACCCCTGTGTTCATTCTGTAAGAGCTCTGACAGCTCACCTAAATCAGGCTCCTCCTCTGCAGTATGAGTCCTACGTGTTACTGCCAGGACCTGCAAGCCAGTGCGCTGTGAATCTGTAGCATGTATTTATTCACACAACCCATTTTCTTGCTTCACTATTTCCCTGTGTGTTTGCGCTGTGGCTGCCTGTTTTCTCTTTCGCTGTCTCTTCCTGTCTCTCCCTCCCTCCCTCCTGCTATGGCTCACCCACCCTTTCGTCCCCCTCCTCACTCATTTGCTCACAGACTCTCTTTTCTCAGACGCACACACACGCACACAAACACACACACACACAGAGGCACATGCTGTGCCTCGCTGGATCAGAGCCTCTGACTACAGTATGCCTTCAGAAGAGCTCCTTTATTCCGCGTTCATTAGACCAACACTTCAAGCCAAGGTGATTTTTGCAGGGGTCCAAGGCTGTCCTGGAATTTTACCCATCCGGGATTCATTATAATACGACGGTGTTTTTAATTAGCATAATTTTCGCTGCAGCAGTCCGAGGCAACATCTCAGCCTCTGCCATCCGACCAATCTCATCCGAGGAGAATCACCTGCTCTCCTCCAGAGACAAATACACGCAGCTGTCACGTTAACCGTCCTCACTGAGAGGCAGTACAGCAGATCCGGACAAGGTAACAGGAGAGGATAAAGGAAAAAGGAGCAGCAGTGAGGGGAATGCAGCAGTAGTCTTTACTGCATGAGACTGAGCAGGTGGAGCGTGAGCGAAGGATCATACATCCTACTGAAATAGACACACTTGTGCTACCGTTGCATTCTGCTAGATCTCGGCTTCACCAGAGGTTACCGTTTACTGGATTTGCTGCGTCTGTGAGAGTGAAAGAGAAGCTGCTGAGAAATTATTTATTTATTTCCCTGGATTTTCTCCTTTACCGCGCTGCTGCAGATACTGCTCCCTCTCTCCCTCTCTCTCCCCCTCCCTATCTCTGTTCTCTCATTTTCTCTGGCTAAAGGGGAACAAAAGCGTCGGTTTCTGCATCACCATTCATCGCTTAATCTACACTTGAGCTTATTTTTATCTCCTTGTTCTTTTTTGCTTAATGAAATGATCCAGTTTCCCACGGATGTGTGTTACGTCTTCTGCTGCTGCTGTGGAGGGGCACTCTTCTTAGTGGGCAGGCTCAGCTGCCCTCGAGCTCTACCTGTGGGCGATGGAGACTCTTATCAGAATTCTTGTCACACGAAGCTCTGTCCTGCCACTTTTCTGTCCTAAATATCATGGTTGAGCAACATGCCTGTTTGATATTTCTACTGGATTCATCTCCATTCTTTGTTTGGATGCATATATTTTTGGGTTTTTTGCATAAACTCTGCTCAGTTTCTCAAGATCAATTTTACTGATGTTTTGATACCAGGGTCTATTGGTGTCTTTTCTGTACAATAGATATTTTTTATCATGTCAAAATGTTGACCGTAAATATATAGGCTGTTTGCTGTCCTGTTTTGAAATTAATTGGAATTTGACTGGCTTCATAAAATATTTTTCCGGATATTTTTGTTTTTTCTCTCCTTCAAATTCAGAGGATATTTTTGAAAAATCTGCCAGTTTCCGAATCGAACTAAGGGATCAGGAGGGAAATGGGCCCAGATTGCCACTGAAATGCCCTGTGGTCTTCAAGTGGAACCTCAACAGACCAAAGCCGGGCTAAGTTGCCTGTCTAGGGCCCATGTGGATCTAATATACATGGGTAGACTCCTTACAGCCATCCCTGTGCTTGGACAGCGAAGCAGCTGGTCAGGCTTTAGCCTAGGCATGGGCTTAAGTTATTGTTCAAGACTAGCCTTCTGGTTCGCCTTGCTTACTATACTCCCAATTCAGACTGGAACAGCACGTGTGTCCTCTAGTCTCAGTACCACACATCATGTCCACCATTTCCACAATAAGCATGGCACTGTACCTATTGCCATCAACAGGATGCCTTTCCTCACCAGAGGAGGACATGGTAAGGCATTCTCCTTTCAGATTTTCAGTGTGTTGCTTTTTTTTCCTGCTAATACATCCATAACTGCTGATTTGAATATGAGTTGAATTGGGTTCATCCATGTTTGCAATTTTTTTGTACTAACTATAGCTGTGCTGCAGCTTCATGCATCATTAAACTCCTTTATCTGCCCATCAGTATCAATAGTGACTGCCCTTTCCCCATGTTGATTTCTCCAATGCTACAGCGTCAGCATCAGCTGTGTCTGTTATGTTGACAACACACATCGATGGTGTGATGAATTGTCACAGCAAACCTTTTTATTCCTCTCTGTGAGATTCACTGTCTATTAAACAGTGTGATGCATTTGTTTTGCGTAAAAGGTTGCTCTAGTGGGTTGGTCTTCCATGGCTGCTTCAACAGAAAATAGCCATCATGGGATTTATAGCAACATTTTTTACAATTTGATATTAAAGCTGTTTGAGTGTTCAGTGCTGCAGGAGTTCATAAGACACATTTAACGTGCATTCGAGTGATTGTTGACCTGTCCTCTGTAATCTACATCCGATTGGGTATGTTACTTAAATTGGCTCCTTCAAAAGCCCTGTGACCAGAGTCATTTCTCCCTTTTGCATTACACTTGGATTTTCGGTCCTAAGATTCACTTTTATGTTCTATAAAAAGAGATCAGATAGATTTGTAGTGTCTTTTTCATCGCAGTACTTTTCTAAAGGGGCAAAAAATGTGATGAATTACATCTGTGCTATTACAGCCATATCATTCTGGACCAGGCTTTTACAGGCACAGCACAGCCTGCGATCAAACAGTGCTCATAGAAACACTTCAAAGAACTCAGTGATAAATTTTCAATTACCTTTATTGTAGATATCGTACTGTGGTGTAGGTAGACCTCAACTATATGCTTCAGAGCAAGGAATTATGTAGCTGTTCACAAGTCGTGTCACAGTAACGCACTGTGTGGAATTGATATCCAAACGAGTTAGTGTTAGTATTAATTGGTGTGTAGGTCATTTAAGTTGTTGAGCTTGAGAGGGTTATGTGGCACTTTTTCCAAAAGCTTAAATATGGCCATTTTAAAAAATGCCACAAGTGTCATAGTGATGAAATGTAAGCTGTAATTTTTTGGACGCTTGCTTTATTCTAACAGATTTGCATGTGTGTGTCAAGGCTAGTCAAAGACTTCTGGGGGCTTCAGGGCTATGGCTATTTTTAGACCCCTTACCCTGCTGCAATGCCTCACATTCATCGTTCTAAACACAGGTTATTGCATGTATTGTTACAGTAAACAGGTATAGGTCAAGCACCTGGTTTATCTGGTGGTAAATAATCAAAATAAAATCACTATAAGCCTTCATCACAAAATAGCATGATGTACCAGATTGCTTATTAGTTATAAAACCATTTGATGTAAATACCCAAATGATTTAAAAAACATACAGGCTCATAAAAATGCATGCAAGAATTGGTGAGCTGTATATGAAAATGAAAATGAATATGTCCTCCTTAATTTGTACAAAAGATTTAATGTTATGCCCAGAATTTTGTCTGATTTTTTGCTTTTGCGTTATATAAACTGCAAAAACTCATGGAAGTCTATCTAAAAGGCCTTGTTTCTTGGAGAGAAGTCTAGTCTTATTTCTTCCAATAAAAAAAAAACAAAACTATCTTGTCATGGAAGATTCAATAACAATCTTAAACATAAATCCACTTTCTATTCCAGTTAATAAACTAAAACAACTTCTCAGTTCAAGAATATTAAGATATCTTAAACAAATGTTTACAATAAGCAATTTACTTAATTTTTTTGGTCTTTTTTAATGCTTTTCTTAGTTTAATCTTTCTTTGGCTAGACTTTTATTCTTGTTTTATAAATTCTAACCAAACAAAATTGGCTTATACCATTGGCAGATTATGTTTTTTTTTTGCTTAGTAGAAGTTTGATTATACCTTTTTATAATATTTGGTTTCTTCTTTTTTTGGCAGAATGTATGAATTATGACAGCCTTAGCTTCCATATTCAGCTAATGATCACAGTTGTCTTATAAAAATCTTGAAAGACTATCCAATTAGGAGCTCTGTTTTCCTCAGGACATGTACTAAAAAAGCCTCCAATTCACTTTATTTTTTTTTTTTTATTTTGAGACATTCACTGTTTCTTGAAAGCAATTTAACAACATAATAGAAATATAGCTACAGTTGCAAAATACATCGGTTTAATTACTTCAAAGTTGTTACCAGAGGAATTTTGGTTTCCAATGCAGCTTGTTTAATTTAGAGAGAGCTTAAAATGACCAGATAGCTAATTGCAAAATCTATTACTTATTATTATTTTAGAATAAGGCTGCATGTTATAATAAAACCCTGCATGTTTTCAGTCAGTGTAGATTTGTACTACGAAGTATCACATCTGGCCTGTCATAAATAAGAAATGATGTGTTCATGTGACAAACAAGATACTCTACACTAGTGGAGAGAGGATGCTAATAGAAAAACATCATGAAAGTTAACCCACTGACTGATTGAAGGGTTTATTCCCAACTTGAGATATTATGCAAGTTACACGCTTGCAAATTTCTTAGCCTGTAGTCGTGATAACTCAAAGGTTTCTGCTTTTGTATAACTATTCTAAAGTAGTTATGAGTGTCCTTCATGGAAACAGTGATTTTCAAGGGTTTTTCAGGGTCTTGTTTAACAAACCCTGAATCCACTACACTGTGAGAAAACAGGCCATACCATGACCCCCAGTGTGAAAGACCTTGTATGCTCTCAACTGGAATGCAAGACGGATTGCACTGTCGATGACCCCACATCCCGTTCCCACAACAAACTAGCATATTCAACACAGTAAGTGAAAATCTGCTGCAGTCCATTTTCTAAAGCTCCTGTGATATTGTAAGAACTGTGTGACTGTGGCAAGCCAAAGAGCAGCTAAAGCTTCTGGAGTAATATCTTAGCTTGAGGAAATGCTGTAGTGAGCTCCTTTCAGCGATGATATCTTCCAGCACAATTTCAGACTCAAGTTAACCAAGGAGTGTGTATATAAATCTTGAGATCAATGTGTTAATGTAAAATTTTTTTTTTTTTCTTTTTCCGGTGCCTCCACTATAGTCAGATGTGGCATAAGTTCATTTTTTTTGCCAGAGGAGCTGCTGAAAGGCGAAGCAAATGGACAGGGGCATCGAAAAGGTCCATCAGAGAGGGCTCCATTTTCTCCAGGTCACATATTACATTACCCTCAAGGATGATAGTGAAGCAGGAGTCTGCACAAATGCACACATTGTCCATACACAAACACAAGCAATAAAAACAAACTGTTCAATTGTTCTGGCAAAAACCTTTCTTTTTAGTTTCACAGAATAGCTTTTTTTTGTTTATGTTCCCCTACTGAATTTTGTATTAGCTGTTATATACAAATACTTTTGGGTCAGACCAAGCAGTGACACAGTTACATGTTTTGTGTTCAATGGGCTCTAATTGTGTGCATATATAACCTGCTGCCGGTCTTTCAAACAGGGGAAGCTCATTCTCAGCTTACATCATAAAATTTGTCCATTTATTTCTATGTAAATTCTGCCTCCATTCATTTTCAAGAAAATAGTCTGTGACCCTATCGTACCAAGTAGGTGTCTTTTCCAGGGACTTGAACAAGGAAATGTTGAAATTATGTTAAACTGAAACAAGGAAATACAACGAGTGTGTTTTATTTACAGTGTAAGAAATGAATAAGCAATTTCGCCGAGTAAATGCCAACAAATAGGTTGCACTTTGTCTTTCAACTTCTCTTGCAAAGTCTGCGATGGGACTGAGCTGAGCTGTCAAGTAGTAGTGTATATCTCAAAATACCTGTCAATCAAAATCGGATTCAGCCTTTAAACTGATCATCCAATCATTATGGGGAAGCTCAGCATCCAGGCCAGCAGAGGCCCGCCCACAGCTCCATCACCCCTAGAGATGTTGAGCATTCGGGGGCGGGACAAAATTGTGGCATTTATCCAATAACCGTCGAGTTTCGGGGGAATGAAAAAAACTGTTCCTTGGTTTCCCATTGAAGTGCGTAGACACTCAGCTTCTGCAGGCAAATGGATTGACCATAGACTTGACCATATAAGAAAATGGCGCTATGGGAATGGATGAGGAGTTAACATCGACTCAGGCAATTTGTGATAAGTAGTTGATTCTGAATAAGATGAACATGTTCTAACACATTTGTAGTCAATGAAATGTTAACACAAATGTACATATTTGACCATTTGGTTTTTGATATTTTAGGGGATGCTGAGCTGCCCTTGCAGGTCTTAGAGAAATTCCCTCTGTTCAGTAGGTATTTGTAAGTACTTAAATATAGTAAGGCTGATGATTGCATAAAATAACATTTTTGACCAAAAATATTTGAAAATGTGCTCGGTAACACAGTTTCATCAAAATATCACAGATTTTGACAAGATTTACACCAAAGTGCTTAACATGCAGTTCCCACAGGAAATTCACTTCAATTTGTCTATGATCTGTTAAATAACATATTAAGCTACACTTATGTCAAAATCTAGGGGAATATATTGGAAACTTTTGGACTTATTAACATAGATTTAAAGTAACACGTTTTCAATGGGCATAGTGACACAGTTTGAATTTTTGATCCTATTATGATGTAAGGACCAATGTGTCTACAAAACTAGTCAAATATTTTTAAAAGAAGCATTTATTATACATCACAGTAATAAGTTAACAAATGAGCACATACAGAATAAAATTAGAGAAACTTTGTGAGTTCTGCAGCAAAGTAAAATATACAGGACAGCAAAAGCCCAAACAGAAGAGAATAAAGTATCTTCTGTAACGGATAAACAACAAACGCAGGCACAATAGAAATGCCAGGACTGCACTCCTTGTAAAGTGACAATATCACACATTGAACCAGCTTAGACTTCTATGTATATGAATTGGTTTGTACCTCAATGCTATTGTATTGGATGTAAAGCTTGTTTTTCAAAAAGGGAATGAATCAGAAAAACATTATTATCCTTTACAAGTCAATGGCTTAGGTAATAAATACACACAGGATAGGAACGACATAAAAGATGAGGTATTAAAGATCGGTTGTAAAAACTGTCTGAAAAGTAGTTTAAAAATCAAAGCATCCTTGGAAACATGCATCTGTTTTTGCTCATATACTCACACTTGTTTAAATCTGAAGGTTAGGTTGTGTTTTTTTTAATATATATTAGCTTATTATTAGCCTATTATGTTTGCAGTGAAAGCAGCCTGGCCTTTAGTTCGGTTACAGACTGGTAGTGTTTTGTACATTGCTGAAAACCTCCACTTATGTTATTTCTGACATTATATTCACAATTTGAATGGAATCCATCCATCAACTGAAGCTGTAACAGAGACCGGTCTGCTGCAGATATAGTTGTGTACTCAATAGATCTAACCTACATTAATACAGAGGAAAAAAAGCCGAGATTAAAATATAGCTTTCGTTTGAACAATCCAACACAATCGGTCCATCAAGAAAAACACTGGTTGACAAAATGTAGGTGCAATAAAAATAAAAACAAAACACTTTGGTTCTTTTAGAGCAGCAAAATTGCCATAACTTGCTTCCCACAAAGTGAAAACCTAACGTAAGCCTTTTTGTTTTCATTATGGGTGTATTTGCAAATAGAATGTTACACATTGTTGCATGGAATCCAATATAAATTTACAGGTTATTGTCAAATATGAACTTTTTTTTTCCAACAGCTAATTCTCATAAAACTGGTGACCCTGAATGATGTTTATGTCATTGTACAACTGTTCATAATGCAAAGCGGTAATAACTGAGATGATCATAGAACAATGGCATAAATACATTTTCCTGTGATGCATCTGAAAAGCTATAAGGACGAAGGCCATGCATTCAGTATGTCGCACAGAGTATTATACTCTTCTCATAAAAGCGATTCTCTTCCATTTATCAGAAATTTGTGACTATAGCCATAGAAAGAAGTATTAATGCTGCATTTGATTCATTGCATTCCCTCCATGACTCCAATCATATGGATGTTGAAAGAGAGAAAACGTTAACATTGTTATGGTAGAAAGGGAGTCGTTTGGAGGCACTCTGGGTTGCAGATGTGCAATTTTAGAACTGACAACCTGCATGTATCGCTCAAACAGAGGAGCAGAAAAAGCAGATCAGCCAGAACACATTAGAACGCTGAATGCTAGAATGCAGGCTTAAAGTGCAGTTATTTAAGATTCATAAGGTTTTTACTGTTGCTTTTAATTGGTTAGATTTAACCCAGTGATACTTTTGTGGCAGTTCCCAAATGGATTTTTCTCCATGTTTAACCTTTCTTAAGTGGTTTACCAGCATTTATTATCATATTAACCTCTGCGTTTGGCATTTTTGTCAGTGAAAATCAGGTATTTTCCGATTTTTAATTTACGGGTCACGTGGATATTCATTAAAGTTCCGATTCAAGTTGAGGGTTATTATAACAAAAAACGAGAAAACTGAAGAAAAAATGAGTTTTTCCTGTAAAATCTATCATTAACCCAGTGTCTCCATCCACTGTCACTTATCAAACTCTATGCTTACAGTTATTTTTCAGCACATACAGTTAGATTTCAGCACATTACAGTTGTTTTTTAGTACATTACAGCCATTACTTAGATTCTACCCAGATCTTTTTATACTTCTAATTTATAGTGTACAGTGTATAGTGTTTGCTTTTGCGTATATTTCTCTTTACTTATGTTTGTTGTGATATTATATTGTTATTGAATGTGTGCCATGCTGCTGTTACACTGTAATTTCCCAGTTTGGGGTAAATAAAGTACACTTATCTATCTATTCATCTATGGGTTCCATGGGTCATTGCAAAGCCTCTGAATATCCAAATGGATCATATCTGATGACCATGAAAACATGATAAACTGCATTTTAAATCAATTATTTACATACAGGGTTAACAGGATCAACAGATATTAAACATTTTAGATCATTGGTGGTGTTTATGGGTTAACCGAGTTGATTGAGTTAAAGCTGCCCTCTCTTCTCTAAGTATATGATGCCAGTTTTTGGATTTGAAAACAATATTTTAGCTCTAAAACTATACATCTGTTCTGTCGAGCTATGGGCTGCACTATTCATTTTCATCATTTCACGGAGCTGTATTTAATAGACCATGGAAGGAGTCTGCTTCAGATGTCATAAGTCAGTCGACAAATTCAGACTTTATATCTCCACATATAACTCTCCTTTCCAGCAGCACCGCTCGCACTTTCAAGATTTATATGAGTTTATATCCTTAATCGATCAGCTTTGTTTTCCAGTAAACCGCCCTACAAAGTGGTCTGTCTTTGCCTAATGCCTCCACAGCAAACTGTATTTTCTACCACAGTACCCACACAGAATCGTTTGTCTTTTATCCGACTGACAGGTCATTAAGAGCTACTCAGTTACCAAAAAAAAAAAAAAAGGTTTCAAATGTGCAGATACTCTTAACCAGCCGGAGTCATAATTACCTGAAATATTTAAAAAAGCTATCACACTATGACTTTTTTTTTTGTTTTTTGCTTTTCATCCTTATGCTTTGTGTTTATATTTCCACAGCTGATGCTTGTTGCCAACATTTGTATGATTCATGACTGTTTTTCAGCCTTGTAGTCAAAAGTCATAATTAGTCCCATTATTTCAGGAGCATATACTTCCTCCCCCCTCTCACTCGGGCCATACTACTCATCTACGACGACAAGCTCAAGGGGCTGCATTTAAACCTTTTCACATCTAAAACTGTTCTGTGTAATGCAAATGATCACCAGCGTCTCTGTGTGTTTTGCAAGTCCTATGAGCATGTTGCGTCGTCTCTTGTGTATTCAGTCGACTGAAAGCACAACTGAAAAGGACAGGATGTTTTGAGTGGGTAGTATGCATCTTGGCACAAATAAATAATCCATAATGTTACAATTATTGTACAAAGACACATGAAAACATGACAGTCGATCCCAGTGGCTGTATAGAAATTTGGTAGCTTCATTGAGACTTTAATATCAGATAAATCAAGAGTTATTTATGTATTTATAAAGTTTATTTGATAGGGACAATGCAAATTACATAGTGTGACTTCTACCTGTTATAAAGAAGCTGTAGTAACTGATGATTCACATAAAGAGATTATAGGTATTGTTAGTTTCCAATTTATTTCCAATTTTTTTAGTTTACAATAACAAATGTCACGGAAAAAATTATTAGACCAACCTTGTTTTCTTCAATTTCTTGTTCATTTTAATGCCTGGTACAACTAAAGGTATATTTGTTTGGACAAATATAATGA
>JAPTYQ010000007.1:18885560-18901420 GCA_029814465.1 Ostorhinchus cyanosoma
ATTTCTTGTTCATTTTAATGCCTGGTACAACTAAAGGTACATTTGTTTGGACAAATATAATGATTACAACAAAAATAGCTCATAAGAGTTTAATTTAAAGAGTTGATATCTATCCATTTTCCATGTTTTTTTGTTTTTTTTTATAATAACCAAAATCACTTCAGTTCTTACATCAATGTCTATGGCACTGTACTGACAAAAACGGTGCTTTTAGGCATTCCGTGTTTTCTGTTCTGTCTATTTTAGTCACATGATACACACAGGAGTTAGTACTGGATTGCATAACCATTGTTTTTTGATGACTTTTGTTGTATATATACATACATACATACTGCATATGTTAAATATTTACATCAAAGTTACATAAAATTACAGTAAAATCAGAATCCTTAAAAATACTTGCATCTCTGATTTTGCTCTAGCCAGCCTTTGACGCTTCTGTTAAAAGTGTAAAGTATTGGTATAGAAATGCTTACATCTGAGTTTTCACCATGAAGATGCTCTATCTCACCTATTTTGTATTCAGGAATTATATAGTAACAGAACATCAAGAGTCTCACGGTGCCTGTGTACGGTGCCATTAATTATTGGGGTTCCCTGCTAATAATGTTGTTATATATACAGTACCTGTTTTGCAGATCAGAATCTCCAAGGGAGCCTTATTATTCCAGCACAGATGTATTGTACAGCCAAAAGAGACAAGCTCCCAAGAGATAGTCAGCAGAAAGGCAGACGTAGAGAGAGCTGCTGCGAGGGGAAGAACTAGAGGTTTATCGTAGTAATCTTAACAGGCCTGATTTACAGCCTGCTTTATTTGATGCAGGTCTACTGCAGACAGATGAGAGGAAATAGAAGGAGACAGAACACAGAGACAGAAAGGAATAATGAAGTGCATTAACGTTGTGACTAATACAGGAGGTACTGCCGTCTATGCACAGATGCCTCCATGTGTTCCTGCAGGTGCACCAGTCTCTATATTTTATGATAAACGTAGCAGAGGGCATGTTACCTTTTGGTCTTCCCTCCATTTACTCAGCTCATGTATAATATTATGGCTCCCATGTTTAGCTGCTGTTTGAAGTGAGACGCTTTCATGACAAGGTTTGCTAATTTGAATAGGTGGATTCCCATGTGAATTACCAACTATTGAGCATTTTTGCGCAATTACAATCACATCAGATTTCCTTTATTTCAGATTTCATTTCATCTATACTCTGCAGTTCCAAATGAAATCGTTTATGTGAAGTGTGATTTTTTTTTTTTTTCCTACACTGTGTTATAAGACATTTTCTATGATGATTACATACCTGTGCACCACACTGCTGAATAACTATAATAATGTTTCTTG
Source organism: Ostorhinchus cyanosoma (assembly GCA_029814465.1). Taxonomy (NCBI): domain Eukaryota; kingdom Metazoa; phylum Chordata; class Actinopteri; order Kurtiformes; family Apogonidae; genus Ostorhinchus; species Ostorhinchus cyanosoma. The sequence goes on from JAPTYQ010000007.1 coordinate 18,886,909, forward strand.
TCTCTTGTTTCATTTTTTGTTTGAGACAAGAGCATCTGAGTATCAGTACTGCACAAGAAAATTGAAGAGGCCAGTTATGAAATTTGGTCTCAGAATATAGAGAAGCATGATGACTTTGTGATGAGCTGCCGGTTGTTCACATTCACAAGAACAAATAATGACTGAAATCATGAAGACTTGTGCAGCCTCATGCAATGCAGTGTAATAGACCTTCAACAAAGGCTACAGTTTTGAATCCTTGATGCCTTTTAGTGTTGCTGGATAGAATTGTACGATGTAACACCATTTGGAAACCCTTATAAATAGATATAAAAAAAAAAGAGAATATAACGATAGATGTTTGGACTGCTGAATTTTTTTTAAAAGCTGTTTTACTAAACTCAGCATTTGAAATTCAGACATATGAACGTAAATAGTAAGTAATACCATTTTCACAAAGTGCAGCACAGATAAACACTATTAAAAGCACAAAGATATCCCCATATGTTTCTTAAAATGAAACGTAGGGATAGACAGATGCAGATAACATTCACTGAAAGGAATAAACCAATAAAACCCAGTCACTGAGACTGTAACTACTGTCAGCGGCTCACATTTGACTGCAAATCCCTGACATTAATTAAGATTACCTCAGCAAGGAGTAATATGGCTCAAAACAAACAGCGTCAGGTGTTAAGTGGAGGGAATCATTAAGAACCAGCTCTTTAATTAAATTCCAAGTCCGTACACGGTGATTGCGAGCTGTCAGTGTGAGTGTTCAACGTTAAGAAAGCATCCACCAGCAGTTAGTTGCTGTTAATAAGAAACATTTCCAGTGAGTGCCCATTACTCCCTGAAGAAGAGTGCTCAAGACATCTCACATGGTTGTAATTGTCTTGAGTGTTTTCTCTCAGCTTCACTTTACGTGTTTGGGCTCTGAAAAAAGCATGTGTTGTTTGAACGCAAGTGCACAATGTCATATTTTTGTACTTTCAAAGGTAATTTCTGTGTCTGCTGTATCCTGGATAATTCCAACCATACATCCATCACTTCTAAATGCTGAAATAATGTCTCTACTTCACTCAAGGCATCAATTTCACCTGTGTTTGCAATCTGCTCGTACTCAGTCAAGTTTTTCGTTCTTTTCTACACGTTATCTGAGGAGTTAAGGTTTTAATAGTAGCTTATATCATGAAGAGGTGTCTAATTTACAAGCTGATCTGCAAATGGATTTTCACACAAGCCTGCATGCATTTTATTAGCATACTGAGGCAAATATGTAAATGATAAATTAACACCAAATATGCCTCATTCATCACAAGTCGACAGAAACCCTTCTGAGAGCAGAAGAATACCTTGTATAATTTAAACTAGACACACATTGAGCCAATAGAATAATTTTTATCAGCTGTAAACTGTTCCTTATTTTCGATAGTCGCTTTGTGAGGCAAAAACGTGATCTTAATCTTGGTATCTTTTATTTGTAATCACCTGAGCTTGATCGTGTGTTGAAGTCAGCAGCATACAGGTTGAAGTATAAAATGAATAGGGCGTGATGATCGATCAATCACTTTAAAGCATCATCATACTATGCTAATTAGACAATTTAACTGTCGTTTAAAAGAGAGCCAGACCTCTTTAACGGTTTAATAAATTGTCTGTCCTTCCATCCTGGCATGAGCTTCTCTCTGACAGGAGATTTTGACAAATGAAAGATGGACATGATAGGAGGAGGGGGTTGGTCTGTTTCTGAGTAGGTGAGAAGAGAAGTATTTGACGTTGATGTTGACCAGAACTGAGTTTATCTGAAAAAAACAAGAACAAAAAAAAAAACATTATATGTCCTTAATTGTTGACAAGATTATTCCAAATAATCTATTAGTGCCTGTTTGTGTCTCTTATCTTCTGGTATGGTTGTTCTGATCATGATTCTTTTTCTTTTCCTAGCTGGTACCACATACATCTTCGGGAAAGGAGGGGCTCTCATCACTTACACCTGGGCACCCAATGAGCGGCCAAGCACCCGCGCCGACCGGTTAGCTGTGGGTTTCAGCTCGCAGCAGAAAGATGCTATCTTGGTGCGAGTGGAGAGCACCCATGGGCTCGGAGACTATCTTCAGCTGCACATAGTAAGAAACCGAAGCAGATACTTTGATAATAACAGATGCTATTTGCACTCATATGATGCATATACTATTGGACAACAACACATTTGAACTCCACAAGTTGGTGAAAAAGTCGTATTGTGATGATTGTGGTCAACATTGCAATTTGCAGAAGTAATTTATTGCCCCATCCTCACAAATAGGCATATAGGGACATTTTTCTACACAGATATTTCCTTCTGTTCTGTTCACACAACCTTCATTTTAGAAAATATCCCTGTCCACACAATGCAAAATTAGTAAACACACACCAAGCCACTGTTTTGGATAAAACTGGACATAGCAGATGCAAAGGCTTTAATCATGGAGGTGAGCAGCAACAAGTTGAGTTCTGAACTATTACCTTAAGAGTTGATTCAGGTTATCGCTGTGTCTTCTCTTTATATTATGTGGATTTGATCAGAACTATGGTCCTGAAATTACCTCAGTCTGCAGGTCATACACTGATTTAAACACCTGGATTTTATGTTTCATATGCAGATTTGTTACGCAAAACAATAACAGACGTGATGCCATCATTTTCTAATCTCTCCATTTTCCCTGTCAACACAGACATACACAAACCAGAGTTTTCAAAAATATTCTCTTTGGAAAAATTGGAAAATGTCTGTTTTTGAAACCTAAAACACTGTGTCTGTGTGGACCATGAGTCATGAGTCTTTTTGCAAAATCGATAGATTACCCGAAGAAAAAATACAAAAACTTCAAAACAATGAAAACTAGGTAGCTTTTGTATTATGTATATACACACTTTTAAAATGCAGCCTTTTATTTAGCCTTTTTTTGCCTTCTCAGAGCAGATGCTAATGTGAATGAGACACTGTACATTTAAATTTCAGCCTTTTATGATTGTATAATTACAGAAATATTGCAGATGTGAAACCAACTGGAAGTATGATACATATAGAGAGTCAAGGCAATGCAAATGAAAATGTGAATGTGCAGCTCTATGTACTGTACTATTTGTACCCAAGTGCAGAGGTTTCTGCCAGGAACTGTTTCTAACATGCATTTGACAGTTTCAAAATGTCTGTCTCCTTAAATGTACCTTTTTCTACATTTAACCATGTAGCTTTATTGGCTAACCTAACCAACCTGTCACTGAACATTCTTTAAAAAAAAAAAGAAGAAGAAGAAAAGAAACTCACATGCTTTAGTAAATTGTTTGGTCAAATCCATTCACAACATCTTTTGTTGTCATGGAGACTTCCTTTATGAATTGCATAGTTTGCTTGCAGGCATAAATAACCTAATAGTTGCCCTGTGGCTGTTTCCACCCAGGAGGAAATAAATGCTTTAATATAGATTATAGTGTATTTTACAGAATCAGTAAAATTAAAATGATACCACACTGCTATGATGGAATAAATTCAGCTCACAGTGGGAATTGGTTATCTATTATTTGCACATAAAAACAACTCAAGGAACTAATTATCCAGAATGTGTGAGTGTTGGATATTTTGCCAAGTAGTGTAGTTTGTTCTAAATAAAACTAAAGTAGTTTACCCATGGCATGTTATATAACACACTACTTAGTGGCTGACTCACATTTACAACTTTAAAAGACAAAAAAACTATTATTATTATAATACATAGCACTAAATAAATAAATAAGCTTGAAAACTGAAAGATCTCCTGAAAATCAGGCCAGTGTTGATTGGGCAGCTAAATGGAGCAATGAAAATTAGTCCACAAAGTCTGTAAACACAAGATAACAGACTTTTAGATTTATTTCCAAATACTCACCACATTTAGCCTGAGGAAGATGGGGAACAACGTTAATGAGTATTTGGAAGCAAACAGAGGTGACTAATATCAAAATTTATTTGAAAACAGGGCAAACAATAAAAGAAAGATTAAGCTTTGCCTGGGATCACACTGTAACTCATACAAGCGTTCCCAGCAGCGTTATGTCAAAATTACATCCTGTTTACTGGGAGGAAAAATACCACAACAGTGATAAAGGAAATAGGAAAATACAGCAGTTTCCTCTACATTTTGTGATGACACAGAATGGTATGAGATTTGATACAAGCACAGACCTGGACTTTACAAATGAAAGAGGTGAAACACTCAGAAATACTATTTAGACTTTCATGTGCTATTTTAAAATGAATCTTCATCCTAAAATCACATTGACTGTGCCATTGTTCAAAGTTGGCATCAAAACATCAGACAGATTTTGTCACAGCTTGTACGACTCACAGATTTATTGCATCTCAGTCCAAATGGTGAGATAAAATTGGAGCGAATACATTTGGACCAAAGGTAGAAGATGCAAGTGTCCAAGCCAGTGAAGTAAGAGATGTTTATGGTAATAAACACACGTCTCAGTAGGTGCAACCAAGTGACTCCTTAGCAGCTGCCAACAACTGTGTCTTTTCTGAGGGGAAATCAACCTTTTTAGCATGTAGCCACAGGACAGATGTGCAGTGATGAAAACCAGAGGAGAGATCTGTCAAACAGCTGTGTGTGTGATAATTAAAATCACACCTGTTGTAAAAGCACTGGACCGAAGCAAAGCTGGAGTCGTCGCACACTGACCGCAGTACATTATTTTTCGAACCCCCCCCCACGCTCCATCTAAGTCTGCCTCAGAACCCTGTTTCCTTCTGTCCCCTATCCCTGAATCCATTGGAAAAGTTCCATCATGTGACCACGTGTACCGTGTTTATAATGTATGATGTCTTAGTATGTCTTATGTATGTCTTCCATTATCTGTGTCTGTACTGTACTTTCTGGAATCTTCTATGGCGCCAGTGATGCGGCAGCCTGTTACGTGCAGCTCTTCTGCTGTCGTAACCAAAAAATATCCTGCGAGTTGCAAGGATCAATAAAGTATATCTATCTCATCATCATGTAAAACTGCAGATCATGTCCACCAAAATCATAGCTGGTTTTCAAGCATGAGTCAGATTTGTCATTTTCTTTTTTTTTCGTTTTTATTCTCTTTATTTTCTGTTGAAGGTTTAGTATGAAAAATATATATACTTTAGGTTGTATTTTAAGGTTTTTAAACACCTGCAGATAACCTTTGAGACATTAATTGTGTGTTTTTGTTGTATTTTATTGCTGTACCCTCCAGTACTGGAAGCAGCCACAGTTCCATCTGTGTTGCCATGGTAACACTATGTGATGCTTGTAGCAATATACACTTGCTATACATCCACATAACCAGAAGAGCATCAGCTAAAAATGCAACAAAACCAATTGTCAGGCAATCCAAACAAGAAGCACTTAAATGTCCAAAAATCAAAAACAAGCCAACAGTTTGAGACCAGTGTATCCAATCCAATCCAATCCAATCCAATCCAATCCAATCCAATCCAATCCAATCCAATCCAATCCAATCCAATCCAATCCAACTTTATTTGTAAAGCACTTTAAAACAACCACAGTGGACCAAAGTGCTGTGCAGAAAAATAAAACAAAAACCAAAATAACAGAATAAAATACAGGAATAGATTAAAAGACATAGAACAACTGTACAAAAGAGAGTGCTGTATATAAAAATAAATAAAACCTAAATACAAGAGTAAAATACAATAATAGATGAAAAACATAAAAAAGCTGTACAATTTAAAAACAACAAAAAATAAGAACAATAAACCAATACCAAATAAAACAATTGAATAAAAAGGATGCATTCAAACATCTCACATGGTTTGTCATGAATAATTTCATAAAACAAAACAACAATGTGATAAATTTTTCAGCGCTAAGCTAAGACTAAACAGCTCCAACAGTACAAGTATTATTTCTCTACCACTAAAACTCACTGAATGAGAAGGAGACTGCATGAGTTCTAGCAGTTTAAAGGAAGGTTTATAGATAAATGTATGGCAAATTTTAACCCTTTAAAAAATTGCAAAAAAAAAAAAAAGCGAGGATTCTGCGGGTCATTTCAGAATGGATATAATTGGATATAATATGGATATTATACAGATAGATATAAAAAATGAGAGGCTGATCTTTTGTCGCTTTTTTGTTTTGTAGTTGCTTATTTTGTTCATTTTCGGGCTTATTTTCTCCACGGTTTTGATAATTTTGTTCATTTTGAGTTTTTGTTTTTGCTTGTTTTGTATGTTACGTTGTCTATTTTGTTTGTTTTATTCTGTATTTTTTGGATCAATTCGGTTCATCTTCTTGCATATTTGTTCGATTGAGTTGATCATTTTGGTTAATTTTGTTGCTTATTTTGTATATTATGTTGATAATTTCACTCATTTTACTGTTTTTTTCCCTTTTTTTCTTTTCTTGTTTATTTTGTACACTGTGTAACTTATGTGATTTTATTCACATGGGTTTATTTTCTTCTTTATTATTCATATTTTTTGTTTATTTTCTTGGTTTAGAGCTGGCACCAAATGTTAACATTCTCCACATGAAATCACCATGAACACAATAAGTACAATCTGGACGCTATTTCAACCCGATCGTTTTTATGTTCAGCAGCAGGTGGAGAAGTGTAGTGTGAAGTAGATCTGAGGAGCTTAAAAGGGTTATTCATAAATACATTTGTTAAGTCTTCCAACCTGAAACCTGCAGAGTTTTTTTTTTTTTTTTACCTGTATATATTTTTTAATTCATAGAGACGTTAAATCTAAATTTAATCTTTGCATTTTAACACAGTCCCAAAAAAAAATCTAATCCACAGTGTGCCTCTGTAATTTGCATAACATCATGTAAGTAGTGCACATATCAGCTGCTAGACATATTTGGCACAGAAAATCCTCCCCTGGATGTTTTTCAGACTGTCTCATTTAAATTGTATTCCCTGTTTCAAAAGTGTGAAGCTGACCCTGCCAGTCTCAGACTGCCGCTAGTAAATGAAAAGACTGCTGCCCGCATGCAAAACCAGTTGAAACGATTTTTTTCCCTTCATCTGCCAAGTCCTTGCACCCTGACAGATTGCTTATTTTGACACCTTATTAATGTTCAGCTGCAAGAAATCAAAAAGGGCTCAGAGGGTGTTGAATCTTTTTTTATAATGATTTTTTTGTATGTGTCCTTAATATCACACCTTTGTACAAAGTTTGCGTTGCTTGTAATATATTTGTGTTTCATTATTAGACATTTATATGTGTTTAGTAATCTTTAGTAATTTTCACATCCTGATTCCTTCTTCCACTCTCCTGGAAGACTTTGAAAACTAGGTAAAGAGAGAGAGTATCAGTACACTGGTCAAAATAACATCGGCCACAAGGGACAGATGAAAATAGAGGATGAAACAAATGATATATGACTTTTATATACAACTGGGATTTGGGCTTTTCAGACAAGGTGCCTTAGAACCCAATTCGCTTCCTATAAATTGAACCTTTCCATTGAAAAAAATCCATTTGATCAATAATTAAATTTGAGATTTCAAGAATAAATGTAGGTTGTAACTAGAAAAGCACTCGGAGAGCATAGACCTCTGCCAAGGCACCACCACCACCACCTCCGATCACCAAAATTTAATCATTTGTTGCTTGTGCCAGTCTCAACATTTCCTGAAAATTTCATCCAAATCTGTCCATAACTTTTTGAGTTATCTTGCTAACAGTCAGACAGACCAACAAACAAACAAACCCTGATGAAAACATAACCTCCCTGGCAGATCAAACTCACTGAACAAAATAAATGACTTCAACAGTTAACCCTCAAAGCTCTAAATAGTCAGAGGCAACCAAAACCATCTACTGCTCAATATGATTAATAACTGGTGAGTCTCAAATATACTTTCAGGTAAAATGCATTCAGTTTATGATATGTTTTCCTGAAAAAGTCACTTTTTCTTCAGTTTTCTGTGTATTAATATAATAACCTTTTGAATTTAGTCTGAGGTTTTATGAACATCCACAGGATCAGTAAATTAAATATATAAATATACCTGATTTTCCCTGAAAAATAAAAAATTTAGAGGATAATATAATATATTGTGATAAATAACTTAAGAAAGGTTACACTTACAGGGAAAAAAAAAAAAACATGGAAGGGTTCGGTTTAGGAGCAAAAATGTTCCCACATTTTTTTTTATTGATAATGTGGATGTTCATAAAAGCTCAGAGTATATTTAAAGGTTATTATATAAGAACACAAAAACCTAAGAAAAGATGACTCATTCAGCAAAATAAATCAGAACAAATGTCTGCAACCACTGCTATTTGTCAAACTAGATGGGTTTTATTGATGAATGGGTTGCTATAACAGAAGATGACACCGTTTCCACCTTCACTACTGAGCCACTGAACGGCTGAATGTCCAAATGGGTCAAATCTGATGCCACTGAAAACCTGAGAAACTGAATTTGACCAGAATGACTTAACTATATGGATAGGATTAATGTTTCAAACATCGTTAAACTATTTAGATCAGTGGCTTTTGGCTGTTTTGGTCTTTTTTACGTTTAAGATAACATTGTTCTCTACCACTAGATTTTTGTCTCCATATAATTGAAATAAATATGCAGTTTCGTAGCAGCAGAAGTAGCATCTAATGGCAAAATGTTCATTAAAATAGACTTTTAATTACACATAACCTCACGCTGGACATACGATTGCTAGATCAATACAATCACGAGCTTAACTGAAAGTGGAACTTGGAGGAAGGTGCGCGCGTGCACACACACACACACACACACACACACACACACACACACACACACACCAGCTTCAAAGTCCAATTAATCTGAACAAAGGAAATAAACCTCCATATTCATTAGAGACTATATTAGAGGAGCTAATGCTACTTTCAAATGGTCATGTTTTTAATGAGTCGTGACAAGATAAAACAAAAACAGAAAATGGAATAGGGAAAATGAAGCCTAATTGTCTTCATTTAGCATTTTCAGAGACGTGAAAGAAAAGTAGCACAAAAAGATGAAGAGCTTTACAAAAACCTGTGGGTTTTTGGCAGACATGGTAAAGATACACACATTCATTAATGCAGCAAAATGGAAAATGCACTTAATATAAAACTAAAAAGTAGCCCTTTGAAGGACATTGCTACCAGCTCTTTCTATGTGAAGCTGAATCTCATGTCTTATTGATATAATTCAAGTCTATTAAACCATTCTCTGTAGATTAAGTAAAAATTAAAAAAAAAATACAAATATCAGCTTCACTCTCACATGTAATTTTCAGTGTCAGAACAGATCCTGAATCCTTTTCTCTGTAATCCAGTCTCCCTTTCATATCTATTTAGTCATGTTATTTCCTCTAATCTTCCTCTTGTGTTCACTTTCTGTTTCCATGTCTTATGTGAAGGGGTTGGTTTTGTCTCATGTCTTAAATCAGCTGTAAAATACACTAAAATCAATTATCTACCAACCAATTTGTTTCTCATCTCTTGGTTACTTTGTTAGGCTTCCGTATTCATGAAAATATTCGTTTTCATATTTTTGGTGTGGGCCTTTGGGGATTTTTTTTGTTTTTTTGGTCAGTATACCCCTCGATGTACACTCTGCAAATCACCACCTCTATACTGAACTGACCTCACATCTGGACACGCCCATCAGTGCTTATTTTGTTTTTGTGCAGGTTTACTGCATAACAAAGCAAAATGAGAATCCCCAAAAGCTCACATGATTGTTAGAGGAGCTGACTGTCAGTGTGTTGGCTGACATTGCACTTATGACTTCAGTTTTGGCTCTAATCATTGCTTTATAATCTTATTTTTAGAACTGGGTCTAAACCAACCCTAACAACACAAAGGTCAAAATTTCATCCAGAGCATTTCGTAATTTACTGGAAAAAATATTGTAATATTTTAAATAGAGATTCCTGATAAAGTCCAAAAGCCTTGATGCAATAACCAAATTTTATGTGGCTCTTTTATACATTTAAAGCCTAAAATAGGTCGATGTCGAGCGTAATGCAAGAGGAAGGTTAAGTCGTCTTCTAACCCCTCGCATTTACTGTAGCTTATTTTGGCATCAATCCAGCTGATGTCGTCATGCCGATGCCTGTGGTGATGTCTGCATATCACGTGCCTCTATACTGTATATGTGCAAAGTTTTGAAGTAAATTGAAACTAAATGGATATTTTTATTGACATTTGAAATTTCACCCCTTATAAGTAAATAGGAGAAAAATTCATTAAAAATTTAAACTTTGACCTACTTTTCCCAAAATGTAACCACATTAATTCTGGGTCACTGGCAATCTATAAACCCAATATGGTATGAATTCAACCAGTAGTTTTGCTGCTGCAGACATGTGAAATTTCACCCATTATAAGTAAATGGGGGAAAAAAAAGATTTTAAGAAAAAAAAAAAATTTACTTTGACCTACTGCTCCCAAAATGTAATCAGATCTATTCTTGGTCACTGGCAATCTATAAACCTAATTTGGTATGAATTCAACCAATAGTTTTGCTGCTAGAGTGTTAAAAAAAACATAGAAGCAAACAAACTGAACCAAAAACAATACCCCTTGCCTCACCTTCGGGGGCGGGGCCAAAATAACCTTTGAATTTACTCTGAGCATTTATGAGTATCTACATTGTCAGTGAATTAAATAATGGAAAACACTTGAATTTCACTGAAAAATATTATGATAAATGGCATCAAATAAACTATAGATGAAAAACTCTTTTGGAAGTTGCAGCAAACATATCGAACTTACTGGTAAATTCTGCCTCTTCTGTAGACGTGGGAATTCTCACAAAACTCCTAAATGTGTGCATTTCAGAACAGTGTTTTGTAAAAAGTAAAAAGACGAGAGACAGAGTGTGATCATCCATGTGACTGTTCTCCTGTTTGTAGGAGTCCTCATTTCTAATTTATGATGCATAACTTAGGTACAAATCTGAGGCTGTGAGCTGTAAAGTCAACTAAAACAGAACATTTATTTTGACGCTAATTGTCAGGTTTTTTGTTTTTTTTTAACACCGATTGTGAAGGTGAAATAAATTTTTCACTAATAAATACAATATTTAAATTTGTGCCTTTTTTTTTATCATTGTGGAAATGTGAAACGGTTCAAAGGAATTAGAAAACAGTTTGCATTATAGAACACAGAGCAACTTTAATTTTTTTTTTTTAATTATTTATAACGACCTGTTTTTTCTCTCCAGGATTGTGCTTTGCAAAAAATGCAAGTGAGAAGAATTAAAAGAAGTTGATGTTGTTTTTTCTATAAGTTTTCCTTTTTATCCTGGCCTCATGTAAAATGTAGACGATAAAGAGGAAAGATACTTTATGTTCTGAAGGGAATAGGAATGACTGTGTGTTTGTATCACTGTTGTAAACATGGCATATCTCCCAACACCGTCGAAGAAACTCCCACCTGACTTTTAAAAGCTTTGGTAAAGATTTCAGTAAAGATATCCAAAACAGAGAATGACAGTTGGCTGGTAAGAAACCAGAAGAGAGAGATATACTCATCTGTCCTTTAAAAAGATCCTGATGAATCCACTTATGTGCAATAAAAAATGTATTAACCCTTTATAGGGCACTCATAGAAATATCTCTTTTTTTTGTTATTGGAGGACAAAACAAGACTTTATGTTTTATTATATAGAAAATCAAGGTCAGTGAAATTACCATATTTGGTTCCTTACTCATAAGTGGCAAAAAAAAGAAAAATCCAATTACTTACATTACTACCAGTACTTCATGGTACCTAACAAAGCAATTACACTCACTGCAGAGGTGGACCTTACAGACCCTGTAGACCACATTAGACCAGAGATTGTTGCCTAACTGTCCTCACTGTAACTGTTGTTGTGAGAAATTACCAAAAATAGTCACTTGCCCGATAAAGGGTTAAATAGCAATGTTTTTTTGTTCTTTTTGTTTTTTTCAAATAATTATTTTCTGGTGTTTTTTTTTTTTTAAATCAGTCATTTTCCTCTAAGATAAATGACATCACCTTTACATTAATTTCCAACTACGATTAGAATCTAAACCTTGTGTCGAAATTTCAGGTGCATCAAAGAAAAATGTTCTGCGACATTAGAACGTCCTTGTCAAAACATCTAGGTGGGAGACCGCTCAGCTCTCCACGAGAATCTGCCAGACTCGCTTTAGAACCAAACACACTGTAGCATCCTGTGAAAGAGAAACAGTGAACAGGAGAGGACATGCTTGTGTTTACTAAATCTGGTGTGCAGTAACAGTTGCTTTGCCAGCTGTCAAAAGGTGCTTTGGGGCTGTTTTGTAATCGTACTTAAACTGAGTAAGTGTAATAGAAGCAACACTCCAGCTCAAGCCTCACGGCGACACGTTTTAGCCCTGGAGATGTTAATCGTTGACCGGAGGACGTTGGCTGACCTGAGGCTGCACTGCTATGTAATTGCCTAATGAATACTTACCACTTTGGAAAGCTATTACAGTCAAATAACTGAACAAAAAATGACAAGTTAGAATTATTTAAAGATCACAGATATAAGGCTTATAAGCAAAACAGCTCATAAATTATATATGAATAAATAGCAATGACATGGTTTCACTTTTTTTTTTTTTGCATTATAAAATTGACTTGGGAGCTGCTTCACAGTGAGAAATAACACCTTCGCATGCAAACCTGTACCGACACTGACGTTAATGAAGACACAGGTTTCATGGTGAGAAGGTCTGAGTGGGTAGACACTTGTAATGATGAGATATCTTGACTTCTTTTTGACTTGTGAATTTAGATGATATCAGTATAAGGTTCATTTACCATACATCAGTCATATTTCTTTTTGCAGAATTGAAAAAAAAAAACCTCCCTTCTAAGACATCAGAATCTCACTGCTGACCTCAAAAAAAAAAAAAAAACTACCATACTTAACACCAGCCGTGTCAGCGTGAATAATTATTCCGAATTCAAAAGATTTTTTTAAGAGGATTTTACATATGATTAGGAGTAAGAGCAAAGCTTTGTGACAGGTTTTATATCACACAATAGCAGCCGCTACCGAGGCAAGAAAAGAAGTCTTTCTGTCTACATATTCAAACTTCAATCTGTCCTGCACCATTTGAAGTGTGAGAGGACGGGAACAATCAGTTTTATTAAATTGCACATATTAAAAACTAAGCTGTGTGAAATAAGTTCTCTCTCTCTCTTTCCTCTCTCTCTCTCTCTCTCTCTCTCTCTCAGGCAGTGTGTTATTAAAATACAGTGAAAGCAGGGAATTTGTAAAACAATGCAAGACCCACTCTTGACGACATTTACATCATGTCAGAAAGGCCAGTAAACATCATGTGATTTATGTCAAGGACCGACAGATTTCACTCCAATAAAACGCTCTGCTAGTCAATCCCAGTGTTTTAGTCCCTCTTCTCTGTCTGGATAAAGGTGTGATGTGTAGACAGAGCAGCTGCCGGAGAAGAGTGTGGCTTCAATAAATAAAAATATCTAAAGACATTCATTGACATTCGTTTGACATTTCAAGATCACTCCAGGTCAAAGATCATGGCACCAAATGAAAGCCCATATGTGACTTCCTATCTATTGCCAATAGTAATTATATCAATGTCTTAAACTCTTTTCAAGTTATAGCACTTTGAGATGTGTCCTATTATAAATCAATGGGGATTTAAATAAAGATTCCAAAAAACTTCCTAAAAATTTCCAAAAATTAAAATTTCCCAATTCATTGAACGAACTTGGTAGACCTTACCGCAAAGATGTTCCACAATCAGTATCAAAGTCATTCAAACTGACGGTTTCAGAGAAGATTATTGAAAAATTGTTTATGGACAGACAGATGGACAGACAACAACTGATACCAATAGTCCATCAGACCTTTGGGCCGTGGGTGAGAGTGGATGTCCTGCAGGGGGAAATAATAGGAACAGCATGTTAGCAATGTGCACGCAGGCGATTGCACATGTATTTTCTAAAGCTGTGAAGATACAGTGTTTTATAATGTCCAAATGACTGCCACAGAACACAGAAGATAACTGACTATTAAATGTAAGGACTCGTTTCTCATCTTTATTACTTTAACTGTGAGGGGAAAGTCCACACTGTCTGTCAGTAGGGTTACGCAAAAGCTACCGCACCAATTTTCATCAATTTTAATGGGGAACAAAGATGAACACATGATGTTCTGAAGATGATCCATAAAAAGTTGCTGAAATACAGTTTATGTCGACAGTCATCCTGAGACAAACCTGTTCACATAATAAAACCCTGAATATAAAAACAGCTAACAGAAATGTGGTGATAAATATATCATTATAGTGCTTCTATCAGTGAAAACTTCAACTCTCATGTTTAATTGTTTGGGTTGAAAGGCATCTTCACCAGTCCAGTATGTCCACACAAGAAGTTGGACAATATGGAAGATAAAAATTTAGAAAATAAACCAGTAGTTTGCTTTGGTTTGTGTTTCATTGGAGATAGTATGAACACAACATTTTGTGTGATTTGTCAGGTGAACTTAAAGCTGC
>JAPTYQ010000007.1:18901520-18929788 GCA_029814465.1 Ostorhinchus cyanosoma
CAAACTGAAATCTATAAAGCTTAAATCTTCTCGTTCCTGTAGTTTAGCTAAAAACATCAAAATGATTGTTGCTCAGCTAATTCAAACATTAGTCGCAGCCTAATCTCTCCTTCTTGGTTGTCTCCTCTATACAGTGCGGTTCGTCTTGAATCCACCTGCTTCAAAGCTCTCAGGTCAAACCGTAGTAACCAGAGCTGAATGCCAAAGACGAAAGAAATGCTGATTGGCTTAATTATAACAAGTATATGTGCCAATGAATTATGTATATGCATCTGTGTTTATGGAAGTATTCATCCGTTGTGTGCTATCTTTCTATGTAAATATATAGGGTTACATATGCTCTTGGCCCCATATAGTAGAGTAGATGGGCGCTTGCAGAGAATCACACTAATTCTGTTTTCTTGTATGTAAAATTCAGAATAAGCACATATTAATTAATCTTGCAGAGCATTGCTCACAGGTTAGGTATGAAAGCTTGTGGTTGGTGTATCTCATTGTATGGATTTATGTCAGAAAACCCCATTTTTGGTGCTTGAAATGCCTCTAAAACTTAAACAGGTCATAGTGATTATGTAAAACATTAGATCCGTCTACTTATCTGTCTGAGAACTATGTGCCCTGGTTCTTATTTTACTGCCAGTGTTGTAACTTTAAACATTATTCCAATCTAACTTTTAGGCAATAGTCAGCAGAATGTTAAAATAGTAATGTGGTCCTCTGTGTACCCTGCAGATTTGTGTGCTGCTTCTCACAGTATCTTTTATAACAACATTAGCACTTTGACCTTGTGTTGAATTTAGAAAGACTGCCAGGCAGCCCATGAACAAAAGCCAGACAGGAGCAGTTTGTTTCCAGTCTTTCTTATTAGTGCCACCCAAAGGCTGCGTTGGGAAGCAGCTTTGACCTTTGAGGAAGGTTTTCAGGAGCAGAGAGAGGCTGGCAGGAAGAGAAGTTGGTCAACCAAAAGAGAAACAGCAGGATTCTGTCAAGAATGATCCACATCAGGAAACCTGAGCTCGCTGCTGAGGGAGAATGAAGCTGAACCCTAAAGAAAGAACCAAACACACTGTCCATGTCACAAGAGATACGCTGTTACTGCTTTAACAAGGTTTGTGTGTCGACAGCCCTGAAGCAGCCAAAGGATAGGATATCCATCACTTCATAATTTCACAGCACAGTCTGCACCCTTTGTGAGGTTATCGTATCAAAGGCCAGCAATTCACAATCCTTTTTTTTTCTCCTCCTGCTTTGCTTTTCACTTGCAGGATCAAGGAAAAATTGGTGTTATCTTCAATGTGGGCACAGATGATATTACCATTGACGAGCCTGCTGTCATAGTAAACGACGGCAAGTACCACGTTGTACGCTTCACACGCAGCGGTGGCAATGCCACACTCCAGGTGGACAACCATCCGGTCATTGAGCGCTATCCCCCAGGTAAGATGCACAGGAAGAACAGGTGGTTATATGTTAGATAGCAGAGGCATGGAGAGACAGGACTGCACATTTACCCATCAAACATAAATCTTTTAATTCGCTTTGAAGTATTCTGTGAATTGACCAGGGACCGTTTTACATTCACTGTCTACAGTTCATCTACCTTCTCTTCCCCACACATAAAACTTCATAAAACAATCTTCCCTAAATAAACTTATAATCTGAAATTCACAACATGTCATCTTCATTGAAGGGTACAGATATACTTAACACCTAAGGAAAAAAATCTACACCTACAGATGATTTAAATATTTACACATTGAGTGTAAGAATATGAGATGTTTGACTGAATTTTATTGTTGAGCAGTTATTTAGCATGAAATCATATATGATCACTTAGAATAAATAACTTCAAAAATCATAAATCAAATGACAAATAAATCACCATATTAGAACAACTAGTCCTATGTTGTATATCCTGTCAAAGTGTGTACTTAGATTATATGAGATATTTCCAGTAATGTTCAGTTTCAGATCCCTTATAACTCATGTTTACATTTACTCTAATGTGAGTATATTTGACCAAATGTAATAATCAATAAAACTTTATTCATTACTTCATCTTGAGTCAGTCATAGATGTTAATTAACAGTAATGGTTAAAACAACTCCTACTCCTACTATTGCATTTTTTTAATTATTATTTTTCACTGAGAGTTCCCAGGACAGCGCAAATGTGTGAGAACTGTGAATTTTACAATTTTTTTTAACATCTGAAGTCAAACCAAACAGACAGTGCCACCTGAAATGGTGTCATTTGGTTTCATTGTCAAAGTTTGATAGTTTAATAAGTGAAAGTAGGAACAGCGTGAAAGAAAGCTCACTTGAGCCAAGGACATTTTGGCAATTTGACTATTTGGCATAAATATGTAACTGACTACACGCTCTTTTGACATTAATTCACGTACGTCCACACACGCATTCATCTGCCCTTTAGTGGACATTTTATGTGTAATATCAGTCTCTTGACATCTCATATTAAGTATATAATTCAGTAATAGATTTTATTACAACTCAGAGCAGAGAAAATGTAGACTTATAGCTGTAAAGGCAAACAAAGATATTATCATCACATTATTCAGGGAAATGCATTAAACTGTGGGTGTTAAATGCACAGACACACAAGATAACACATTTACAAGTTCATGCCTTATGTATCCAAAAAAAGAATAAAACACATAATGCGATCACTACATGGCATGTGTTAACCTGTTCCGAGCCAATCGTCCCATTACGTCCATTTAGAACAGGTGCACCAGCTGGCACAGTAGAATAAACCACCTTCCACTCTCTGCATCCAGCTGGTGCTCAGAACACATCCACCCATGTCACACTTCCACATAAACGTCAAACCGCCATGATATTGTCAGCGTCAACTGTAAGTCATGTGTTTTTATCAGTAAATGGTTTAAGCAAACAGCTGCAGCCGTAAACAGAATTTGTTGTGAAGTGAAGTGAAGTTACTATGAAGCTTTTCTGGTTCTGATTCACTGTGTACATTGAATCTCATGGTAAAAACATTTTCTATGTAAGCCTCACTTAAATTGTCATGCACTGTGCCTCCTTTTTCATGTTGCACCATAATCCTAATCCTTTTTATCCATTCATTAATATCCCATGTCCAATATCTCAGGTGACAACTGTTATTTATTCATTTTTCACAGGCATACAATATGTCGACATTTATAAATATTGTAAAGGAGATTGTAATATAAAACCTTACATTAAGCTGATGACTGATTGGGTTTCAGTGCTATATATACACTAAGCTGAGTGAAGAGTACTTAAAGAGCGGGTCTTAATCAGCCATTCATGCTGCTGAATTATTGTTTTATTATATTATTCCCACAGTAGGTCTCATTGATTAATACTGTCACCCAGAGAGCTGAGGTCTTGCCTCACTTGAGGGAAGCTGGAATCTCACCAGTTCTAAATTACTCCACACTGTATTTTTGCATTTTTAACACTTTATGAATTTAAATGCATTATATATAGAATATTTATGTACTCTTCTCACATTCTGAACCAAGTGTTTATCTGCTATTGCAGCTGTCAATGTCTGAACATCTTCTACAAAGCTAGAACTATAACTATATTGTTTGTTGTTGTGTTCATTAGTTCAGTAATTATAGTTCCTACGCATTTTGAAGTCGTCGACGCATACACATTCCATATCTCATGGGTCCTGATGTAAAAGCACAATGTATTTTATGCAGGATAACATAAACCTACACTGTCAAGCTCTGAAGTGGAGTGTGTCTTTGGTTCTCTGTTGATTTCAGTCAGATTGAATTGAATATATTGTATCAATGAGTGAATGTTTTTGATTGTAATGTCTAATACTGTGTTTACTGCATGTTTATCTGATGTAATTTCTCTTTCTATACAGTACATAAAATGATTTTCCATTTTACTGTAAGTGATATTTGCTGAATATAATGCTTGTCATAAAAAATAGCTAAACAACACTAACTAGAGTAGCATTATAAATAGCCTAAACGTCATTCTAATTAGCATAAACATTGTTACTCGTAATAACAAGATAACATCAAGTAAAGCACAAGTTTCTTTTAACTCATAGTTGGGTTAAAATTGATAACTTGTTAAACCTGTTAGGCATTATAACTCTGTTTCTAACCATGTGATCTTTCAGCTTGCAGACTTTAACCTTTAATCTGTCTCTCCAAATTCTTTGAAGGACACTATGATAATGAACGACTGGCTATTGCTAGACAAAGAATCCCATACAGACTTGGTCGGGTAGTTGACGAGTGGCTACTCGATAAAGGTAAAAAATAATTGATTAATTAATGAATTAATCTATGAAATAACTACTAAATAACCTCTCCCATGACGGGTGCAGTGCCAAAAGACAAGGGTGACAAGGATCAAGTAATTTTACCCAAATGTGTTTCCACTTTTTAATTGGACTTCCCTTTCAGTGTGAATTTTAATGACGATAAAAAAAAGAAAACTACAACATTGAGTGGAGTTTAAAATAATGAGTTTAAATTCAAAGCACAGTGATGTAGCATACTTGCTTTTTCTTCTTTGTCATCCTTGCATCTTGTGGAAAAACTGCACCTCTTTAAACTAAATTAAAAACACATAACCCTTGTCTAACCCTCTAACGTCCTCCCTAATCACTGTGTGTAATTAGATACTGTGTGTAATTACTCTACATAAAAAAATTAAAATTGTTCCTAACACTAATGAAACTAACATGTGACATAATTCCAGGTCTCGTTGCTTCTAAACCACAAATTTTAACCCTAACTACTCAATGTTATCCCACCAAACAAACCCATTTCCCTCCCCTGTTCCCCTGCAGCCTTGTATTGTGTTACTTAGTTTGTACTACAATGACCACCTCCGACTCTCAGTCTGAAGTTTTTTGCTGTGACAAAACAGCCCTGACAGGCTAGTAAAGTGGATCACTGTTTGCAGCCATTAACTTTGCTAATAAGTATTCTCCTGAGATCGGCCCATTACTGCAGTCCTCCCCCTTTGATGTAACACTGCTTATCAGTGAAACTGCTGACAGTGCCGCTGTTAGATATCATTGCCCCCTTCAGGAGGTGAAACAATTGGGCGAAGGGGAATCCACTGCAGAACATGCTTTAATGGCCTAATGGGTGATGAAGCAAAATCATAGTAAGGCTGCATTTTCAATATTTTGCCCATCTCTGTAAAATGAAGTCATAAGACATGCATCCTTGCTCCATCTATCCTAGAGTTAAGAGATAATTAAATATTGTAGAAAAACATCTGTCCCATTCTCCCACTAGACAGTTTGCCAACGTATATAATGACAATTCACAATTATTAGACCTGTCCGACCAAAACCAATTAAATAGGCAATTAAATACGGACTTAATCTGTCATCTGCATGTATGAAGTCTAAGTTTAAAGCTCCTGCTAACTAGCCTTTCCCTTTTAATATTAACATTCAAATCAAGTTAAACCAAACACATGCATCTAACTATCATAACTGTGACTAAACCCCCACCTGGTTCATATTGTGATCTGGTTCAAGCTTTCATTTGACTTTACTATTCCCTCCCTCTTTCCATCTCCTCCTGTTTCTATGTGTCTGCCTAACTGTAGGGAGACAGTTGACCATCTTTAACAGCCAGGCAGCCATTAAAATTGGCGGTCATGATAAAGGTCGGCCCTTCCAGGGTCAGATATCGGGGCTTTACTACAACGGTCTGCAGGTGCTCAAACTGGCAGCAGAAAATGATCCCAGTATTCAAGTGGAGGGAAACCTGCGCCTGGTTGGAGACTCATTGTCGGTGCTGACCACAGACACGACGTCTGCCACCCCGCTGGCTGTGTCTGACATGTCGACCACAATCATGGAAACTACCACCACTATGGCTACCACCACCACCCGCCGGCAGCGCTCACCCAGTCTGAGGGAGAGCATCTCAAAGGTCAGCAAGTGCAGAATAATCATTAACAAAATCGGAGTGAATTGGGTTATTCACAAAGAAACTCTGTTACGTATTTTTATTGAGTTTTCTTGCATTCTTACTCATATATTATAAAAACACAACGTTGCCTGGGGATAAAAATGATAGGATTTTAATATACTCCAATATTCAACTCCAAAAGTGAAGAAATACACACACTTTAAGATATTGTGGACATTGTTTATATTATTTATATGTTGAACACAGTATACCAATGTTTTCATACTTTACCGTAAATCAGTATCCTCTTTTTTCATATTGGTACCAGGTATTAAAGCACAGCACATTGTGTATAGTTGAGTTTATAGTATTTAAGAGCATTCCTCTTAAAATGGAAAGTACTGTTGATCCAAACAGAGCTGAGTAAAGCACATTGATTTCTCTAAGACTTGAACCCAGGACCTTCTGTGCTTTAATCAGATGTAAGACCTACTACACCACAGATCTCAAATAGAACAGAAAACTGTGAAACTTGAATGTCCCATGAGGGGTAATTTGTCTCAGTCAGGGGTGAATAAAAATACAACTATAATTCAAACATTAGAAACATACTTGATAAACTACAGCTTCAAACACAAATACACAATATAAAAACCAACACTCATCACAGCAGAATAAAATCATCTAAACATGCATTCCAGATCAATAATATAAGGCTTCATATAATATTTACCTTAAAAAATGATATAATGCTCAATATGTTCTTATATTTATGGTTGCCTCGTCCAAATAATTTCAATGCTTTGAGGAAATCAAACAGTACATGAATTTTCCACAGTTAATACTTACATCCAATTTCTGAACCGCTTTATTTTTTGATTTCATGTTGTATTTTGTGTATTTTTTTTTAGTTGCAGAGGTAACATGCCAAGGTCTTTTAATCGGGATTCTACCCACAGTCATTTTAATAATTCTGCGCTTTGAGGATTCCATTGGTGTTGTATTTATAATTGCATTGTTGAATAACATCCTGTTTTAGGAAAATAAAATAACCAAGGTCAATTAGGAATATTGCTTCTGAATGCTTCTGTTTCTCTTCATGCAGTGGCCATGGCGCTCAAAATAAACTCCCACACTTTTATTCAAATTGAAAAGTTTTTAGTAGAAGTGGCTTAATAAACATGTTCAAATTGGCTCTTCTCATTCCAAAGTTAATTCAGAATAGTTGAATAGCTGCATCTCTGACGAAGGTTAACTCTGATTTATATTGTGTTGGAGTTGAATTGAACTGGTCAGGTAGGCCAGACAATAATACTCTGCTTTTTTTAATAGCAGAGGTTGGTGCTAAGTTTGAAATAGTGTAGTCATGGTTATAGCTGCTACTGCATTTCGTGTGTAGTTTTTCTAATGACTTTACCATTTAACAGTCCTCCACTACTTGAACAACTGAATTTGTAGCATCATATATTTAGGTAAAATACCATGTATTCATTTTTTACAGTAGATAAATCAACTAAATATGATGTGCTGGTAATTATCAGGTTTTTAAATAAAGTCGTGAGAATAATAATGACATTTATTATTAAATGTATTATTAAAACAGCTCAGCTAAAATGTGTTTTGAATGCATTTGTGGAATAGATTGAGAAGTCAAAATATTGCATCCTGACTGGCAGCTGCAACCAAACACCATTTCAAATCATTCTATTTTAATCCACATACTGTAACCCTGCCAGATTGGATGGATTTCAGAAGTTGTACTTGGAGTCCTGAGGTTTTAAAGACAAAAGCCCCCTACCACTCCCAGTAAAAAACACAGATTGTGTTTATTATACTACGTCTCCTGCTCAGCTTCCCTGAAATGATCTTGTCTGTCATGCAAATAATCCATTAGTGAACTATCTATTCACCCAGGTATTCTCTGACATAAGGTTAAAATTTTTTTAGATATATGGGAAAAACTTGTTTTAGCATATGAGTGTTTTTTTTGACCCATTGAAATAGAAGATTTGGACCAAAAGCTTTTTTGTGTGTGTGTGAAATCAAATATAAGTATGTGTAGCATTTAGCCTGCTGAATATTTCCTCTCCATCAGCAGTGCTTTTAATTTGTTTGTAAACATACATAAGGTCAGCCACAGTTGTAAAGCATGAAAAGCAACCACAAACTGGCTCATTTTGAATATGCAGCCTTGCTTTGCATTGCTCAGAGCACAAAGTGGTTCAGTACGAACCGCCGCAGAGAGACCGCCAAGAAAAATACTCAAAAATGTGACTGCGTTCACTGTTTTCAATGTCGGACACAAAATAATAAACAATTATCTGTGTTTTCTCCTCAGCCGCAGAACTCTGATGATATTTTGGTAGCATCAGCAGAGTGTCCCAGCGACGACGAGGACCTGGAGGAATGTGAACCGGGAACAGGTGGGTGAGCCCAAGCAACAAAACAGGAGTGATGTTTTATCAACAAAGATTTATGTCATTTTACCCAAGATTGTAAACAGATAGAACATGCAGTGTCCAGAAAGCAATCATTATTTCCGCATCTGCAATTCTCAATTCCGGTCTCATATGTCTGCAGCCGTCTGTACAGTCATTTATCCAGGGGCTGTCCTCATTTATCTGTGCACAATATATGTATGAGACTTTAAATCACATCCTTAACGCACTAAATTGGATGGAAAAAAAAAATGTCTATGAAGTATATCACGGAAGGTATAATGGGATGGCAGTAGATAAAGCTTGTGACAGAACAAGCTGTGGAACTTAAGACAGAATGTGCCCTTATTATCGGAGCCTCAATTATTAATACGACCTTATCAGGATTGTTTGTTGTTGACTAGCCTTGCAAAGTGTGAGTCACATACTAATGAAATAGAAACTCAGACTGAAACAGAGTCCTTCATAAGTAAAATGTCAGTTGTATGACATGGTCGCTCCACACAGTATATGTGTGGGATGAAGTAAATGTATAAATCTGTTTGTTTGGGGTTTTTTTTATGTTTTAAAAGCATAGATTCTTGTTATGATTAAACATCTCTGATTGCTATTAGTGAGCCAAAGTATTTCAGATGTCACAGAAAATTGGTTCGTACATAAAATAACCTGTTTGCGATTTCTTTTGTCGCCCTTGCTGCCTGCTTGCCTGCAGACGGGCATAACTGTGCACAGTGCTTTAATTTATTGTATGTTATGTGCTCTGTTTGTTGTATGCTCTTCATTCAGCTGCCGCCTTTCATGGGTCATCTTGTATGTTTGTGTCTACATGTGAGCTCTGTTATGTTCTTGCCTTTGAATCCTATCTCTCTCATATTAAATGCTCTTATTCTGCACACCCACACACTGACTACACATTAAAATCAAGAAATGCATACATCATTCAAAAACAACATTATGGTTGTTCTGTTTTCCTCTTCAGGTGCCAGTTATTGATGTTAATACCCTCACATTATAGAAATCAGCATAATATGTTTGATTACTTTTAATAATATCCTTGATATGCCAGCTAATATTAGTCTAATTCCTCAGTATTATTCTGCATAATGAGCAGATTGTGTGTCTGCTTTAATGAGCACAAGCCAGATTTTCACTGTTTATGCTGTTCTAATTTAGGATACCCTACCTTTTCTGTTTTCTTTCTAGGAGGTGAATTAGTGTTGCCTATAATAACAGTGGATTCCCTTGAGCCCCCATCCATCGCCACCCGTTTCCCCGTCATCCCTCCTCCTCCTACCATCCTCTCCCCACTCGAGACCACCAAAGAGTCCCTTATACTCCCCCCCCATCCTTCCTGCCCCCCGGACCAGGAGGACTGTGGTGACCCTGTGGAGGTGTCGGCCTTCGGCTCTGGGGAGATGACGGAATCAGATGACGAGGACTTTTACAATAATAACTCCCCCATGGTCACTGACAGGACAGTCCTTCCTCCACCCCCAGCTGCTGGTGAGGGTGGAGTCCAGAAACCCCGCCCCCTACCTCCTTATGTCCCCACCACCAACCCTGACCAGCTCCACATCCCTGCAGGCAAAATGAACACCCGTGACCAGGTGCTTCTGCCCCCTGCTCCTCCATCCTCACGAAACACACCAGGACTAACTTACCCCCCCAATTTTCCCCATGTGCCCACAGCCAACCCCACAGCCTCTGATGAAAAGAACCAACCCGGTGCCGTGGAGGTGATCAGGGAGTCCAGTAGCACCACGGGGATGGTGGTTGGTATCGTGGCTGCTGCTGCTCTCTGCATTCTTATCCTCCTCTATGCCATGTACAAGTACCGCAACCGGGACGAAGGTTCCTACCCAGCAGACCAGGGCCACAATTTTGCCAACAATTCCACTGTTGAGGGCAACGGAGCAGTGGTCAAAGACAAAAGCACACCGACGGCCTCTGTGGCCAAGGCAATCACAAAGGGCAAAAAGAACAAAGACAAGGAATACTACGTCTGAAGGAGGAGAGTAGGCAAGTGTGGACAGGGATGCCAGGATGAGAGAGGATGCTTTTGTTTTGCTTCCCTTATTTGTCAGGTCGACCATCAGAGAAGTTCCACAGGACACAAAATACAACTGTTCAAAGCAATTGTATGAACAGTTACATATTCTTCAAAAGTCGAGGTTGCCCGGTTCCTGTTCGTGTTAAAAAAGATCTGACTCATCCTCTGTGTCACAACGTACACTCAGACTGCATTCACCGGTTCTTTGTATGTGTATCATTTTTATGTTTTTAACAAGCTTGGAAGAGACATATCCACTCTGGCTTTGTATATAGCATGGATATGACTCAGTGAACAGAACGCTGAGAACATCCAGACAGATTTGCCTAAATGTTTTCTTTGTACTTCTTTGTAATGTTCTATCTCCGTGTCCCCATTATGATATATGAGGCAGAACAAACCAGTTGTTGAATTTTTATGGTAGACGAGCCGAGAGCACCCCAACAATTCTGACTACACTTGATAAGAAAGTCTGTATTTGGACAAGACATCATATCTGCAGCTTCCACATCATGTTATGTGGTTTCATAACTCCCCAGTCACTCTGCATCTGTCCACAAGATGGTGTTAAAATTGCTGGCGCAGTATCACAAATGAAGCATGACATTTAGCTCTCTGATGAAAAAAATGGCATTTAAAAGGGATTATAAAATCACCCAATGTACTCTGCCCAGTGATAGAAACAATATGATGGATCAGATCATTTTTCATGTGAGATATCATAAGTGTGCAACACCATTCTGAGTAGGGATACTTGTGAAAAAGTCAGTCCACACCAGTGAAAGTATTTCTCTGTAAACATTGCTCGTGTGTACATATAGAGGTTAGGAGGCCGAAAGCAGGGGATAGATATGAAGAAGAAGTAACGTCTGAGATGCTCTGCCCCTCCCCCACAGCTTTTATGATACAAAACCACAGCGGCTCGAACTTCACCGGCGTTTTCATGAACACAGAATCATGTTTGAAGAAGTGTTTGTGGTGGAAATGGAGAACCTACTGCCTCACGTGAAGAGGTCAGCTCACTCGTTTCTTTTCTCCAAACTGTCATGGGATAATGCAAAAGCACACAGAAAATGTAAACATATCTTTGAGACATAGATATTCCTTGTAAAACAGCCAAACATGTATTGTTTTTTCTATCAGTTACTGAAGACTATTCTATGAGATGACTAATTGAAGGTTTGTGAATTGTATTGATATTTCTCTGATATTTCAATGTATCTTATTACCACTCCTCTTAACATGTTACATTTTAGATTGCCTTTTACTTAAATCCAGACAAAAAGCACACTTTTCCTCTGATAGCTGCAAACATTGTTTCTTTTTTGCATTATTTAAAGATCAGATTATGCAGAGAAAACACAATGATGGAACAAACAAATGTTTTGTTTTGTTGCATTGTGCATTTTATATGTGCTGAATCTTTAACTCATGGGATCTGATAATATAAAGCCATTTTCTTTGTTGAGTTATGTCTACATTTACTTATTCATGCTCTGTGATTTCCTCTTATTTCTTATGAAAGTGCCATTCAACATGAGCGGCTCTGTGCTCAGAAAAATTCCATTCCTCACTCATTGCTATTGTATAGTGTTCATGTGAAATGGATCTTACTATGTGTACAGAACGTGGATAAAGATGAAAATACACTTGATTATATACTTTGTACACACTTGTGTTGTGTGTGTTGTTTCTAGTATATTCCATACAGGCAAAGTGCACTTTACAGAGCTTTGATAAAAGAAACTTTAAGATGGGTAAACAAAAAATGAAATGAAAAGATGGTGCAAAAGGAACACACTAGCTGTTGTAAGAAATTTTTGAATTTTTTGTCTCATTTTTAAATGCTGTGTTATTGTAACACAGAAACCTTTATATTAACTCTAACATTTATTTTTATATATATATATTTTGTTTTCAGTTTTTTTTTTTTAAATGCAATGTGTACAAACAAAACACCAACAATACAAAGATGTAAAAAAGAAAAGAGAAAAAAAAGAACAATCAGTGTAGAAGCTCAATACAGATAACTACATTAAGTACTTGGTGTAAGAGATGTACCAATATGCTCTAAATATGGGGGCCAAATTTTCATTGAGGTGTTATATTGTTTTCTGAGACAGTAAGTGATTTCTTCCAGGGGGATGCGACTGTTCATCTCAAAAGTCCACCTATCAGTAACATCAGTAACATTGGAATTTAATACGGATCTTAAACTTACTTGTGTGAATAGTCTGTTAAAAGAGACATAATGACTTTATAAAAATATAATTCTACACAGGTCACATTTTGCTCACAAGTTAAATAACATCTTAAATGTGAAGAAACTGAATTTCACACAAATTACTGGTCATGATATACTTTAAAAATATCTCTTACACTTGGGTTTCATCATCATCGTCTCTCCCTCTCTCTCGCTCTATGTCAGACGCTGCCTAGCTCTGGTGTGTTAGTAATGCCTGAATGTCCATTATTTATTATGAAAGGAACGTTTCTACAACTTCCACTACGGCAGGTCAGGTCATCATATCTCCTTGAACTAAGTAAAGCAACTTAAAACTTATTGAATTTATTAATCCAGTTCAACTTTTTGGTTCAACCGGAGATTTACTAGTTGTTCACAGCATGTGGACACTGTCACAGATTCAGGTCCAGTTTTTTCACATCTGGCTTCACTGAAGTAACATAACTTGGGTTTGGGGAAAAAAAAAACAGATTTCTATTACAGAAACACACTGTCTCACATCAGAGTTGGAGTGTGTGAGAACAGAAGGTGCCGTTGATTTATGTTACGGAAAGCTCTGGTTCTACATTTTTTGGGTCTAGACACATAAAAACCAGTCTTCTATCCTCAGCCAGTTAGCCAACTTTGGCTCTAATGTAGCAGCATGCATGTGTAATTTTTTTCCACTCATCTATGAATTGATGAGACTTTATTCCTGTTACATGGGAATGTGATAATTGTCAATTAAGTTCATAGTAAAAGTCAGCATCACAGGGAGATAAAACACTTTGAGTGGAAGGGGGGTTTAATATACCAACTGTGCAATATAAATACTAACTAGAAAAGCACTCAGAGAGCGCAGACCTCCGCCAAGGCAGAACAGCCCCTCCCCCGATCACCACCAAAATATAATCATTTTTTCCTTGTGCCAGTATGAACACATCCTGAACATTTCATCAAAATCTGTTTTTTGAGTTATCTTGCTAACAGACAAACCCCAATGAAAACATAACCTCCTTGTCTGATGTAATTAAATATCCACATAAATGAATCCAGTGGTACAGAGTGACTATGTAATAGCACATTTTAGATATTTGAATTTTACATGTAGTTCCACTTTATGCTGCTTTATACCTCTCTTGCATATAGCGTATTTTTTACTCCAATATGCTTGTCTGACAGCACAAGCTAGATTTAAAATGACAGTTTTTCATCCTATTCCTGCCTTGTGGATTCATATATCTCAAAATATGCCCATTTTGAAAAGGAATAAGTGGTTGTTTATGCATTGAGAAAATGATCATCCTCCCTATGCTAAATACACCAAAAAACACAAAATGTATTAAGACTAAAATGAGCTGAAAACATTAGAGCTCAAGTAAAGAAGGCTTTTCTGAGGTGTATGGTTTTCATAGGACAGTAATGCTACAAACATATGATGATCTTATATGTATTGCTGTAGATTAAACTAACAAAACATTGTGAAATAAGACAAAGGAGCTTAATCCTAAACATCTACCGCAGTATGATGCAAGATTTACATTGTGCAGCGGTGATATTAATACAAAAGCATGGTTTTGCTCTTCATACTCTGACTACTCTAATTTGGCTGATCATATACGGTACATTTTTTTGAAGGCAGTGGTACAATGTGGTAGAAAGGATCTGAATACTACAGTATGTCACCATATGCACCCAGTGTTAAATGTTCATGCATCTCTTGGATCAAATCAATAATCTGTTGTCTGCTTGACAGTAAATGTGCGGTTTGACTACCCCCTGCTGAGATCATATGGAAGTGAAACATGTTGAACAGACTGAGATCTATCGCTGAACAAGACGGAGGAAGGACATGATATTACATAGTTGCTCTCACTGAAGCAAACATCAGTTTTCCCTTGAGAGCTGCTTGGGTTTACCTTAAAAGACAAGACCTTTTATTTCAAGCCAGCAGGGTAATCTGTCCCCTTGGCCTGTTTTTGGTGAGACGTGATGGAGGATGATCCTGCAGGCGAGGTGAGGTGAAGTGTCAGTCTGTGTCTGATGTTTGGTGAAGTCTGATCTGTGCTGACACTGTGAATCAAGGAGAGTGGTTACGGGATATGAGAAGCCACAACTGAGCATTGCCGCAATGTTACATGCCTAATTTAACAAAACAGTTCTGACACAAGGCCTGAATGACAGCTCTATGATATATCAACTCTGATATACAGTGCTTCTGTAGCATCCAGTCCAGGTTTTCTGAATACTGTAAGTATTTGAGCTATGTTTTAGTATTATGCAACAGACTTGTCATTCCAGAACTAAAGCTTTTTTTTTTAATGCATAGTCATTGTCAGTGTTTTCAAGTCACATAGTAGCTGCAAAACTGAAAATGAAAGTATTAAAATGTACGTTGTTCATTTGCAGCCTATTATGGTATTAAAACACTAGGTTAATAGGTTATTAAACAATTAATTTCTAAAGGGAGGACTCATTATGTTGGATGTAATGTTTAATTTGGTTTGAAAATGTATAGTTTCTTTGCATAGAATGGTCAATAATTGGTCATAATGACTAGTGGTTGAAATGACAGATGAACTCATAATACAAGTACAACACTGTGATGAAACGTCACCTACTAAAACAATGATATTAAGATACAGTAAGTGTACATTAGGTCTACACGTTTCAGGGCAGTTACCTCTGTGTATATCCAGATATCTGTGTGGACAAAGATAATCATGTTATTTCACTGCAGTCTAGTGTAATTTCATAGAATTTGACAAATGAGAAGACAATGTACAAAAACAATGCCATTGACTTCAAAATGTGATGTAAAAGTGCAGGAAATTCACAAATTCCTTCTTCAGGCCAGAGCCTCCTGAAGGTCCCAAAGCGTCATTTTAAAACCTGGGGAGGCCTGTCCTTTCACGCTGTAGCCCCCAGACTCTGGAATGACCTGCCCCTGTCCCTCCATGTGGTCACCTCTGTGGACTCTTCTAAAAACCAGCTCAAGACATTGTTATTTAGGAAAGCTTTTAGTTGATGGATTTATTCTTTATATTTATTTTATGAAATTATTCTTATGTTGTTTCATTGGACCCATTTCATGTACAGCACTTTGTGATTTTTATCTGTGAAAAGAGACTTATATAATAAACTTTGTGTACTTACTTACTAACACATTCCTGAACAGTCCATAAAAAATATTATTAATTTGTCAAAAATGCTATTGGTCTGTCTGAATCCGTAATTCTGGTCATGTGTTAAATCCTCATAAAGGATCTAAACAAATATCAAATGTTGATCAAACTCCAAAAAATAAGTTTAGGCTCCTCAGATTTATTTAATTCTACTCTGCATTTCTTTCTCCTGTTAATAAAAATGAGGAAAAAAGTAACTTATCCCATAAAGACCCAAACATCCACTATTGACCAAAACCATCTACTGATCTAAACTGTTCACTAATCCTATCAATCCATGTAAATAATTGGTATAAAATGCAGTTTGACATCTTTTCATGGTCATCAGATATGACCCATTCGGACCTTCAGAGGCTCCATAGTTACCATGGAAACACTGTCATCTTCTACAACATTGATTCACCAATATAACCCATGGAGTTGGATCGATGACAGAGGATGGACACACTGGGTTTATGTGCAGTTAATGCTATATTTTACTGGAAAAGTCCCCTTTTCTTATTTTTTTTCTGTTTTGATATACAGTAATAACCTTTGGCTTTATTCTGAGCTTTTATGAACATCTTCATGATCAGTGGATTAAACATAGGAAAATACATGATCTTCACTGGAAGAAAAATGTTAAAATTCAGAGGGTAATATTATAATAAATGGTGATAAATCACCAAGGAAAGGTTAAATAGAGAGAAAAAAATCATTTGGAAACTGCCAAAAAAGTCACACTTGGTCTACATGGGTAAAATAAGAAGCCAGTGAAAGCCAGTGTGAGAGTGGACAATGAACCAAAGACTGATAATTTCTTTATTCAATCATCTTTATTGTCGGTTAGGTGAAATGTTAGGAAATTAAAAAGTTATTGTTCTATTATATAGTACATGTTTAACAAAGTGGATAATAATCAGTAGCCATTTACAGTCTAGCATTCCAAAAGAGACATTCATAAAAAGTAATTGATGAAAATATACAGAAATTCACAATTTGCTTTTGCTAATGGAAAATTGTGGCTAAATTCACTTAAAATTTGATATGCATTCAGATACAGAACGAGTTTTACTCTGCTTGAGTTCATGTATTCTCTTCAAAAGGAAAATGTAGGACACTGTCTCGATATGTGGGGTGTGGAACAAAAGCTGTGCAGTGCATTTCTGTGCATTTTGATCTGGTCAGCCTGGAGTAAGCACTCAGTACAGGACATGGAAGCACAGCAGAATAAGAGTTTTACAAAAGATACATTAAGGACACACGATTTTAAAAGAACATATATAAGCATCCTACGACCACTGTATTAATACCTGCACAAATCGGAAGAGTAGCTATGTATTTATGTAGAGCATGACTGAAATACTAGAAAAAAATACCCAATCTTCCGCATGACGTCATGGCAAACAGCCAATCAGCACCATGGGAATCTCTCTCTCCTGCTTGATCGTTCCCAGTGCGTGCGTGCGTGCGTCGCGTGCGTGTGTGTCAACTAGTTGTTAGCTAACGCTAGCTACCCAGTTAGCTAGCTTGTTGAAACATTTTAACGCACAGGCACCGTTTATGCCAAGAAACAACTGTCTTTCATTATGATGAAGGACCTTCGCTGCCGATCCGTGTCTGTAAAGCTTTCATGCCAAAGAGGGTGAGGGACTTTAAGGAAAACAATGATAAGTTAACCAAGGGAACGGAAAGTGAAGCAAGCGCTACAGTTTTTGGACAGGCGACTTCTCAGCATCCTGAGAAGGAAAGCGCTGAGATTTTGCAAGAACTGGATGCGGAAGGAGGATATGAGGCAAGCTGGACAGCTAATGCTAATAGTAAGCTAACTACGCTGGGATCCATATATGGAAACATTTCACTATGGGCATAGTTAAATTAATCTAATAGAATAAGCTAACGCGGAACAGCTCAAATTTACACAACCCATCAATGGTAAAGCTAAGTTGTTGTAGTCTGGCGTTACATATAGTGAGCTAGCGACAGGGACATTACCAGGTTGAAATGCTGATATGTGCGGCCTAGCATTAGCCGGTCACTAGCACTTAGCAATGTAATGATGGCTACCATAGGATGTTAGTACTTGTCAGTCAGTATGTTGGCGTTAACTACTATTGTCGAGTATGTATTTTACATTCACAATGGTCACTGAGGGCACTGGTGGGTTAACAGTGGGAATTTTTACCTCTGTGAGACATATACATGATGATATGTGTCAGCTAAGCTAAATTATCTGTTAGCTTGCTAATGTCAATCAGAAAACTTAATCTAGCTGGCACAGCACTGGCCTAGACGCATTAGAATAAAAACGAGGTGTTTTAACATAGATCACATCGGACGTAAAGGTACATCACCTTTTGTGTTGCTTATGTATTTCTATTAGGTTTCTTATACTGGCTAGAATCACCCATAGTTCAATAAACCGATTACGTGCCAGTGTTTTTTATGTTGGTCTTAGCTGTGCAAGTGATCAGTTTAATTTCTATAGGACTAAAATGTACTATAATTGAAGCTAGTCTCAAAAGCATCTCTGACCATTGATTTAAGGATGATACATGTCAGTTTACTGAATCACAGTATTGTCCCATTTTATTTAGTTTGTAGTCTCTTGATGAAACCAAAGTAGAAACAAGTAAAGGTCTTATCTGAACAAACTGTGTATCAATCTGAATATATTTTGTGTATTTTTTTTGGCCAAGATTACATTTGTAAAACTTACTTTAGAATTTGTATGTGTGCTTTCATCTTAGGAAACAAACTAGCTTCATCTTATTTCCTTTCTTTTAACAGATGAATGTTTTTTTGTGCATTCAGTGGGTTACCAATGTGCCAAAAAGTCACTCTCCTCCATACCCAGCAAGGATCAGGTTAGAGTGTGGCAACATGCAGGGCAAGAGTACATAATGGCACAGGAATATGCAAGGACTTTTGAACACAACTAAAATATACATATCCAAGACCCTGAACTGTTGTGCTTCATGAAACAGTCTTGGCTACCCTGCCATACCCAATGGAAGTGCCATCATAGACGCAAGATACTGTGGCTCGAACTGCTGCACAGTTTTTTGAGCTGCAGCTTTGGGGGGAGTGTTTCAACTTTGGGTTGACCAGACCTAAAGGAGGAGATGGGTTCCCAAGCTCTTCAGATATTACGGCAGGGTGTGTGGGCTTCGCTCACTGGAGGCTGGTATGTGGACCCCCATCAGAGCACGTTTTCCAACTGCTTCCACCTTTACCTTTGGATATTTCTCCTGGCCTTCCCTTTTCTGCTGTACATGGTGAGCATATTTTCACAGAACGCAAACCATCAAATAAAACACAACCGTAAATATAACTTTTGAATGATCTTTGAATGATTTGATTTGATTCAGTTAATCAAACCAACCAAGACAACTGTTTATACATGTAATGCAGAGTTGCATCAAAATCTGTATCACATAAAGAAAAATCTATCTATAATATATATTCATCTGTTTAGATTTTATTCTGTAACAATACAAGCTGCAAAGTGTTTTAATTCTGTTTTTGTGTTTAACCTGTACTAAATATCAGCATTTAGCCATAAAGCTTAAGGCTGGGATCTGAAGATGAGAAGGCACCAATAAATATAACATTGTATAAAAGTCCAATGAGCAAGTGACACTAGTTGTCTGGAAAGTCAATGAGAATGCTAAAATGGCACATCCGTTTTAGTGAGGTAAAATGAATGCTATAAAGTGTGACAGATTTATTGTGTATTTAGAGTTGAGCCTTTATTAAAAGGAGCTCTGGGATTTGTACACTTATGACAATTCATGTGTGCTGTTATTTCTTTAGATTTACAGTTTTATAGCTGTTAAATTGATCCATTTTATCAGCGTTACTCATTCTTTGTCTAATTTATCTTCAGATTTCTATATTCATTCTCTGTTGCTGTAATTTTCTTTTTTATTCTTGGTAGGCCCTTCCTCCTAGCCTGGTGGTTGCAGGTGTGTACTCTGCTGTGGTGGCTGTCTTTTTCACAGCCATCAAAGTAGTGAACTACCGGCTTCATGCCATGTTTGATCTTGGCGAGATTGTAGAGAAGAAGCAGGCCTCACTTACAGCTGAAGTCCCAAGGACAGAAGAAGGAGATGAAGGTTCAGGTGGCCATGATGGGAATCAACACAGGTAATAGGATCAAAGTGTTTTTCAGCCACTTTTGAGTAGAACTGTATTAAACCACAATGTTGTGGTAGACAAAGTCTTAACTGTTTTTACTTTGTGGGACTACTTCACAGGGATAGTCATGTTGGTGTAGAGATGACCGTGTTTAGGAAGGTCAACTCAACACCCCCAGTACGCTGTAGTTCCCAGCACTCTTTGTTTGGATTGAACCAAGTTTCGGTAAGGATTTCCTTACTTTATACTTTAACCCTTCATCTGTAATTCCAATATAAATAACTCTCCTGTGTTTTGTTTTGGGTTTTTTTTTTTTTTTTACTTTTTTAAAGAAAAAGTGCACATTTAAGTTTCTTTTCTGTTTATGGAGTTAGCAGTTCTTTAGTATATTAAAATCCCGTAGTCTTTTTAAAATTTAGTTTCAATTATTTTATATGTATTCCTCAGGAGTTCTTGCCCCAGCTTGAGGACACAGGTGGGACTAAGGGTATGTATCTTAACACCTCAATCAAAAAGATTTTGATTCTAAAAAGTTGTGGGTGTAAAATATGACCTTAATTATTTTTGCTGATTGTGATTAGTTTGTTTATTGAATAGATGTAAAATAGCTCAACTTCAATATTCACTATTGCTTTGTTTTTATTTTATTATATTGTGAGTCTGTTCCTCTGTTTCATTTCAGACATCAAGGAACTAATACGGGAACAGGGAAGCAATAATATGATTGTTACATCAGCTCACCGTGAGATCCTACGCCAGAGTTCACAGGATACCATTAGTAAGTCTGCTACTATTTAACCAATGGAAAAATACACCAGATACAATAAATACGGCTTTTTTTTTTTTTTAAAGCAACTGACACCCACTGAACCTGAGCTATTAGTATATTAGTCCTGAATACACTTAAGCATATACACACGGTTTGTCATGTGTCTAAATATTCAGTAAATCAGCGAATAATCTCTGAAGACAAAATAGATTAAGAAGAACTACATTCCAACATCTTATGTATAGTTTATTCTAACTGTAGTCTATCTGATTGTATAGGGGGTCCAAGTGTTGCCCAGTCCTGCTTTGCTGCTGCACTGGGAGGTGAATTTCAAGGTCTCATGGGAGTGTCTGGAATGTCAGCAGGATTCGGTGAACCTGGAGACTGCTTGTCGATCCCCCCTTCCCCCTCTAGCCAGGAAGATGGAGGAGAGAAAGAACAGCTGCAGGATGTTGAGGAGTTACCAGAACAAGTGGGTCTTCAAGTGACTTCTGAGGACACTGGGTTGGGGGCTTATTCTCCTCTTGCCCCCTCCGCTGAATCTGAGAGCCTAGGGGATACACCCCTTAGCCCTCTTATAAAGAGCAGCTTAAGTGAGGAGTTGAGTGAGAATCTTCTAGGTTTGGGCCTTGACCCTGTGGCGTTTGCACCTGGGGCTGAGCATCCAGGCAGTCGCAGTGGTGTAGCCCTGGCTGCTGGATCCACAGACAGTTGTTTTAGTGCAGGTGGAGCCACCACAGACAGAGAGACACTGAGCACTGTTAGCAGCTACCGCAGTGAAAAAACTGATTCCACTCAACTGGAAAGCCCTTCATTCAGCCAGCCAAGGCCTACAGATGGACAGGCATCTGCTTCAACACCAGCGCTAGGCTCAAACATCCCTGACCCCACAGAGGATCGAGGAGGACAGGGAGGCAGTGATACTGACAACCTTTCAGACAGTGTGCTACTTCGCTCCCCTTCCAAAGACTTCTCTCTCAGCCAGGGGCTAGACAGGACACTTGTTGAAGGAGAGGATCTGCCCTCGGTACCCTCTGAAATTGCACAGCCTCCTCCACTCCAAAACTCTTCCCCTTCGAGTAGTGGCCACTCAGAAGTATGTGATTTAGACAGAAACATCCCGGTTCCTCCACTACCCCCTCCTCGGCAGGCTAATTCAGTGCCCACAGGGCTGGCCCTGGGCCTGGTATGTTCTGAGCCTGCTTTGCCCATTTCCTCTACCCCCTTCTTATTGTCTGACCAGCCAGCTCTACAAGCCCAGCAGGTTGTGCGCCCTAAAGACTTAAAGCTACTGCGGGCCAGTGGCAGTAGTGTGGGGCATAGACCAGGCAGAAGGAAAGCCCCACGGAGGCGAGCTGGAGCAGGAAGCAGTAGTTTTGACTGTGGCTCTTATAGGCGTCATCACAATCACAGGCAACACAGAGATTACATCCCGGTGCGTAACCGACTGGGTACAAAGGCTTACAGTGAAAGCCTTTTTGAGGATTCCAGTGATGAGGACGATGGCAGTGACATGAGTGCTGGCTCGAGTCTTGGTTCTCAGCGCAGATATAGCTCAGATGATGATGACGATGATGATGATGACTCAAGTTCCTCTACCTCCTGCTACTCCCCAGACCTCACTAACACTGGCATTACATCCCCACTTCCCCCTGCTGCTCAACTGCCCACTCCACGGGAAGGGGATTTACCTGAAACTGCTGGCCCCTCACATTCTCGTGCTGCTCAACGCTCTGCTAGTACAGCGAGTGCTAAGACTCATGCAAGAGTGCTAAGTATGGATGGGGCAGGTGGAAGCCAGAACAATTCAGCAGCTCTGCCTTCCACTCTGCTTGCAATGCCCTCCACTTCAACTCCTGCACCTCGCACACTCACCATCTCAAAGTCTGATCTGGAGGCTCGCACTATCCATACTGATGGCTTCCCTGGAGGTCATCACCATCGGCTGGATTCCCTTGGGGGATCCTGGACTGGAAACCAAATGGGGTGGAGGGCAGGGGAACTGGTTGAAGAGGGAGCTGTTGGAGGAGGTGAGTTCAACATACCAATACTCAAATTCTTCTCTAGTTTTTTGGTCAGTAAGGGAGTCTCTGCTCAATAGTTTCTTGGAAATGTTACTTCACTGGGGCTTCTGTTTGTGATTCTGTTTTTTAGTTAATTGAACAAGATGGTGTTTACATGCTGTATTTCCTGATAATTGCCAAAGCAAATCTCTGACATTTAATAACTTTTGTAGGAAAAGGATTTCAAATTAAAAATTAATGCACATAATTGGCAAATATAAAATTTATGTTAAAGTAGTTTCCTTTAAGAGAATTAAAGACTCTCAGAATGATAATCATTCTCAATCATCACTTCTGATCTTCTGTCAGAGTGCTGTGGTGTATTTATCCCTGCCTTCTACCTTTTATTTTCTATTTTTCTCATTTTGGTGTGTTCAGGGCTTCAGCCTTTGGGAAATTTTTTCCTTCAGCCAATAGCGGCATCCATCAATATAAAAATGAAGCAATTCTGGTTATTCTGGTGCCCTCCTCTTTCTGCTCTCCTCTCTTACTCTCTGTGTCTGTCTGTCTCAGAGACAAAACTTTTGGCAAAGCATACGCACAGACCTTTCAGCCTATCACCTTTAACAGAGTTGTCAGCATCATAAACAGCTGACAAGAGAAAGCTTGTGTTTCTGCAGTATTTTGCCTCCAGAATATTCTTGAGTTTTGCAATGGTGTGGGTGTTATTTATTTGTATTTTTAGACTAGCCACTGTGACAAGATCAGTAAATAATATTTTATTTTTATATTTCACACACTCTCTCTCTCACTCACTCTCTCTCTCTCTCTCTCTCTCTCACTCCATGGTTAATATCTTAGTTAAAGCTTGACTAACAAGTTCTTAGAGGAGGGAACTACTTGGGACAATTCTTTTTACAAGTGGGAAATGTATCATACATTTAGTCATTGACTGTCTATAAATGAAGCTTTCTGAACTGCTCCATTGAATCCATTAGTGCAGTTTGGTGGTTGTTAGCTTTCTGAAGTGGGAAGTGACCATATTTAGACAAATGGAATAGGGACAAAGCATTAGGGATTATGAGTACACTAATGCTAAAGGCTAGCTTATTGACTTGGTAAAACTGTAAACTTCATCAAGCTCTGCACAACATTTAGTAGTCTTTTTGATGATGATCTTTTCTTAGATTGTATTAACAGACCAGTAATGTAAAGATAGACCACCAGATCACATCTTAGTGGGTCCAAAAAAGGAACTAGACCAAAAGAAACTTATTCACCTAATATTTTTTGACAGGAATTCTGTGTAATTGTAGGCAGTTAAATGACAGTTTTTCCTGTAATGTAAAAAAACGCATGCTTTGGTGACAGTTTTTGTAGGACAAGGCATACTCTTTGATGGTATTCAAATCGACTTTGTACTTTGTTTGGCAGTAGCCTTAGACATAGAAATTTCTCACTGTTTGTGCTTCAAATATATCATTTACTACTTCAAAATAATAAGTTTGTTTTTGGTGCCCTTGTAGATTCAGAAAGTGGCTTGTATCATGTACTTTGACACTGTAATGTAACTCCTTGAACTGATGTAACTGATAACCCTTCTGTAGCCATGGCTCCAGATGACGGGGGCAAACATGACTCAGTCAGCAGCGTTAAGAGGACCCAGGCCATCCGCAGGAGACACAATGCTGGGAGCAATCCTACACCGCCCCCATCCACCATGGGATCGCCTCCCAGGTTAGTCGACTCAGCAAAAGTTGCTGAACGATCTAGCTGATGCCTTGTCTCAGCTGGCTCAGCTTCAGCTGTCCTTGGCTGACTGACTATCCGTGCCTTTCTTTTTGAAATGCAGTGTCAACACAGCACATAGAACAACTTTAGCTAAAGTTTCTTATACGTGCTGTATGTTGATACTGAAATTCTTTACAAAGCATTTTAGTTCCTGTACAGTTGATACAGTAGTGCACAACTTCACTCTCTGTCTTAATGTCTTTGACCCTGTAGCCTCCAGGACCTACAGCGGGCTCGGACCTCCTCACATTCACGGACCCGCGCTCTTCCCTCAGCCTTACAGTTTGCCTCTTCGCTCCTGCTGCCCCGCAGTGGCATCCATGAGGCTTCCACCTTTGATGACACATCAGAGGGGGCAGTGCACTACTTCTATGATGAGAGTGGTGAGTTTATAGCAGATAATACTGCTGTTTCTTAACAACATTGCTTGACTGTGTACACATTACAATGGAGAGGTTATGTTTTTTCATAGATGCAGCAATTGTATTGTACAATAATAACAGAGTGTCTTGTCATTCCATTGTTATGTCCTCAGGTTATTTTGAGTTAAATGTATGTGCTGATATGTATATTTGATATATGATATTTATAGGAGTAAAGAGGTCCTACACATTTGGACCTGCTGGTGGTGGATATGAAGACCCAGTCCAGTGAGTTGTCCTCTACAGCTTGAAGCTTAGTTGTTTTGGTTTTTCAAACTAATGTAAAATTTTTATGAAATAAATTTCACACTTTCAGGGAAAGAGAGAGACAGTCCCAGTCCTCAAGCTTCACTTCGACTGAGGTGCCAGAGGGTGCGCCAGTCTTGTCTATGCTCCAACCCAGGCCTGTGGTCTTACAGGGCATGCAGGTGCGCAGGGTGCCACTGGAAATGCCTGAGGTTAGGAGTCATTGATGCTTCTGAGCCAAGTTATTCTTGGTAGAATATATGTGAAGATGCCAGAACACTTTGTACCAAGAGGAAATAGTGACGGATTACTCTTGTCATTTTTCCTTCTGAATTCATGGCTGCTTTTTCATTTCAATTGTAGTTTGATCTGGACCATGAATCTTTGCAAGAATCCCAGGAAAATACACTGATGATTGAGGAGAAAACCAAACCTAAACAATACTATCGCTTTTGGGTTCTGCCGGGGAAATGGCTGAGAGTTCGATATGATCGATTGGCTCTTCTGGCCTTACTGGACAGGTAACTTTCATCTCAGGAGAAGAAATGATGGCCCATATTCCTTCTATTTCTCATAATACAAAAGACTAATATGTGCTGAAACATGCATTGAGGTTTTTACATTTTCCAGCACTATTGATTGTATCTTTATCAAACTAAAAGCATCATTGTTTAGTTGTCACCTCTGAAGTGATTCCTTTGCTCTGTTGTACCAGAAACCGCCGTGTGGGAGAGAACGTGTTTGCTGTGGTGCTGGCCAGTCTGGTGGCCTTCCTGGGCTTTCTGTTGCTTCTCCAGGGTTATTTCAGGGACATCTGGGTCTTCCAGTTCTGTTTGGTCATTGCTAGCTGCCAGTACTCTTTACTGAAGGTACCTCAAATGTAGAAGTTCTTTTGAACATTTTCTCATGTTGTTTTTTATTATTATTGATATTGTTTTGTATTAACCATGAAGGCTACATTGTCTTGTCATTTTCATAGTCATACCTCACCCATATCACTGCTGTTTTGTGTCTATTTTTTAATGCCAAATCTAAGGCTTATATCTGATTTTGTGTTTCAGAGTGTACAACCAGATGCAGCTTCGCCAATGCATGTAAGTTTATAAAACATTTTAGTGCACATAGATAACTGCTATCTACTGTGTTCTGGTATAGAAACATAAAGTTTTAGTATTATTCTTTTATGGATACTCATCCTGTTAGCGTAGTTAAATTAATCACATTAGGATTGGAGTTGGTCTGACTTGTCTCTTTTGACAGGGCCATAACTGGATCATTGTATACAGTCGGCCAGTCTACTTCTGCTTGTGCTGTGTGATGATCTGGATTTTTGACCTGTCTGGGCGCTCTGGCAGTCTGCAACCCTTCTCCCTTTATGGAGTCACCTTCTTCTCTGCACACTTCCTACTCTGTGTCAGGGACATGCTCATCGGTTAGTCCTTTGTATTTCTTTTATTTGCTATTAAAATTTTGATTAAACCATAAGCTGTCTTTGTTAAATCAGTTAGAGCAATGAATGAAACAGTAAGATTTGGGCAAATAATTAACTTTCTTTATACATTGTCAGTAGGCTGAGCAAATAAAATAGCTTTTGTCTCTATAATAATTAATTTCAAATATTAATATAATATAATCAAATATTGTGTGTTTTTTATTTTGACTAAATGAATTGTTTTAAAAACTTTTTCCACTTTTCCTCTTGTCCAACAGTGTTTTCCTTGTGTTTCCCGGTCATTTTCCTGTTTGGGTTGTTACCTCAGGTCAATACCTTTGTGATGTGTCTGCTGGAGCAGATCGACATGCATATTTTTGGTGGAACTGGTAAGAATGAGGCTTCAACAGGGGATTGTATAATGGCCTGTCAGGAAATTAGAGGAGTTAGATAGAATGTCAAAACTGTGACTTTAGACACTGCACATTCCGTGCAGACCTTTTGCTGTGGTCTTTCTTGATTTTCTCTCAATTTCTTTTGTCAGCCACAACCAGCCCCCTATCATCTCTGTTCAGCCTCATACGCAGCATCTTGGTGGCTGCACTGCTGTATGGATTTTGCCTCGGTGCTATCAATGTAAGTGGAACAGAGATATTGACTCTATCTCTCTTGAGAAAGTACAGTTGTGGGCTGTGGTATTTCTGTGACTGAGTTTCTGACAAGTATAGAACCTTCAATTGACTGTTCTTAATTTAATGTTCTTTCCTGTAGGCACCGTGGGGGGACGCCCATGTGCCAGTACTGTTCTCTGTGTTTTGTGGTCTCCTCCTGGCTTTATCCTACCACCTCAGCCGCCAAAGCAGCGATCCCACCATCCTGTGGTCTGTGTTTTCTGGTTCACATTGTGAAAGTTGCCTTCACAGTTCATTGAAAAGTTTTGCTTTTTGTGTACTTAATTTTGTTTTTTTTTCTCCTTGCTTCCATCAGGTCACTAGTCCGATCAAAATTATTCCCAGAACTTGAAAACCGAACACCAGAGGAACCCCCTGTGGAGATCAAGGACCCTCTGCCTGAAAAGCTGCGCAACTCTGTGGTAAGAATCCCTCTTTGGTTGCTTGCACAGTGTGCACTCCCAGCTAAAAGGTATTCAAAACTTTACTTCAAAAAGTACTTACAATATAAAAGATTCATATTACTGTTTCATCAATGTGTGTCGTATTACACTGCTATTCAAGGTTGGACTAAGTTGAACTACTTTATAAACTGTTGTTAAATCTACAGCAATACATCATATTCTATAAGATCATGATGTTTTGGTAGCATCAGTATCCTATATCTCTTAAAAAGTAGACTTTTCATGAGCTAGGAAAGTTGATAAAAAATAACAACCCCTATTTCAGCTTTCATTCTGACTGGATGTTCCTGTCAATCCAAGAGGGTTTTTAAAGAATACATCCAATGCATATCTTAAGAAGGCACATTTTTTTCAATTCATTTAATCCTGAAGCTTATCATAAACAAAATCAAACACACAAGATATGTGGTTTTCACTGAATAGGAGGATGAGAATTGAAAGACAAATGCAGTGGGTAAAAGGTTTGCTATTTTCCTCTGAGGTGCAGTAGAATGTGGTATAAAGCGGCATAAAAATGCTCAAGTGTGTGATTGAGGTAATTGT
>JAPTYQ010000007.1:18969891-18981402 GCA_029814465.1 Ostorhinchus cyanosoma
TGTGTGTGTGTGTGTGTGTGTGTGTGTGTGTGTGTGTGTGTGTGTGTGTGTGCGTGTGTGTGTGTGGGGGGGGGTACTATTGTACCTCTGATCAGACACTTACCCTTTTTCATTATCAGCAGGAATCAGCCGCTTCTCTGAGCCTCCAACAGCGAGGATACAGGACTGAGGAGGGTTGATTATCGCTGAGAAGTTTTTGATACCAAACATTCCCAAATTAGAGATAGTGAACGTTCCTCCCTGATGGAAAAAAGACACAGAATGAATGTATGTTTGCAGGTTCACCACTGACAGATGAAATCAGCATCATGTCCACAGACTCCGATGTCATGTGTTGTACCTGGAACTCATGCGGCTGCAGTTTGCCTTCCCTCGCTTTGGAAGCCAGAGCCGACACATCAGAGCTGATGGAGGCCAGTCCTTTGGTGTGAGCGTTGAACACGATGGGTGTGATGAGACCATTGACTGTGCTCACTGCCACACTGACGTCTACCACATGATTCCTGGAAACAGATGTCAATACAAATGTGAACCCATGTGTCCTTATTGAGTTTCACAGCAGATTTATCATGTCTGTGCTTTGACTTCCCCCTGCTGGCTTCAAAGTGCAACTACACTATTAAAGTCTAATTTATTGCACCAGTAGCCATACCCATCTATGTACACCAAACACTAACCCTCCGCCCTCTAGCACCATCCACTATCATTAGAAGAACAGGATCAAACTCTGGGTTGTTGAGATAATTTGTCTTTCTTTAAGTAAATCAAACTTGTTTTGGATGGCGCCAAGAACAGGATGCAGTGACAGTGCTTTTACAAAATAGTTCCAGGAGGAGAATGTGTTTTGGTTCAACATTTACACAAGGAAGCCAGCTGTGGTAAAATCCCTAACAAAGAAACCACCACATAAATATGTTTTTTATTGTTTTTTTCCTCTCAAATCTACTCCCATTTACAGCTGCAGCTCAGATGTTGCTACTGTTCATGTAGTGAGGGGGGCTTTGAAAACAGTAACACTCGGGGAGCAGAAGAAAATAGAATACAGAATGACATAGTTGCCCAAGAGCAGGATTAGACATGGTAGAATACACCTGCATACCCAAAATATAAATATTTATCCCTTTATTTTCTGGTGTTTTACTTTATTTCTTAAGGCTAAATTCATGCCAATATGGATTTGTTTCACAATACATAACCTTTTTTTTTTCTTTTTTACATTTTTTGTTTTGTTTTTTAGACCTAGCATCCACACTGTTCTGTTTTTTTTTAGGATTCCTAAAACAAACTTTGAAAGCTGCTGTTTTAGTTTCTTTGCAGTATGACTGTTTTATGGTCAGAACGGTCAAAAGTGGTGACTGTAAACAATGACGCATACATACATACACTCACACATACTGCCCGATATGATCTTGCCACTCATCCCTTATACTTCAGTGTTACATACACTACAAACAAAACGTTAAGGATATTCTTCAAGGAGCTGACTTGCTCTA
Source organism: Ostorhinchus cyanosoma (assembly GCA_029814465.1). Taxonomy (NCBI): domain Eukaryota; kingdom Metazoa; phylum Chordata; class Actinopteri; order Kurtiformes; family Apogonidae; genus Ostorhinchus; species Ostorhinchus cyanosoma. The sequence goes on from JAPTYQ010000007.1 coordinate 18,971,385, forward strand.
GCCAAAGCCGTGGCTTCCAAATGACGCACGCACAGATCCACAATTGTGACAAAATATCAAAAAAACAACAAGCAAAGAAAAGAGCATCTTCCTTTTTGGCTTCTGTTGACTTGAATAATGTAAAAATTGGACCAGAAAAACAAGCACCTGAAGTGTACAATTTGTGAGTATTACCATAATGCTCAACTTGGCTTGGCAGTGTTCATTCAGGCAGAACCATGCTGAACTCAATGTAATAGGAAACAAACAAATGGGAAGACCAGGTGAAGGTTAAAAAAGTGGACAGATTTAATAAACAGCACCTGGGACAATTAAATATCCTTAACTTTTTTGTTTGTAGTCTACATTAGTGGATGTACTTATGTACGTAGTGATGGTGGATTCAAACTTCCTATTAATGTCTCTTGTCTCATGTTCGCCTACATCACATCTGTTTTCCATGATTTCTTTTTATATGGGTGCAGATGTAAAAAGAATGAATTAAATCAGATTAACAGGTATATACATGCATGAAGACATCTGAGTATTGAGGAGAAATACAGGTGTGTTAATCTGATTTCTCAAAAACAGAAAACCTGTCTCTCTTTGATTGAATAAACCATGCAATCATTTTACACTTGTGCTCATGTACTTGTAAAACCTGTAGATGTGATCATTTGTGTGGAAGTTGCTGCAGGCATTAGGTATTGGTTTTATATCAAAGAGGTTTTCCATCATAAAAAATGCAGAAAAGCACCAGTGAAGACAAGCTCGTGACATTAAGCATTCAAAGCTTGCGCTGTTTCCGTTACTAGATTAAAAGGTTGGTTCGGTGATGACAGACAGTTACTAAGTATGAGTTTCTTTATGAGTGAGTCATCATACTGATAAGATGAGTTATTACAAGAACAGCATTGATTGACATGTGTGTGTTTACTCACTGGCGAATGACTGTTTCCATCCAGGAGGAGTTACACTCGGGAATCTTGAGGCAGGCCAGAGCGCTGGCTTTGATGATGAAGTCGTTCACGCTAAGTTTGATATTCTGAGCTTTCACCTCCTGCAGAGTGGAGTGTTTAAGACATACAGCACATAAATAACTAACTTATCTTAGTCATGTTATGACAACAGAGGAAAATTAATGTGTCCTGTCTGTAATGCTGGTACATGCAAAGATCCGAGCAAAAACTCACAGCGTTAAGTTCTTTCCGAAGCTCCAACACTTGGTCCATGTTGACATCTACAGACAGATAATAGTGCGGGATGGTTTGCTTGGACTGCATCAACCTCTGAGCGATGACCTGCAGGGAAGATTCATTTATTCTGTTCAGCTTTGATCCATAATTTATCACAAAGAGGAATGAGGTTAGTCAGGCCTTTTGATAAATGATACGTCTGTCTGAAGGGTAAAATGTGGAGGCACAGGTCAAAGATAACAGAGCTACACTTTAAAAAAAATCCCCTCGGAAAGTTTGCCTCCGAGCAGTCGGTGCCCTGACACTGAACTGTGCACAGAGGAAGCATGTGGCAAATTCAGCGCGACAGAGCAACAGAGCATCAGACGTCAGGTGTGTGTGTGTGTTTGCTCTTACTTTACGGATGTTGCTGATGGGGATGTCTGTGAAGGTCCCAGCAGGTGCAGCCGCAGCAGGTGCAGGAGCAGCTGGAGCAGCGGCTGGAGCGGGAGCAGCAGCCACAGCCTGACAAAAAAAAATTACTTTTTACATTTACATCCAATATAATTACCCCAAATCGTTGTATAGAGTTGCAGTAAAATAACAAAAAACAGCCACTGTCTAATTCTAAATAATTAATATTTTAGGTAAATTAGAAAAAAGCTTTAGCTTGCTTGAGGTAGTTTTTTGCCTTTTTTGGAAAACATCAAAGTTAACTGAAGATGGAAACACTTTTCTCAATTCACTTCTGACGTACTTAACTTAATTCACATGATGCTTCTACTGTGAAACTGAAGAAGCACCAATTTCTGAAAATATGGCTGGTAGTTACAACAAAATAGTAATCTTTTGGCAGCTAACAAACAAAAGGATGTATCTGAATCATGGCCTCCGTTATTTGAGGTCACTTGTACCCTTACCTACACATATATAATGTATTTATTCCAAATAAATGTAACTTTTGCAACATTAAAAATGGCCTTAACTTTTCTTGACAGTTATATGGAAATACTACTACAACTTAATTTCTCATTAAGCTGATCATGACTAAAAACAAATTCACTTACAGGAGCAGCTTTTGGTGGAACGAAGGTATCGATGTCTTTCCTGGTGATGCGTCCATCAGGACCAGAACCTAAAGCGCAGACAGATCAACATAGAAAATATTTCATAGTTACTTTCTCCATCACACATTTCCGTCCTCAGTAGTATTTTTCAGTCTTTTGGCCTCCGTGTTGAACCTATATCTGGGTTACTTACCGCTGACCTGCGCCAGGTCAATTCCTTTCTCAGCAGCAAGTTTCTTGGCGAGTGGGCTGGCAAACACACGACCCTTCCTGGGTCCTGCAGGTACAGCAGCTGCGGGGGCAGGAGTGGGAGTGGGAGCAGCTGCAGGAGTTGGCACTGCAGCCTACAACACAAAACCAAATATTTATGAAAAAAGTATGTGGTTGTAAAAACAGCAACTGCACCAAATTAAAATAGAAATTCAGTAACCAAGAAAAGACAATCGATGTCTCTGTCTTGGGTTTGGTCAAATCTTTGTGAGTGACTCACTGGTGCTGGAGCTGGGGGCGGTGTGGAAACCTCTGCCACTCCAGTCTCAACGTAATCCTTGAAGGCAGCGATGTCACTTTCTTTTTCTACGATGATGCAGAGTGGTGTCCCCAGGGGAACATCCCGAGTTCCTTCTGACACCATAATTTTGGCCAAATATCCTTCCTCCTGCACCTCAAAGCCTAAAATATGCAAAATAATCACAAAAGGTGACGACCAAAAAACATCTACTGTGTTTTTACAAAGCCATGTTATTTTCATTGATTTCATTTTGTTCATCAATACTTTTCTTCATGTCGATAAAGCCTTGCATTGTTGAGCACAACACAGACATGAAAGCAATACACACAAGCAAATGTGACATAATCAGTAAAACAAAATAAGGAGCTTGCATCTAAACTAAAGGTTGCTTCTGTCACATGGACAAGATTTGGATAAAATAAAAAATCTGACATGGACTAGTAAATTGTACTTAAATCACCACTACACTTTTACCACCTAAATAATCTATATTCATGTCTATTTACTGCTCCAGTTCAAACATATTCACATTTTAGGCTATATTTACATTTATTTCCAAATTGAAACAAAAAATTTTTGCTTTACTTTGTGTATTTTTATTTGGAAAGTATATATTTGAAAATTTTACATGACCATTATATAAAACCAATTCATTAATCCCTGAATTATGAGAAAATTTGATATCACTTGGTCACTGATGTTTTTTGGCTCTTATTGTTGGCTAATAAGATCTGATGTATTGTCACATTGTTCAGGCCAATCACTTTTGATCACAAAAAAAAAGAATTATGAGAAAATGTGCAATAGTGTGACATGTAACATTACTTGGATATAAAAAGGACCAATATCTGGATATGGGATTTTGGCCGTAACACACAGCTCTAACATACATGTAAATGAAGACAAGAGCCCATTGTATGTGCATAGGTGAGATGGTGAATGTTCACCATATACCTCATGAAATCTGTTGTTTATTGTTTGTAGGCATGTGCACTAACTGAATGGACGACTGAGGTGTTAGTGTTTTGTGTTTTTTTTTTTTACCAATGGTTGCTTTATCTGTCTCGATCTCAGCCAGCAGATCTCCCTCACTCAGCTTCTCCCCGACCTTCTTCTCCCAGCGCTGCACAGTGCCCATCGTCATTGTGGGTGAGAGGGCAGGAAGAGCGATCTGCAACACACAGGATTCACACATAAAGTCACTGCAGTTTTGTTTTTTACCTAAAAAACATCTGACAGGTAATGTAATAGTTTTAATGAGCCAAATATCATTAAATCCTAAAAGGCACACTGAAAGGACAAGTACACAAGTCATAGTTTAAAACACTGGGCATCATGAATGTTAGATGTTACAGGTTTGAGCAGTAGCTACAGGACAGTGACTGTAAACAGTCTGCATTACTCTATGCTCTAACACACTTTCAGTGTACTTTGTTTTCATGAGGGCACAGCTACCTTCATGTGTGTTGGATATGAGCTGCCTGGGGCTGCAGGAGGAGCTGCAGCAGCAGGTGGAGGAGGAGGAGCTGAGGCAGCGGCAGAAGGAGCTGCACCAGCTGCATTAATGGAGTCCAAAGTTACGTCCTTAAAGGCTGGGATGAGGTCAGGACTGTGAAGGAAAGCAAACATTTCTAACATTTACACTATCCAAAACCATAAAACAGAATATAGCCAGGTATTGTATGTTTATAAGGGTTTCTGTAAAGTCCTTGTTCTGGATCGTTTTTCCATTATCATAAAATACAGCAATGACAAAAAAGAGCAGTACAACTGTCTATAATGTATAAGAGGGGAAGCTCATTGTGAATTTGAACCTTTATAACAACAGGAGGATGATTTACTTGTCAACTGTGATGCAGATCACTGCTCCAACACTGACGTCTCTCGTTCCTTCGGGTACAAGGATCTTGGCCAGGTAACACTCCTCCAGCATCTCAAAGCCAACAGTGGCCTTGTCAGTCTCAACCTGCAGGGAGAAACATCTCTTTAAAAAAAAAGTATACATGTGCATTTTTGCAATTATATGAAAACATGATGATTCTTACCTCAGCTATGAGGTCACCCTCTCCAATTTTCTCACCCTCCTTCTTCTCCCAGCGAGCGATCGTTCCTGTCTGCATAGTGGGTGACAAAGCAGGAAGCTCCACCTGTTGAACAGAGGAGGAGGTCAAGGTTTGTCAAGTCAAAGAATTTAACCCTAATGCCAACCAAAATCCTGAGCTGAAAACATTCTTGTCTCGCATTCAGACACACAGAAAATGCCCTGATTATTTTTGTACTTTTCCCCACATTTCTAAAACACTGGGGAATTTTTGCAGGCTCTCTCTACTATCATCAAAATAATGAGAGAAAAAAATTAAACAGCTCTTGTACCATAATCATCACCTCGACAATACATGGCCTACATTCAGCTGCATTTCATCCATCGTGTCATGTTTTACTGCAACAAACAAGGTCACACCACATCTGAGGGTAGTTATTCATAAGTGAGGTGAATATCTGGGTGAAGTTCCCAAAAAAAGTCTACATTAAACCATTTATATTCTGTTTGGGTTCATATGGCATAATTTCTCTATTATTTCTCTCCAGCGGGGTGGTAGTGTCTCTGCAGCATTCTTAGGCTCTTTCCAAATACATTTATCTAATAATTTGACAATATTTTTCATCATTTGGAAGGTGTTTTAAGTGCTTTGATGCTGCACAGATTCAGGCAGGACACATGAATAGAACACAAGCAAACACGGAGGGTGAACATGACACTCCAGTTCTTAAGAGAGGTACTACTTCTGTTACTTGATGTGGTTTGAGCATGAAAAGTCTGAAAGTGTAATGTGTTACAAATTATGATGCAGATCAGTCCCTACAACAGACTCAAACAGTACTAAAAAGAATAAATTAAAAATATAAATGTTATGTATTAATATCTCATATTTTGTTAAGATCTAAAAATGTGTAAATGTTGTAAACAGAGACAAATACTCATTTTAAGTGTCTGTGAATCATGTGAATTCACTAAGTACATTAACTAATTCAAGGATTTTTTTGCCAGTAGTTGCTGTCTCTAAATTATACACATAAGACATATCAAAAGAAAGAAAGTAAAATAAGCAAAAAAGAGAAATACATTATATATAAAGACACTATCAATGTATACACAGTCCAACTCATATGTAGTTAAAAACTAGTCTTTCCCATGTGGCTCCTTGGATAAAATAATGTGTTGAATGAGCTGATGATAGTGTGTAATAAACTACACAAAGAGGAGTAACAGCCAGGCTAATTAAAGGGAATGTAATAATGTAAATACTCATTGGAAGTAGCAGTTAAAAGTTTGTTAAAATCCTTCATGAATGGGGTCAAACTTTTATGGGTGTTTCCGGATGACAACAACAGAACGGTTCTGATTTTCTGACTTCCAGATGAGAGGCTGCCTGTTTTAGCTGTAGGTGAGGTTTGACAGCTTACATCATGCTGCTACTTGATGCTAACTCGGGAGGTCATGCTAAGTGCCCATGAGAGGGGTCGCTGCTATGGAAACCTAACGGACAGGAGCCGTTACCTTCTGGTGCGGCGGCAGACTGTAGAACCGTACGCCATGACATCGGCCCGTTTGAGGGGGACACCGCCACACGGCCGCTCTGTGGCTGAAGCCGGAGCCAGAGCTCACGGCCCGCGACGCTGCTCCACAGTGAAGCCGCCTCAGACAGCCGGTTCCGTGCGCGGAGCGAGAGCCGAGAGCAGCAGCAGCAGGCCCGGCCGGGAGGACACGGGGACAGGGGAGCCCGGCGGACGGCCTGAGCCGCAGGATGAGACGGAGCATTTCGCAGCGTTTAAACACTACACAGAGCTGACGAATAATAGAAGGGACTCAAACCGGCATCGGAGATAACGGCGGCACCGAGCGTCTCTGTGCCCCTGGAACCAGCCTGGACTTACTGCTCACTTTCTAATGACCTCCTCCAGCCCAAAACACAACGATTTACGGCACTCCTCCTTGTCCTGCCGTCTCTCGTCAACAAGTGTCGTAAACTATGACCATTTCAAATGACTGTCTGTCTGAGATAAACACTTTGACACAATTGCAAATGTAATCATTAAGAAAACAAAAGTAATGACGGCTGCTTCATCAATTAGTAATACTTGTGAAGAAAAAACTAAAAGTGACAAGGTTATATTGTAGATGTGATTATACCATCAACCGCAAGATGGCAACAAAACACCAGGCACAGGTGTACCTGTCAGCAGTTTAGACTGGAGTCCACCTTCACCTCATTAAATGAATGAAACACATCCAGGTAGTCTAAATCTGACATTTTAATCAATCATTTAAATTGCTATGTGGGAAATATATTTTTAGAAACTTGGACTGGACAAATACTTTAATTTGACACAGATTATTTATACTATGTGCACAACTATTGTGTAAGCAATGACAAATTACTGATTTTAAAGCTCTGTTCTCCAAAAAGTGTTGTCAGAGAGATCAGTTTCCTCCTGTGTTTTGACAAATGCCATATGATGGTGTTGCAGTTTAACTTACAGAGACAGATTCAAAGATCCTCATAAACACAATATTGGTAATATTATTATTATAAGTTTTATTTAACCAGGAAAAATGCTCATTGAGATTAAAAATCTCTTTTTCAAGAGTGTCCTGGCCAAGACAGCAGTAGCAGCAGAAGTTACACAAAATGGAAATCACAGCCATAAATCCACACTAATATACATAAACATAATAAAAGTCAGTGAATGATCCTCTCATTGTATGAATATGATAACGATGAATATGTGGAGGAGCAGGTTTGCATTGTGTCCAAAGACCCAAGGAGGAGTCCTCAGATGTGGCATCCTTACCAGGGGATGATGTTATAGAATCTGGCTCAGAGACCAGTGTTGAAACAGTATTAGGTGTAGGTAATATAGTAATGTCAGCAGTATCCATACACACAATGACTTCACATTCTGAATGACAATAAGGCCCACAGATGGTAAAAATACCATCATCTTCAGGTGCACTGACCTGATGTTATCTCCTGCAGAGGTCAGGTGTCTGTTCAAGCCCCAGACACTTCCTCACAGTAGTCGGCTTTCTCGCCTGTTCTAATCACATTAAGAACTGCTACATCCTCCACCATTACGTAACAAGCTTGTCCAAGTGGAATCACCCTTTGTCCTGACAGAGATGACACAGTCGGACAGATTTTTTTTTTTTCACATGGACAAACTGGACACACATTAGATGATAATAAAGGTTTTCAGTGAGTTTATTTGAAAACACCTAAATCCTCCAGCCTTATGTTGAAATTTGTAGTTTGTATCATGATCAGTTCATCCAAAATACTGTGCACATTTTCTTTGATATTCTCTTAATCTACCCAGGTTTTGTCCTGCTGATAAATAAAAATACAGATAGACCTCCACTACTTTTACTACACAATTGCATATACTTAGCAATTACAAACAGGTAACTTGTGTTTCTGCAGATCTATTTATCCATTCTTGCTTAATCCTCACTGATATTTATGCTAAGTCTTCCAAAAACATGACTAGCTTACTCCCTTGGGGGGAAAAACCCTCAAGGATGAGAGTGATGTTCATCAGTATATATATATGTATAAATATTTTCTTCATTGGATTTGGGCTTTAATTTGCCTATGATGTTACAGCGTCCCTCCTTTAAGAGTGTTTACAGATCACATGAACTAAGATTTTGTTAATAGTATACAGTACCTGTGAGCTGTGAACTAATTATACAAAAAGCAACAGTGAGAATAAAACAAGTTGACTCCTTAGACTTTCTTAAGCTGTCTTATATAGAGTGATTATAAAATGCAAACCAGTCCTTTAAACAGTGGTTGACTTATGGTTACGAAAAGGGTTTAAATAATGTGCCTTTAGTGTAATATGTACTTTAATTCTTCCTAAAAAGCAGTAGTTTCATTTATGGAGTATTTTAACACACAATTAAAAACTTAAGTTTTATTTTTCCGAAACAGAAGACTTCTCCATTTTGTATTTCAGATACTGTAAAAACAGTGACAACAATAAGACCTTTTTAAAAACAAGACTTGGGTTTTATTTTACAGTATGTCTTTAAAACACTGAACAAAGGCCAGTTGTAAAAATGTAACAGGCATTAAATACATTTTGTTGAACTTAGTAAAAACAAAAAACAAACAAATGCTAACGATCATCTTCACAATAAATGTTCATTTTACAAGTACAGGCAGTTATGGCATTCAGATGAGTCTAATGCATATTTCTATTGGCTTGTTAATGAAGGTAAACTCTTGGATTTCAAACGAGTTAAGACTAAAAACTGAGTGAAGGCAAACATGTTACAGCCCAAATCAGTTTCAATGATATTTCGATACAGACTGAGAACTAAACCGTTTACTGCATCATATACAAACACTTCCTTGTTCTGCTGCCGTTTCAGTATCAGAAGTTTCTCTCTCTCCCACATCCACACATTCACACAGAAACACACTCACTTATTACATAACATAAGAGTTGGAACTCTAAAATTGCTCACCATATTCCCAACATTCTAAACTGCACCGGACACATTCTGACCTCACAATAATCTCTTTTTAAACAAAACGACATTCACAAACTTCAAATACGTACAAAAAAACACAATATTTTAAACAAATGTAGAAAACTAACTCATATAGTAAACAAACTACAGGAGTTGTTCTGTCTGCATTTCTACACATATATCAAAGTTTCTGCATCTTTTATTTCCAGGCTGCCTCTGTTCTGCTGGTGCCGTTTACACTGAATCTAAAACTGAGTCACATTATGTTGAAACACATTCAAGTACGTCTCATATACAGTCATGGAAAAAAAAATATTAGACCACCCTTGTTTTCTTCAGTTTCTTGTTCATTTTAATGTCTGCTACAACTAAAGGTATATTTGTTTGGACAAATATGATAACAAAAATAGCTCATAAGACTTTAATTTCAGAGTTGATATCAATCCATTTTCCATATTTTCTTGATAATGATCAAAATCACATAAGTTCTTACATCAATATCTATGGCACTCTACTGACAAAAACAGTGCTTTTAGGCATTCTATGTTTTCTTTACTGTCTGTTTTAGTCACATGACACACACAGTAGTTAGTACTTGATTGCATAACCGTTGTTTTTGATGGTCTAATAATTTTTTTTTATGACTGTATGTAGAGCAGTAACCGGTGCACTGGAAAAATCTAAATCTTACCAAGTGTATTTTTCTCATTTCTAGTCAAAATATCTCATCACACTTAAAATAAGA
>JAPTYQ010000007.1:18986259-19002328 GCA_029814465.1 Ostorhinchus cyanosoma
CACACCCACACACACACACACACACACACACACACACACACACACACACACACACACACACACACACACACATACACTCAAAGCCATGCTTAAGAAACAGAAACACAATCCGCTCTGAACACAAAGAGCTGGTGAAACAGAGCAAAGCAGGAGAGTGGTGCAGGAGACAGAGAGAGCACAGGACATAAAAGGAAAGGCACTTTATAATATAATGAATAAAACTCAGAATAAAGTCAGAGAGTACCACTTGTTGGTCAGCAGTGCCTGGTTCCAAAGTCAAAGCCACATCCTGCTCATCCTCAGGCAGTGAACCGTTCAGCAGCAGGGCCTTAAGAAGGAAAAGGGAACATGTGACACCAGGTCGTACTTTGGAGTGAAGCAGTAGTAGTAGGTGAAGCAGTACTTTAAACTACTAAGTCATGTGATACAAATAGTGTACATGTGCATTGTAAATAGTCAACACACCATTCATGCGTTAAAAAAGCATGAGTCAAGACTATAGTGATATGATCTTTTGTAGATGCCTTCTCTAAAATTATTTCTTAAAAAAGTCCTCATATAGGCTACCTATTTATCTTCTTTATCTGCATTGTTGTGTTTTATGTTAACAATTGTAATGACAAGCAGCTTGTACTACAATCTTGCAAAAAATTTGCTATATAAATAACAATCTGGCTTAATTTTTACCTGATTTTCACAAGTCTATTATAATTGTCAAGGCCTATTAAAGTAAAAAAAAAAAAACATCAATATCACAAATGAAACCGGTCCATATGGTAGTGTATTTTTAAAATGTATTTTCTGTATTTTCCTTATAGACTCCCACTTCTTGAAAAAGGAGAAAACACATCTCTTCACAGAATATGACTTCTTCATAAGGATGCAACTTCAATATTCAAGTCAATAGAAGAATAAATCAGCATTGAACTTATGATGAATATGCATGTACCTGTAAGGCAGACACCATTTTTCGTGTCTCTTCCACCTCCTTCTCTAAAATTTCACTGACTGAATCCTCCCACGTTGTCTCTGCTCCAACATGAGTTGGCTCCCCTGCAGGCACATACACGTCCACATACATAAGCAGATGTAAACCTGTTGGATATTCGGTCTTAAGGTTACAGTTCTAATGTTTACAGCAGGGAATCCTCACCGGCGCTGTCATGGTTTTGGTGGTCCTCCTGTTGTCTTTCTGAGTGGCTGCTGGGAGCAGGTCTTGGAGACGACAGTGGACTGACAGTGCTAAGGCTCAAAGAGGACAAAACATGCATGAATGAAATTATTCCTGAGACACAAGGATGTAAGAAATATATATTCGCATTAATACTTTAAGCAAAGACCAAAGCAGGACAAAGAAAATATACTGCTTGCTACTAAACACTACTAGTAAGGTTACATTTATTTCTAGCGCTGTAAGTTTAAACCTTATCTCAGCGTAATATAGTAGGATTATTTTTAATATTTAATTAATCTTTCACTTTTTTTCTTTACAACCTATAGTCTAAAACTGTTTTCTCAGCATTTTCATATCTTGAAGAGGAGAGGGTGGACAATTAAACAGTCGACAGCTGCTTAAATTCCACATAAATACTTTACTCCTAACTTGCCATGTAATGCTTTCTCCCTACAAGTCAAAGCCTGCATTCAGAACTCTAAAATCATTGTTACCATTAAAAGGTAGTAATAAACGTACATATACACACAGGAATCCACAAGTGCCGTACTTACCATTTAATCTGCGTCCCTCCCATAGTGGGCTAAAGGTGGTTTAAACTCTGCATACTACTTCCAAGGAGTCTATGTTCTAATCAGCATCAACAACCCCATGATATTTTATGATTTTTTGCAGACACTCCACCCCTTGCCTTGAGCTATAAAGTGTTACCAAACTAAAGTAGCAAACTGCACTGCATCTCTCTAGTGTTTTCCATGAGTGATAGCAGTACAATGTTGTTACAGCTCTTTGTCACAATAAATGTAGGTTACTCTGCACATTGTCAGTATATATATTTCTGTTGTTTTGTGGCCAAAGAGACAAAAACACACATTTATATTCACAGTAAAACACATAATGATGATCAAGAAGAACATGATATCAAAGCAGACATGTGATGTGAAGCAGATAAAAACTGATTATTTCTGTTCTATCATCTGCCTGTGTTTTGCTCTAATGTCTTTAAACTATCCCACACACACTCATGAGAGCGCTAAGTCATTAGATGTAAAACCTAAGTCACATGTTCCTTCAGGCAGCGAGACACACAAACACACACTGACAAGCAGACCACAGAATAAGGTTTACTGTTTCCCAGTTGTGGAAAAGTAGGTGTTAAAGATGGAAGATAGCAGAACTTAACTGCTGGCAAAAGACTGTACCACAAGCAGGAATTATTCCACTGCGTAGCGATCAACAATTTGGGGTTTGTTTTCCCTCAAACACTCAGTTGCACGGTCTAGTGGAAAACTATTCCACAGAAAAACAACTTTTATGCCTTACAGTGCTTACATTGTAATTTCACTATTTGTCTGTGCAGCAATCTCCCAAAGGTTCTTCAGTCATTATTTACTATATATGTTTATATAATTAAATGTCAATAAGCTGTTAGTTTTTTAAGATTTATTTTTGGGAATTTAAATTTTAGGAGATGGTTTAAGTGGAGAGAGACAGGAAACGAAGGGGAGGAGACAGCAGGGGAATGATAAGTAACAAATACCCTCGGGCCAGAATTAAGCCTGGGTTGCTGTGATAAGGCTTTAGCCTGTGAGATCCTCTCAACCAGGTGAACCACCAGGGCACTCTCAAAATTCTCCTTATTTTGATTGTTGGGACAGGCCTTGACTACTTAATAACAATAGCCATGTTTTTATTACAAATCTTGCAAACAAAGAAGAGTACGGAAGAGGATTAGGGCCACTGGGGAAAAAAATGAAGGGCCAATATATATTTTTTGTCATTATAATGAAAAAAAAAAGTCAGAATTTTGAGTTAAAAGTCAGAATTTTGTGGTAAAAAAAGTCAGAATTCTAAGAAAAAAGTCAGAATTCTGAGATTAAAGTCAGAATTCTGACTTTTTTCTCACAATAATAAAAAAATATTGGACCTTAATATTATTTTTTTTCCTAATCCTCCTCCGTAGAAAAGAGATATATGAATATACAGCATGCTAATATGTTAACTTTGAGTAAAGTAATGACCAGTAAGTGAATTTCCCTCAGACCATTCTAAATCTCAATTAAACAATCATACAACGACAAAGTTCATGAAATGCAGATTACCTGTTTGGCTGAACACTGTCCTGCTCTTCTGGAGTTCCCCTCTCATACTGCTCAACCAGTGCACGCACACATATGCTCTTCTCACCATCCAAATCCCAACCACTAAGAAATAAAGGTAAAAGATGACGTTGTTTATGCATCCTTTTTTTGTATCAAAGAAAGACCACTCTTATTTGATAACTTATGAGGTTTGCCAATTTGTTGATTTGAGATGTGTCCAGCAGAGGCCAGCAAAGGCTATGTATGCATATGATAAACTATTAACACATCAGAGAAGGCAATTTATCATATTAAAAAGAAATATTGAAGGTGTGAACCTGTGGATACGTGTTGATCGTGCAGGCTGGGAAGCATCGTGTCGCGCTGATGCCAATGCAGCAGCTGCACCTTGTGCCAGGGCGACAGTCGACAGAGGGTTGTGGCTGGCAGTGCCTCTTGTTAAGCCCCTCCCACCTCTGGAAGCAGCTCTGTGATTGGCTGAGGGTTTGAAGTGAGCAGCCAGTGCCAGAATTATCCTCATTACAGATTTCAGATTACCATCAACGATGTCTGCAGAGCAAAAGGAACATATGGTTCATAACAATAACCTCAATCTCAATGTGGAGCACGCACTGCCATTACATGGGATCCATGGTGAAGAGTTTACAATGAAAATATCAGATGAATTACAACAAAAACAGTTACACAAGGATTAGTTTTTTACCTCTTAGAGTAAAACAAATCCATATACGTGCAGATTTTTTTTGTGTTTGTGTAGGTTTTATAACCATATCATACAGTCAGGAAAAGCTGAAAATACAAAGACAATTAAAAGAAATGGGTTCTGATTTACTGAACTGTACCTCTTGCAGATATGTGTGGCATGCGTATGTGTCTGGAGGAAATGAACTGCAACACTTGCTCAACATTCTTCCTGCTTTCCTCTTTGTTTTGGGGAGTCACATATACTCCCTCCAGCACTTCTCCAGCTGTTGAAGAGAAGAAGAGTTTAAACCAAAAGCAAAGAAAAAATAGTAATGATGCAACCTCAGGTTTTGCATGTCTGTCAGTACTGTATGTGCAAACCTCAACATGCCGCTAAAGTAAAAAATGGAAACTGCATTACATTTAAACATTTCCTCTGAAACAATACTCTGTAATAGCTTGAGGCCTGAGAGTATGTGATGTGTATGAATGTATGCCAGGGGTATAACAACTAGGTATGACTGCATAATAAATATCATAGACAAGAGAAATGCGATGAAACAATTTAATCTGCACCACAGAAGCACTGAGGGCCTTTTAAGTTAACCTTTAACTCATAACTCATTTGCCAGACACAACCAATATTCCATGACTCTAAAAGTCCCAGCATACGGTTAAAATCACAGGGTAATTGACAATACTACAATGTTACACTGTCCACAATGACAATGGTATCATGATACAGTAATTTTGCAATACTTGACAATTATCTGATATCATGACATCTGTGTAACTGAGGAATAAAAAACTAACCCCAAAGTATTTAGAGTACCAGCATGTTTAAACTATAAATAATCACATCAGTAGTGACTTATAAGGCCCCAAATAGAAAAATTACAAATACAGTTTCATCTTTTTGGCTTAGATGTGTATTTGTTCCATAATTCTTCAGTACAAGATGGTTGAAAACCTTTCCAATGTCTGAATATCTGTGTGCATTTACCAACTATCTCTATGAGTTGTGTCAGCACCACCCCATCCTGAAGATCATGTCTGAGGTCAGTGACGGGTGTCAGTCCTGGTTTCCTCTTCAGCTGAGAGTTCACCCAGGAAACGTAGGCTGCCAGCTGCTGCTGGAATTCGGTAATCACACATATACACATCCCACAAAGCACAGACAGAGACACATTAAACAGCTTAGTTCAGACTTATTCATAAGGATGAGAGTAACAAATGAGTTTCTTTGTTTGGATCAGGGAGGGGTCCAGGGTCTGTTGTTCAACTACCCGTGAAATGTCACCATAATTTTGATGATCACTAACAGAATTTCTTATGAGATGTCCAGCTATATATGGTAATGAATTAAACACATTTCCAGTATTTCATCAATAATAATAATGTTACCACTGTATTATTCTCTAACAGAAGCACTTTGTGACCTCTTGTAAAACAATAACGATATAATTTCACTACAGGTTTCGTTCACAGCTTTAATGACACAAATGGCTTCCAAAGGAAGAATGGAAAATGCAATGAGGCTGAAATCTCTAATCGGGTCACAGAATGTAATGGGCCACAAAATTTTGTGCAGTACGGGTCCCATCCAGTCACGTGACCTCGCGTCGTCCGGGATACACCACAAAGAAAGAAGCGAAAGAAGCACCCCATTTTAAACAAATCCTAAAACACAGACTCCGGCGTTCACTGTGGGTCAAGACGTTTAAAAATTAAACATTAATACAGACTCTATGGATAATAATAATAAAATGTATTGCACACGTGTGTCTTCAGTTGGAAAGCTTTAACGCCTACTTCCATCCACATGCAAATCATTTAAGTTACTTATTTTTATAGCTACATTACATTAAAGTGAACAAACTGGGCTGAAAGGGGAAAATGTCAACGTCGTTAGCCAAAAAAAAGGTAGCTTTTAATTATTTTTTACTGTGCTGGTAAAAGGGGCTGTTTGCTCGGCTGTTAGCGTACCGACCTGTCTTCCGCTTATTAAATTAAGACCCAAAGCGAACAGTCTAATATTAGTAATGCTAAGTAAATTTTACCTCATTAAATCCCCCATGAAGAACATCATCCAGCAAACTTCCTCTTGAAAGTGAGGCAATCATCTTTTGACTCGAAGACCCATTTAAGTGAGCTAATGCTAGCTGACTAGCCTCATTGACTCTCGCTCTGTTCCCCTGAAAGGACAGACACAGCCCGTTACTAACTACTGCTGTACTCCGGCAAACGTCAACAAACCGAGACAAATGAGTTATCGGCCGACAGCTACCGTTACTCAGGACAGGAGACCGGCGTCAAGTCACCAACCAACAGTCGAGTCCACGACTTCCGGTTGGCGTGTTATAATTAAACGTTTACGGCACAACCGGAAACGGCATCCGTTAACAGTTGCTCCGAAAATCACACACCTTTAAGATTCAGAGTTTATTCACTTTATTTTAATGATCGATTCTTACAAGGCAAACATGTCATCACTAAAGAAGAGAATACTACTGAGCAAGAAACGTTTAGGAATCTACTGCTAAACAGAACAGATCTGCTAAACTGATTGACTGATCTTCCTGTAACTATTAGAATAGATAATTAGAATAGATCTTTATAGTAGATCTATTCTACACTACTATTCTGGACATATATACACCATAAAACAGGGGTGTAAAACTCATTTTAGTTCAACAGCCCAATTCACTCTAAACTGTGCCAGACAAGTAGAAAATAGTATAATAATAACATAAAAATAGTGATATAAACCATATCACTTATCCCTTTTCAGAGTTGTTTGGTTTTCGTGCTGCTGTTTGAATTTTCTTTTATGTTCTTTTCCATGTTTTCTTTAACATTTCCATTATTTTGTTATTAGTTCATCATTACTTACTTACTTTTACCAAGATAGGCCTGTACTCAAATGATTGTATCTCAGGCACTTGTATTTATTTGAACAATTTCTGTATCATAATTGAACAGTGATTACAAGAAATCACAGTTAAAACTGTTGCATCTACATATTTTTGACAGTGTTCAAAGGCACAAATAGATTAATATTAACTGACAGGACAAAATTATGCTAAACATAGCATTCAATTCCTTTGTGTTTAATGAACAGCTATTGAAACAGTTAATAGAACACACATATGGTACATAAATTGCAAATTAAACAGTTCATTTCTTTATGTGTCTTAGAACATTTTTCTCTCAGTAACAGAACTAGCTCCACATCAGGAAGCTACTGTGCCCATCACTATTCTTCGTATAATATTCACAGCTTCCACCTGTCTTCTACTTGAAAAAACATTAATTCTGTTGGACATCTGATTCTGATGACTTGGCAGTCAGTGGTATCTCTGTGGCATCACTGTGATCCAGGATTTGACCTGCAGAAGCAATAAAAAATAGACCTATTCTGTTTAGTGACATTAAATGGTTTAAACTCTACTAATATTCAGCCATTTTCCTGACGTCTATACTAAATTCAGCGTATTTAATGGAAACAATATTTTCTTTATAATGAAAACTGAAAAATAGAGCTACTTTGGAGTACAATTAGATGTGGATATGGAGTTACAATTCACATGCAAATAGTGCCGTATGTTCCGCAAAGTATTCAACAGAGGTGTATGAAAGCTTACCAATACGTAAAGCTGTCAGATTCAGCATGTGGAGATAAGGAGCACAGATGTTGTTGAGTTCAGGACAAGGCAAACTGAATCCTCCAACAGCTACAGTAACACTTTGACCAAAGATAGACAGCTGCAAATGAAGTAAAAAGAGAAGAGATGTTAATGTAGGAACCCTGTTTAAATACTTACCGGTATGTGCAAGTGTGCCGTACAAGTGTGTGTCGGTGTATTTGTGGACCTGATTTTTCAATAAGGTCTGTGTGAGTTTCAACAGTGTGGCACTCTCTGTTCCTCTTAGTTCACTGAGTAACAAGGCAGCCCGAGCCACAGTGATACAAGACCACGGAGGCATGCAGGGTCGACCCGACACCAATCTCACAGCTTCCTAACAACATACATGCAAAAAAAGAACAGAAAGAGAAAAATCAAAAATGAATAAAAAACAACAGACAATGCCTAATAATTTATTACACTGGTTAAAAGTATTATACAATAAGTTTCCACATGAGGTAATCATTAAGAAATAATGTCATACCTGTAGAGTCTGGAACACCAAGATGAATGTTGGATTAGTTTAGCTTATTTGTACTATTGTTATTTACTTCATATGCAATGGATAACTGACATAATTGATGTTGTCAACCACTCTGACCTTGCCCCATAGAAATCTTCTATAAACCTCCTAACATCCTAAGAAGGGCATAAACACTTAAACTATGGTGTTTTAAAAATAACAAAATGTGTTGTGCACTTTTAATATGCCTCAGTCAGAATGGACAGACAGACAGACAGACGACAAAACAATTGCAATATCCCTCTGGTCACAGTTGGCCAAGGGGTAAAAACTGTACAAAACATAAAAAACTGAGTGACAGAATAATAGTCTTGTGACTTGTCCAAAGGTTGAATGAAGTTTCTAGCTAAATACATATGGAAGTAGTTGAAGCTCAAAGTTGAGTGGCTTTGAAGGAGTTTGGAGGAGTTTCCTATTCATTTTAATAGGAAAAAATGTTAGCAAAAAAGATAAATATTTTAAAAAGTAGAAAAGGTAAAAATATAAAAAGTAATAGTGCTCATCTCGTAAATGCTTTGTCATGCACGTTTTTGTGGTAGAATGGTTTAAATAGTACAATGTATGCAAGAGAGGCAGAGAGCCAAAATATGTATAGAATTGGAAAAATAATAGTCTGAACAAAATAGAGGGATTTCTGAATGCATCAGCAGTCACACAATAAAGGACGTGAAAGAACACAAATTAATTCATTAATCCATTTCCTTAATCTGCTGTTTGACTGTTGTTTGTTTATATGTAACTAGTTCTGTAAAGCCCTGTGAGATAACCTTGTTGTGATATAGGCCTCTACAAATAAAATTGAATTGAACTGAATATTGTTGTGAATGTATAGTCGTTAGTCTGTGTTGTGCAGCATCTATAAATTACACCTCCTTCATAAAGGATGTAAATGAAGCATGTTTTTGCTGAAGGTCATCATAGATCATTCATTTCAGTCCTGAGCAGGACTGAAGGCTGTCAGCAGGTCAGATCAGCGCACTGAAAAAGTTATATTGAGTTACATTGTCACAACAAAGTTGTCACCTTTTGTGGGGATGTTATTGTATGGTTTGCGTTCTAAACCTTAGTCATTCTTTAAAAATACTGAGGGGCCTCAAATCTATCAAAATGCCGTGATCGTATAGTGGTTAGTACTCTGCGTTGTGGCCACAGCAACCCCGGTTTGAATCCGAGTCACGGCAGTGATGAGTTTAACCTTTTCACTAAAAAAAAGGCTAGCTTCATGGTGACTTTTACATTAATAGCACCTACTTTTCCACATCTACCAGTTGTTTGAGTAAATGCCCACCTTCATATTCTACTGTAACCAGAACAATGTTGATAACCAGTGCACTGTCAATTACACTACTTGTCAGCATACTAGCAAGGTTTGTGGTACAATGGATACTTCATCTGACTACGGATCAGAAGATTCTAGGTTCAACTCCTGGCTAGTTCGAAAGGTCAGTTTTAGATATTAATCACTGATGCTTGCAAACCTGTCACTCCTCTTACACTGTCATTCAATCTTAATGTGGAATTTGTCAGAAAGCTTTCAAGATATCTTCTGTCCTGATTTATTTCTATCTAAAATATTACAGTGAATCAGAAAGTCTGAAATATTTAATGAAAATTTTGTAACCATCTCTTAAATATCTATGTTGGTACCTTCACGAGCGTCAGACTGTCTTCACTCCTGCCTCTCTTTGAATCCAGTTCTGCGCCTTCAACCATCAAAAGGGCTTGAGTGTCCAGATCTCCCCAGAGGTCACATTCATCAATGCCTTCCTTTATTCCCCGAGCTGCTTCCTCATTAATGTTCTTCCCTAAAAAACATAACACAATTCAGTGTCCAAGATATATTATGATGTTTTATTCTATATTTTATGCATGAAGACCACATTTTGTTACTCTGCCATTAATTTGTAAATTTTTTGCGCTGCATTTTTTACAGCATTCCATGCATATATTTGAGAAGTTTAAAATGGAAAGAGACATGCAAAAAGTTCAGTTGACTGGAATTTTAATCATGGCATTTTCATCTCTGTGGCATTTGCTATTAGCACTAAGCCAGTAGGACTCCCTGTGATGTGTGCATCTACTAATTTAACAACTTCTGACATTAGTCAAATTGCCTAAGCCCAAACAAAAATCTTCAAAAACACACATAATTAATCTAGAAAGAGAGGGTTAACACATGTCCAGACCTGGGAAACAGACACCTGTGAGAGGTAAATATGCAGTCAGACCACGGACCAGAGCCAAACGGCAACGCAGCCACAGACTAAATCCAATTCTCTCTCTGGCTTCCACCGCTCCTAGACAATCTCCATGCACAGCATTTAACAGACTGCAATGATTACTGTCCTGTTGACAAGATAAACCACATATTGTCACATGTAAAAACAGCACACTGTCTGCACACAGCCAATTTTAGGCATTAGGATTTCATATATTTGAGATTTTTGTTATAATTTATGAATACAAACACTCCACCTGTTCACATCTGGCTGTCGCATGTGGGAGCTGAAATTCTGACTTCTCAGAACCAGCTTTGGATTCATTCACAATTACAGGAGATGACTGCAGCAACGTCAAGGATGAAACTGCCATCTCAGAGCTAGACAATGTAAAATTAGTGTGAATATACAAACATATATACGACTACACCTGCAGTGCACATAAATACCTGAGAGCAGCTTGTCCTTGCTGCAAATAGAGGTTAGCCTTTAGAAGATTGGACTCAAGAGCCAGTTCAAGGTCAACATGGCAACAGGATGGAGATGTGAGTTGATTTGTGACAGAGCTTAACAAGGAGGAGGATGCTTCTAGCAGATGGAACTACAACAAAACAGATGTGACACCCAAGCAAGCTGAAACAAACTAATAGAAAAAACTTAAAAAATGTATTGTCAAGTAGCAAGACTGAAACTCGTGCTGGGTCCCCAAAAAAATGTGTCCAGTAGTCTTTACCTTAATCCTTTCAAGAGTAAGCGTTTCCTTCTGAGAAGTAATTGCAAGAACTTTGGACTCTTCTGTCTTTGGACAAGAAGCCTCAGTGTCAAGTTTGTCCTGTTCAGTGTGTTCTGAGTTCACACATTGACTTGCGTTGTCACAGGGTTCACCCTCAGAAGATTCTGGAATACAATTAAAATCTGCATGATACACTATCACTGTACATAAATAAATGAAACTGACTAGATTTCAGATATGTTTGAAAAACAAATCTGGACATGTTACAAGTTTAGTCCAACAAGCCTACATACATAAAGAGGTATACATACAATAAATTATCATCATTAACTGACAAAGTCCTTAACTAACTTATTTAGTCTGATCAGTAATGTTGTTTGAATATAATATATGCCACTGTCATTCGCATTAATAGTCCATATACAACGCTAAGAAATTTCATGACATGAGAACAATGATAAAGCTTAAAAATAAACCATAAAATGAGGCTGTTGTTTACAAACCTGGCTGAGGAGGACCATATATGGTGCTGCTGATTGCTAACACTAGTTGAATACGAGCCAGGTAAAAACGGAGGCATAGTGTGGATCCATAAAGTGTTCGAACCTCTGGAGTAAAGTCACAGTTCACCAGCTCCTCCAAAACCTAATAAAACAACAATGTACATATTTATTCAGTAAATCTGAACATCAGTAAGTGGAATCAAATTTAGTGATAAAATATGGAAACTATATACGTATTCATGTACTGAACAAATATATGCCAAAATTTTCACATGATGACACAACTAAATACATCCTGTAGTAAAGTACCTCAGTGTTGTCCAGGAGAGACTTGTCGCTGTAGAACGTCCTTACTTGCTGCATTTTAAGTAAACTGTATTAGAAATACCTTTAATAGTGGTTCTGCAATGTCTGTTGAATACATTTAAGTTAGTGTTCACATACTTGGTGTTTGGGTTTGTTAATGTAGTGTCCGATAGGCAAACGGACCCCTGTTCCTGTCATGAGCTGAACCACCTCCTTTACAGCTTCAGTGAATAAGCCTAGTTCAGTAAGAGCACGAATCTGTAGAAAAACCCCCAAAACAATTAATAACTAAAACCAGAAGCAAAATTTTAAAAACTAATGGGAAGGAAACTACACAAATGCCAACCTTGAGGATTTTGCCTTCAACAGTGCGTTGCACATCTCTGCACACTGTTCCAACAAAATGTAGATAAAGGGCCAACATGGGAAGAAGCTGAAATAGCAGATACATTATGATTAATGAACGACAAATCATTTCAATATATCATGTTCAAAATTAAGGACATAAAATAAGCCACATGCAGGAACCACCATTCTATTACAATCATTTGATTATCACCCTAATTACTCATTAGTCATTTCTTAAGTTGTTATAGGCATATTTTGTCCCAGTAGCTCACACTTTTGATTCATTTATCAAGAAATGCTCTCAGTCTGACAGCTTCATCAGTGGACTAAAATGTCACTGTTCAGGATCATCCCATAAACTACTGTTAGCTTCACATGTTGTGAAATGTAATATTCTAATATGTCCATGACTGACTTATACAATCATATTCCTTCATTTGTCATGAAGCTGTTTTCTTTATATATTTTTAAGCAATCCAGCACCAAATTCTGAACATTTTCCTCTCTCAGTGCTGCCCTAATGGCAAATCACTGGCTGCTGGAGGATAATATTAACATTTTCCTGTTGTTTCAGGTAAAATAATACCAAAATTAACACTGCTTGATTTGTTACTTTGTCATCTGCTAATTTCTGACCACAAGATCGAAGAGGATCTACAGTGTAAACTGTTTCAGGAACTCTGGTAACATTATGTGAATGACAGAATGACAGTTCCCCTACAAGTGTGAAAAAGTTCACATTAAGCAGATACCACTTCAAGGTTTTCTTTAGTGAATCTGACATGAAGTTTGTGCATGCATATTTTATGGAAGAAAGTAAAAGAGATATATAAGTATAAATACGGATGGAAATATGTTTGCGTATTGGCCGTTGTGTGTACCGTTATATGATAGCCTGTGGTAAAGAGCCAGTGGCAGATGAAGTTCAGGCTTGTCACAGTGGTGCCAAGATGAATCCTGTGAAAATCAGAGAAAAGGTCGACTCCGGGCAGTAATTCATCTCCGATGATGTGGGAGGCGTACTGGAGGTCAGACTGAGGCTGAGCCAGAGAGCAACAAAGCACACACTGGGGAATAGTCAAATTCAAATAGTCAATAAAGTCAAAGCTGAAAAACACATACAAGCACACATACACACTTTCATATATACATACAGTACATACACAGTCCAACAGACATGAAAGAAACAGTATGAAAGACTGAGTGTGAACTAATAAACAACAAGGGTAAAAATGTATTGAATTTATAGAAAATGTCAGTTTGAGCATTACCTTAAAGAGATGTGCAGAAAGAAGGCAACAATTGATCCGCTGACTGATGTTTGAGGTGAAAATATACCTGTTTGAAAAACATATCTTGAAAGCACACAGTATTGATCCTGCAAGAGTAAGTTTGTTTTCTAAGTGTAACAGTCACAACTTTAACAAAAAATTCAATAAAAGTTGTTAAAACCTACTGTGAAATCTTGGCAGTGAGGCCAGCAGCTTGTAGACATCCCCATATGCCAGCCAGCCTCAGAATTTGCTGTGGGGAACTACCCCCTAAAGACACACCATCCCATTTTTCTAAGACACCTGAGCTCTTTAAGGCACAGTCTACTGCTTTGCTCCAATATGAGTGTGCTGCCCTGAGAATACAAAACATACAAGGGTAGAAATAACAACAATGCAACAAAATTCATAAAAAGATACCTGCATGCAGCAGAAGGCTTTAGTGTCATCTCCACATATTCACATGCATAGATTCTGGATGTCAAGGGAATTTCTAACCGTGTGTTTCCATTGAAGAACTGCAGGTTTCCCATTTCATGTAAAGCCATAACTTTTAGGGAATCATGACTGGTGGTGCGGAGAATTTCTTAAGGAAAAAAGTTAGGTAGGAGTGAGAAGAAAAAGAATTATGGCATCTATCCACTATAGCACCTTCACAAACACTTCATCCACACATACTTTTATTAACATGCAACTCCACAAACAATATATTTATTTAAGTGTCACATGTACTGACTTCAAGATTTGTCGTTTTAAGACATTTTTACATTAAGAGTGGTTATAAAATTGCACTATGTTAGGTAGTAACTGCCCTTACTAATAGATGAGGAGCATGCAGCCATCACAGTTTGCATGTGGTCAGGGCTGATTGGGAGGCTGTAGAGAGCATCCAAACTACTGTAGTCTTCCTCTGTCAGGTCACAAGGTTGAATGTTTGGTGCGGACATTACCACAGGACTGAAATCAACCAGGCTTGCAGAATGACTGGGACCTCTGCTTGGGGCTTCCTGTGTCACATAGTCTAAGGAAAGACACGCATAGTGAAAAAAGTACAAGTTTTTAACAGTTACCATGTGACATCATTTGTCTGCTTTGTTCAGCACTGAACTTACATGGCTGTGTATGTGCTATTAGGAGGAGCAGTAGTGTCTGGCTGTGCTGGAAGACACTGAGACAAGGCAGCCTTCTCTCAAGAGCTTCACGGTAACAGTTCAGTGTGTCTTCAATGTCCAGAGGAACACACACAAGGGACATGGATCTTTGCAGCTCTACACCTTAGGGAGATATGTGATTTTGTTCTGTGATTTACACAAACCTATATCTTTGCTTCAACATTTCACTCTACATTATGTAATGTACAGCAACATTTTAAATTGGATTTTTGGCTGAAATAAAAACATTAACGATGTCTAATGATTCAAACCTTGAAGGTCAACTGGATCTTTACGAGTTTGATTGTTGTGTGCTGATTTTTTATGAATGGCAGATTTCTGTGCTACTTGGGGAGTCCACCCATAGAGTAAACGACAGCCCGCATAGCTTCTGCAAGTGACCTGAAACAAAAAAAGGCATCACATATATGAGCAGACTATCAATATAATTACATTTTCAGTAACATTATAACATTGATTTGATTGCTCTTACTTTTCTGTAATTGCTGAACTTTTTTTTTTCACAGGATGCATAGTCTGACTTCAGATGCCTACTATTAACTGAGCATTACTTCAGAATTTGGATCATGCAATAACGCAGGTCTGCTTGATTATAGGGGGTTTAAAGAAATAAAAACAAGCCAGTTCATTTCCTCTTATTCCAGAATTGGTTCAACCAGACATTTTTAGAAAATTAATTCTGGAGCAAAGCTATAATAGTTTTGGAATCTTTCATTATAGTTTAGTTTTAACTTTTTTCCCTAATTCACTTAGTTTTAATTAGTATTTAGAGCAGGTTTGCTAGTTTTTTTTATTACTTTTCATTTTTTTAGTTTAGTTTTTTTATGTCTTTTATCTTCCTCATCATCATATTCAAAGAAATCCCATACAGGACTCTGCTGCTTTCTCCCAACTTTAGTCTCCATGTTTCCAGGTAAAGTGGGGACGAGAAGCCGACTCTAAACAGCAAGTGATGAGAATTGACAGACTGTAAAGTGCCGTAAAATTGCCGGAGCAAAATAAATTGATTTCATATCAATCAAACACTGACAAAAAACGAAAATGAAAGGAATTTTATCCATAATTTTTTATATGTTTTAGTTTGTTTTATAAGCACACAATACAGTTTCAGTTAGTTATCGTTTTTCTTTTAATTATAGTTTTTATTTATTGCAGTTAACGTAAAATATTTTTTCAATTCTAGTTTTCGTTATTTTGTTAGTTTTTCATTAACGATAATAACCTTATTCTGGAGATATGTCTGTCTAGGCGGGACTCAACATTGTACACAAGATTCTGAGGCAGGATATGTGCTACCTCTTTTCCAGTGGTTTTCTGTGTCCTGACATGATGAGGTTGTGGAACGTCT